>OY282584.1:23408205-23818370 GCA_958298965.1 Chrysolina haemoptera | reverse complement strand
CACAGAATCTGTAGGTGATGTCCTCCGCTAAGCCTAGCTTCCTCAGGTGTTCTTTGAGTCTGCAATGCCCCATTAGAAATTCCATGATTGTCTTTAGACTGGTTTTGCTGAGGTTAATCATTTCCATCGATCTTGATCGGTTGAAATTGCCCAGGAGATCTTTGGCCTGCCTCATCCCTGGAAGTCTTAGCCAGTATGTTGTTTTCATTGCTCTTTCAGCTTTATCGAGTTCTTTTCGGAAGTAAGATTTTCCAAGTCCGCAGAATGGTTCTCGCCCGATCAGTGGCGTTGTTGTGCCTTTCCGTGCCAGGGTGTCTGCTTGTTCATTGTCCTCCACTCCGACGTGCCACGGCACCCAGAAGAGGGTCACCTTGTTGTTTCTGCCTAAATCGTTGAGTTTGTTGAGGCATTGAGGTTGAACAGAATGCACCTTCCTATACCGTGATTTTCCGCTTGAAAAATGCTGGGGACTTGGCCCATGGGTTTGGAGTATTTGGTGCGAGGCCCAAAGACTCTTGCTCCAGTTCCCTCGGGAGTTTTACACCGTGTGCTGTCCCTTAGAGTCCGACTTTAGCCAACCTGATGGTTGCTTCCCAAGCAGTTCTCCTCACCATAATATGGAGAGAAGTGAGTTCCAGAATGGCCTCTATTGCTGTTGTTGGAGTCGACCTCATTGCTCCTGTTATACAAAGACATGCTAGTCTTTGCACTTTCTGCAAGATCTTCTGAGTTGTGGTGAGCTCGGTTCTGCCGTGAGTTATACACTCGAGATACCCAGTATAACTCCACATGACCGGACCGGAGCACCGACGAAATGCTGACATAGACTTTTATCGATTCAATGAACTTTGTGGAAACGCAGCAAGTGTATCATGATTTATGTATTATTCAGTCTTGATAAATTACTGACATCGATCAGACGTATTTCATATATTTTTGTAACTTCGATTCTTGAAAATAAACTTTTTAAAAACAGTCTTCGACGTTCAAAGTATTTAAGTGGCGCAGTCGGTAGGATATTTTGTGGATATCCATCGCGGAAAATCTGTGAGTTTCAACTCTTAAACAAAATATCCGAACTCTTTATACAATGTGTCTCCAGAGATTCCATCCAGGATACCAGGAAGAGTACACATGGTTCCGAACGTCGCAATACTGATGCTGTTAGTTGATTTTCTTTAGTTCATATCAGACTCCTCTTCATCCAGTGATTCCTTCAGCGAAAACACTCAAGATTTAGAGTTCAATCCTTCTCGTGCTTCCTTTTGTGAAAACACTGAAGAATTAGCATTAGTTAAAACATTTGACAATTTAAAAATTACTAATATAAAATCAAATATGGCTCCTCCAGCACTAGATATTAAAAATCTGTCAATAATTCCAAATTTCGATGGAAACCCAAATAAACTTCATAGATTTATCAGTGCTTCCGAATCTATTCTCACTCATTACTGGGATTCAGTAAATAGTAATAACTTTCAGAATACACTTTCGTTGAACGGAATCATGAACAAGCTTGAAGGAAGGGCTGAAGAAGTTGTTGCCATCTATGGAATCAAAAGTTGGGCCGATATTAAATCAGCCTTGACCCAAAATGTTGGCGATCAAAGAGATGAAAACTGTTTGAATCAGGACTTGAACAATTTAAGGCAGAAGCCAAATGAATCTCCTTCTCAGTTTCATGAAAATATTTTACATTTATTGAATACAATTTGTAATCATATCGACTTGTAGAAGAAGCTTCTGAACGTGAGAGTAAGAGAGAATTCTTTAAAAAACAGGCACTTAAAACATTTTTAGCAGGTTTGAAAGATCCATTAGGCCCAATTATGCGTGCTATGAGACCTAACTCACTCGCACAATCCTTGCAATTCATAATCGAGGAAGATAATATCAAATATTTTCAAAAATCGAATCAATCTAATCATGCCAATATTACTGTAGGGAAGCCAAGCAATCATTCTCAATTCTCATACCAAAATCCTCAAAATAATTTTATTCAGCGACCTTCGACTTCACAATACAGACCAATGAATTTTACCTTGCCGCAACAGTCAACAGAAACACAACACCTCAGTATAGGAGACAGAGTCAAAATAATTATTTCCAAAATAATGGTCAACGACCCAATATAATTTCGGAAGAATTGTGTAATACTGAACATTTTAACGAACAAACAGAACCCAATTACGAAGAGAACCCTACGAATTTTGAATATGAAAACTATGACGACACATACCTTGAGGAACACCATGAAAATTTTTTAGAGGACCAGACACTAAACGAAGAGACGTGATAGAATATCATTCATCAACCGACAAAAAAGAACTCCCTTATATCCAAATTCAGCACCCCCCTTTGAAACGATACCGGCGGATTCCACCAGATAGAGATGAATTCCGAAGATATTCCCAAAACAGCTTTCAACGTTGAAAATGGGTACTACGAGTACTTGCATATGCCGTTCGGGCTTAAAAATGCTCCAGGGACGTTCCAGAGAGTCCTGGACAACATTTTACGAGGTCTCCAGAACGAAATTTGCGTAGTGTATCTTGATGACATCATCATCTATTCGACTTCCCTTCAAGAACACCTTGTTAGTCTAACGAAAGTTTTTTCAACGCCTCAGGGACACCAACTTCAAGATACAACTCGATAAATCGGAATTCCTCAAGAAAGAAGTAGCTTACCTGGGCCATATCGTTACACCAGAAGGAGTCAGGCCGAATCCGGACAAAATTGCCACGATCGAGAAATATCCAATTCCACGAACAACCAAAGAAATCAAAGGATTTCTTGGCCTACTCGGGTACTACCGAAAATTCATCAAGGACTTCGCCCGCATCACCAAACCCCTACCTCTATGCTTGAAGAAAGACGCCAAAATCGAACATACACCCCAATTCATAAAATGTTTCGAAGATTGCAAAACCCTCTTGACCAATGAACCTATCCTACAGTACCCCGATTTCTCCAAAGACTTTAATTTGACCACAGACGCAAGTAACGTTGCCATAGGGGCCATTTTATCACAGGGGCCTGTTGGAAAAGACAAACCAGTGGCGTACGCCTCCAGGACACTCAACGATTCTGAGCAAAATTATAGTACGATTGAGAAAGAGTTGTTGGCCATAGTATGGGCTACGAAATACCTGTACGGCCGAAGGTTCAAGATAGTAACTGATCACAAACCACTAAAGTGGATGATGTCACTCAAAGAACCAAATTCGAGACAAGTAAGGTGGCGTTTGAAACTTGAGGAGTTCGAGTATGAAGTAGAATACAAAAAAGGAAAAAACAACACCAACGCAGATGTACTTTCCCGTATCGTGATACATACAAAAGAATGTTTTCGATACGTAGATGAATTCAATCAATCATTTGCTGGAACCAGCAATCGGAAATCAATACCTGATGACAACGAAGGCAACCTCTCTACCACAAAAAATATAAGTGACCCACCAATAATGACAGATGTGAGGGAACAACAACACTCCTTCGAGGAACCTGCCTCGACTGAAGAAAACGAAGAAACGGACGGAGAAACAATACACACCAGCCATGAAGAACCAATACTGGAAATGAAAACCTCTGAAAAATCACTCAACACCTATGACCATCAGTTAATGAAAAAATTTGTTTCACATTCACCAACAAAACCAAAAATAGAAAAAATATTTCCAACAAAAAAACGCATCCTTTCGCTAATAGCGATCAGCAACCTTGAACATGACATAATCAATCTTTTCAAAAATTATATTGATCCAAAATTCACATGTGCAATTTACTACGAAAACGACACATACACCCCTCGTATTATCAACACCTTACAAACAACCTTCAAAAACTCTGCATATAAATTGATAAAATGTAACTCAGTTCTAGAAGACGTTACAACAGAAGACAGACAGACAGAATTAATAAAAAACTATCATGAGGGCAAGACAAACCATCGCGAAATTGTAGAAACTGAAACGAGAATCAAAAGGTCATATTATTGGCCAGGTCTAAAAAATTACGTAACCAAGTATATAAATTTATGCGAAATTTGTCAAATCAATAAATACGATAGGAATCCACCAAACCAGAAGCTTATGATAACGCCCACACCCTCGAAACCTTTCGAGGTAGTACATATTGATACTTTCCAAGCACAAAGTCAAAAATTTCTAACAATAATCGATACCTTTTCCAAATATACTCAAGCATACCCCCTTTCAGGAATTTCAGGAATAGAAGTAGTGAAAGCATTTTTAATTTTCATCACCCATCACGGTATCCCCGCTCTTGTGATAATGGATAATGGATCGGAATTAAAAAATTCCGTTGTGAAAGAATTCTTCAAAATACATCAGATCAATATTCATTACATTACAGTAAACAATTCTCAATCGAACGGTGCAATTGAAAGGTTCCATTCAACTCTAATCGAACACCTGCGAATTATTAGGTCCAAAGAATCGATATTCTGAACCAAATGCCATATGCTATCCTAGGTTACAATCACTCGATTTATACATCTACAAAACAAAAACCAATCGATATCTTGAATGGACATTTGAATACCAAAGATCCATTTGACATTGACATTAACGAACAACTTATGAACAATTACATTCATGAACATCGCGTCATGACAAAAGAAATATACAGAAACCTAAACGAACAAATGACCAAACACAAAAAGAAAACTATTGATAGACATAATCGAAATCGAGAAGAACCACTAGAATACACCCCAGACACTGACCTCTACCGAAAAATAAAATCGAATACAAGAAATAAACTTTCACCAAAATTCACGAAAGCAAAAGTTGTCACAAATAAAAACATTAAGGTCATTGCTCTTAATAAACAAAATCAGTCGCTATTCATACGAAAGAAAATATCTCAGATATGCCCGAACTTGTAAGCCTTGACCGAGCACATTTGTATCGAATAAATTCAGCAGAACAGAAATTCAATTCATTGAGTCCAAATGGACGAGTGAAGAGAGGACTCATAGTCGGGTTAGGATCGATTATAAAAAGTATTTCCGGGAATCTAGATGCAAACGATGCTGCTCACTATGACGAGGCAATAAATGATCTAGAAACCAGTCAACAAAAAATTGAACAAAGAAATTACTCTCACTACCGATATTATCGAAAATTTCAATAAAGCAATATCAATAATTGATCAGAATCAGAAGGCGATAACTTCCACCCTGAACAAACTAAATACCAAATCAAACCAGGTAATCTTAAATATCGATGAATACTAGGAGATTCGCGACGTACTGAACCAAATCAATATTTTACTCGAAATCATCTTTCAATTATTGACAGATATTGAAAACTCAGTTACATTCGCCAGACTCGAAACAACGCATAGCAGTATAATAAAAAATGATGAACTTCAGTCCATAGTTAAAACGATTTTGAGTTATTATTCTCCTAATCAATTGATTTTTCCAAATAATCCAAAATATACTTATAGATAGTATGAGCTTCTAGAAATCGAAGCATATCATTCAAATAATAAGATTGTTTTTGTTCTCCACTTTCCTATTGTCCATCCAGAAATTTTCCTTCTATATCATCTGTACATCAGTGATGATTTTGCCTTATTAGCGATCTTTTCGACGAGTCTGTTCCAGAGTAGTTTTGAGTCTAAGGTAAGTCCTCGTGCTGCCATTCAAAGTCTGCTCCGTCGAAGCGAACAGTCCTTAGATGCTGAAACTTTTTTCTTCTGGTGAATGGTACTACTGTGTTTTTCTTAACGTTTCTTAGTTAATTCTCAACCCCACCAAGAGGCACATTCCACTAGGTAGGTTAATCAAAACATTACCTGAAATACCAAGACATTACCTGAAATAACACTACATGAATAATAATCCAAAATAATTAGCAAAGTACCTGTAGATGGCTCAAATTCATAAATTCAAAACATTTGCATAGTTTTAATTGGGTTCTGAAATTAGGTTTTTCATTCAATTAATTTATTTATATTATTCATTAACAAGTTCATCTCCCTTGTATCAATGATTTTAATATAGATAATTCAGAGGACAATGGTCTGAAGGATTGATGATAGTAATTTAAAGTAATAGAGAAATACCCTGTACTAAAAAATGACGTTTTATTTGTAACAAATGATCTTATCTACATATACGATGCAAGTAAAATCACACCACGAACCCATAAATCTATTTATCGACTACAATTCACTTCAAAACTATTCCAAATTGAGATAGATTCGAACGCCATATTTTCACGGGCTAACGTCATCAGTATTGTTCTACAAACGTTTGTCCTTCTTGTGTACTCTGATAATGTTTCCTGCAGAAACAGTTGATTTCAGTTTGGATCACAGTGTAGGTACACTCGATTAAACTTCTTTCGAAACTTTTCAGTTGAATTTAATATATCTTTGTTTTGATTCCAGTCTAGCAATATATGAATAGACTTGATGTCATCTATATTAGTCCAATGAAATACCGGTAATGGTTCGCGCGGAAAATAGCTAGTGTTTCAATTCTCCTCCAATTTTGTTTACTTTTCAAATACAATAAAGAATGTATTAAAAAATCGTTTTTCAAGCAGTTTGAGTTGTGAGTATTTGAAAAAAATATATGAAAAATGACTAGTGTAATTCCCTATTATAGTATTTCCCAAGAGTATTCTTCTTCATATTCATCGTTCTCATTTTCTTTAGTTGAATTATTTTGAGTTTTTGTTAGAGTAGTTTTTTGAATTGGACTTTCACTCACTAATGGTATTATAAAGCATTCATCTGATATATTGAATTCGTGAATACCGTTGAGGATATGTAATCGCATAAATATGTCAATCATCCAAAATGAAGGAACATTGGAAAATGAGTGAACCTAAAACTGAACCCAAAAATTGGCAACTGTTTCGGAAATCAGGGTAAATATTCAGCCAAGATACATATTCGTTTCATATTTTCCTTATAAATCACTTTAACGTTCCCGAAAGAGCAATGAAGAGGCATCAACAGAGCGTTGAATATCTAAATAGAGTTCGTGATTTCTTTTCGATGATAAATTAACAGATAGGATTCAGAATAGGGCGCGGATCTGATCATTGGAAAAGTTCAATCATAATTTCAGTCTTTATGATTATGGTGTTTTGAACTCCACCGGTTAGATGATTTTTCCAACGTGCACATTCTAACCGACATTCTAAAAGTGGGGGGAGGTAGCCTCACCTGAAAATTTTAATTTTTGACGATTGAATACAAATATAAGATCTGCAATGTTCATGCGAAATTATCTTCATATCCAACTGTTTCGTGAATGTTTGGCAGGGCTGGTTCGAGGCATATATCAGAAGTTACTGTTGAACTCGTGTCTCTCAAATTGCAAAACTACTCGACAAATACTTTCATATCATTAGAAAAATATCTTTATTTCATAACGAAATTGAAGTACTACTTTCTGCTTGAGTTATGACATAATATCACACTGCCTGCGGATACACTTCACTTTATTTTTCTACCAAGAATATCTCTTTCGGCGAAATGTTCTGTAGCGAGAAAACAAGGGGAATTTCCGAGAATTTACCTGTAATAATAGTAAACGTACGTTGGTCTTACATTTTAGATATTGCGACGGGAATTGAATCATTTTTCTTTTTTTTTAGTGAAGAAAAGTGGTTTTACCGACGAAGGTTGAAATTGAAAGGAAAATAGAAAAACTCGTTTATTTTCGAGTTGGTGTGGAGTATGATTCAGCACCAAATAACTCCGCATATTTTGTTTGAATCATTTGTCAGTTCCCTTAAAATATGTTGAATACCTTGATCAACAAACAGAAGAATAATAACGAAATCTGGACATTCGTGGTGAGCAATCATTCACAGATAGCATTATTTGGGTAATTTGCCATTCAACTAATTGAATCATGAATTTCGATAAGCGGCACTCATACCATTCTTTCCTGTTCTATCAAGAGGGGGTGTCAATACACTACGATCTATCAGATCTTTTGTGTCCTCTTCTGCTGCTCAGCCGTTTGAGATATCTCAACGTTGGTCTAGAGCAATGGCTTTTGAAAAGTTGTACATGGGATTTCACTTTTCTATTCGGCATTCTCCGAGGTAACTTATCCTTGGGTTTTGCAGGGTAATGCATACTGAGATGACGCTTCCTCATCTTCCTCGCGAAATCTAGCAACTAGTTCGAGTTTTTTAAGGTGCCGTCTGAACCGGCGGTGCCCTGTGACGATTCCCGTTAGTATTTAGAGCTTATTTTTAATCTTGCAGTGATTTGATTTTTTCCGGTTGTAGTTTCCCAATAGTATTTTGGTGTGCCTCATTCCTTGTAATTTTATCCAGTATTGGAATTTTCCGTTATGTACTTCGTAGTCGAATTCACGAATTATTGTGCTGATACTTATTCCGCAGAATGTGCCAGGTCCCAGAAATTGCGTTTCAACCCCTTTTCCACCAGTACGTTTGCTATTTTATTTACCGACACCCCAGTGTGCCCCGTAGTCTACGCGAAGCCAGTTGAGACAATATAAAAACTAAAGTTTGGCCCATAACCGGCAAATCCGTTACCAAGCATGGATGGCGATATAAATTAGTTTTTTTTACATATTCAATGACCTCGTGTATAACTCTTTTACTCTGAAGTAAATTAATGAAGACTTGTAAGATCCTTGAATGCTAATGTGTCTCAACTGACTTCGTACAGACCATGCCAGTGTTGTTTTTATGAAGTTCATCTAGTTTCTCTGGGTACTCACATACTATTTTGGAGATGATCACTTCCATATTGAACTGGATGCATTTTCCAATGGCGTAGATTTCCGCTTGGAAAATACTAGGGATTTGCCTATAATCTAGTACGACTGGGTTTTGAGAAGAGGATCGATTGTAGCACCACCAAACTTTGTATACTAGTTGTTGGAACCATGAAAAAAAAATGTTTAACGAAATTCCAGGGGTGGAACATATTTTTTTTTCGTTTAAAAATAAATAAATAGATTTTTGCTGTTATCTTGGAAAGTATATGATTTATCGAAAAAAAAATCACCAAGGTGAAAGACAATTCAATTCTCCACAAAAATAATCCATAGTAATTTTTTATGAAATGCGCCTGTTTTCTCAGAAGACGTGATTAAACGCCGACATCACCCATAAAACTGGCATTCTTATGTAGGATGAGTATGAGCGATTATTTTCAACATTTACTGAAGAAATTGCCGGGATTATGGGTGAGTTGAGAACTGAGGCAGGAGTAAAACTCAGTTTTTTCCTTGGCTTGTATAAGTGAGTCTGAAATCGTTACATATGGTCCGAAGAGGGTACTGATTCCTGCTTCAGTATAATTATTTCATATGAACTCAAATATCCATGACTTTCGGATCCTCCGTAAAAATTGTATAAGGGTTATAAGAAGTGGGATAAAACACATTTTGGGTACTCAGATACTTTCATGTTATATTTGCATATAGACGTAGAAGTCTTCAGGAACGATATACGCTTTTTCTTTTCCTTCTACTATAATTTTTAGCAAAGTTGACAAATCTAATTTTCGGCCCTGCCGGAAATGGCAGTGGCGGGTTAACGCGAGCCTGGAATTCGATATAGGAACTCAATCAGGTTTTCTGAGAAAACGAGGGTATTTTGTGAGAAATTACTAAGTAATTTTTTTTGTACAGAATTGAATTATCTTTCGCCTTGTTGAAATTGTTTCTTGATAAATCTCATACTTTTCGAAACAACAGCAAAAAAAATTATAATTTTTTCAAATGAAATTTTTTTTTGGGTCCCACCTCTGATTTTCTGATGAACAATTTTTTTTCTAACAGTACATGATGTCAAGAAGTCATGTGCCGAGTTTCAAAGTGCTACGATTCATTCTTCACTTGTGGCTTACATTTGTCTGTACTACTAGACTTTCGGAATATTTTGTTACAGGCTCATATACTCCTATTCCAGTTACTCCTGTTGTTCTGGATCCACCTGTGTTCAATTCAATGGCACTTCTCTTGAGTCTTGGGATGGCGTCTTGTCACTTTTGCTACTTTGTGTTGTGTTGAATTTTTTTACAAAGCCTAACTTGTTTTTTATATTATCTTGGGGCATATTCCAGGTTTGATAATTTTCAGGCAGGACTTGAAACTTCATTTTGGTGGTGTCCTCTATGGTAATTACAGGTTGTAGGAGGTTGTACAGAAGAGAAAACAATATTAAAATTTGGAATCACAGCCAGTGTAGTTTACTACTATTTTTTGTTCCCCCGTTTGGAAATTTGAAATTTTGACAACTCATATGCAAGTATTCTGCAATGCACTAATTTTTATGAAGAATAAAATTTTTTGACAAATCGATAATAAAAAAGTTTTCCAAATGGTGCAAATTTTTGAAACTCACATTATATAGTCTGGACCACATTCTGATAGGCAACCCATTTTAGGCGTACTCGTCTATTCATGAAACTTCATAAGAAGTATGTTTCATCCTAAACAGCACGGTGAAGGTCGACCTCTCTTCCGCTCTCAGACTATATTATACGTATATAATGGACTTTACACTCTTAGTACAGCTTAATAAACACACAGCTAGGAAACTCAGACAACATTTGGAAGTAGTCGGGAATGACCTTGAAGGTGCGATTCTGGCGTAAAAGTCAGGGTAGAATTAGAAATATTCGCTGGGAAACAGACAGGACCGTACTTTAGAATTCTAAAAACTCTAAGAATAATTCAGTTGAACGAAAATCATACAATAGATTCACAGTTGCCAACAAAAACTATCGAACAGTATATATTCGGTGGTTTTAAGTTGAAATAATTATACAGGCATTGGTTATATATTAAGTATGGATAGGGATACATAAAAAAACGATATACTTTCAAGAATCTTTATTATACTAAAATACATGTACCTAAAATAGGTTAATTACTACAGGTTGCGTAATATAATTAATTTGTTTTTAATATATTTTTGGTCCCTGAAGTTCCTATTAATGTTTTTCAAGGTGTAATACAGCCGAACCCTCAAATATAATTTTACAGCATATTCCTTAAGAAAACTGTCACAAGGGTGTGAAAAAGGAAGTTCATTGACCATTTCGAAAAGACACACACACTAGTGGTTTCAAAATAGAAGTTTCAATTTTCTGTTGAAAAATGGTTTCAACGTCATTCATGAAATTGACAAAACCGTCACTTGGATTATTTAAACGGCCAAATAAACTTCCTTCAGCATTTTCAAAAGCCTTAAAATAAATATATAGGGAGGTATCATCTAAATGTTTTTGTTCATTTGCATAATTGATGCAAATACCACAACTGTGTATTTTTAAAACTTTGTTCATCACATAGCCACAAACATATCTTTCAAAATTTTTCTGTAACAAATCATGCTGCTGATAATCGGTGTCTATAAGTTGATTTGTGAATGGTGGCGGAGATGGGGGAGATATTGTGTCCGTAGAAATGCCCTTTAATTGTAATAAAACAGAATCCAGATCAGCCTCACAGTTTTCAGTACCAGAATGATATAGTTTCAGATACAATAATTTTCTAAAGGATCCCTGATTTAAACGGCGAGTTAAAAGGTTTTAACTTCTAGTTCCTTTAGGTCATCCCACAACAAGAGTATGCTATTGATAGATATTTTAATACATTTGAAACTTTTGATTAAATTTTTCATATTTTTACCTTTGTTGTCTTTTACTTCAATTTGATCAATTAAGGAAAGAAATTCTTTAAGACGTTGCGTTTGGTGAGGTAGAACTTTGAATGCTCTATTATATAACTTTGAGGATTTGGTACAGGACGAATTGAGAACATCAAAAACTTTATCAATATTTGACACAAACTCAGATGTTTTATATGCTTGAGACGGCAGCAGTCCAAATCGAATATAAACATTCATGCCACTTGCCACTGTCTCACTGAATACTTGGGTGGCATATTTCGTTTTCATTTTTTGAAAAATGAATTGGGATATATGTGTAACTTTGTCAATTTTGGTGCTGCCCTTATCGGGTAATTTTTGTCATGTTCATAAAACATTTTAATGAAGGACCACGAAATCTTATCATTACCAATTAAAAAATCATATTTCATCAACATATTTTGAATAGCTTTAATGACGTGAGGTACATCGAAAATGTGGTAGACCTTTTGACCTTCGCAAAAAAATATGGTTTGGCCGCTGTAATACCTAATTGTGAGAAAGGCATATAATTGGACCCCATGTGTGTCGTTACAGCACATATTTTGAGTCCGATGTGCTTGAGAATTTTGATCAATTCAAAAATTTGCTGTTTTTATGATTCAGCTGGATAGGCTGAGTGACAAAAATTAAATGCCACTGGTTGTTTCCATCGGCTAAATATTCCACGTACCATAATGACAGATGCACTCAATGCAGGCTTAAAAACATTACCACCATCTCCACCTTCGGACAACCTAATCACGCAATCAGTTTCCCCGATTGTGAAATAAATGGGCTTTGATCGACATTTCATCTATACATATTATACAGTATTTTTTATTTCAGCAAAATAGTTAACTTTTCTTCTCAATATTTCGAATAATTGTGGATTGTCCAACCCTGGACTTACCTCGACTCCTTTTAGCAGTTTCAGGAGAGTTCTAGGGGTAGGTAAACAATATTTCTTTGCTTAAACTTGCTTGTACAATTTAGGCCCTGTAGAATACAAGGATAAACATTCTAATTTGAATTCGTACGAATAACGCCTTCCTCTTGGTTTTTCTTTGGATTGACTAATTTGGATATTTACAAAACGTGCTAGGTCGTCGTTTCCACAAAATTTATGAGTTAGTACCATCTGCTGCAGTTGTCTATTCAAATAAGCATTCTCAGTCTTCAATATTCGTATGGTTTCCTTATATTTTTGCTTTCGGGGAGTATGAAGTGAAAGGTCACTTGTAGTCTGGGTAGAAGAGCATTCACCTTTATGAAACAAGTGGTTGGACAAATGAAATGAAACCAACACCATAATTCTTCAATTCTAATAAAAATAGGGTTCAGTTCCCAATCATAACAAGAATAAGGCATTATTTCATTAGTTCAATCATGTTGGCGTATCTTATATGTACAGAACAAACCAAAAAGGGATACATCGGTAAATTCAGATAAAAGGCAACTGAAAAATCAATATGTTCAAGTATTTTCTAATACTTATTTACCATTGCATTCGGCAATCAAATCTAATGATTCTAGGCAGGTAGTTATCCTCCTACTAATATTATCAATGTAATGAAACCCATACCAGGTACATCAACCTTGTATATTTATTCCAAATTTGATACCTATTTCAGACTCAATTATCTGATGTTTTTCTAATATTTCAAACTAATATTACAGGGATCACAAAATCCTTTCAATATTAACTATCTTGAACTTTTTCCGAATTATTGTGAGAAATTTGAATTAGAATGAATATTTCAAGAAACCACACTTACCGGGAGGAATTGTTATGTCATGTAAAACAGCAATTTTAGGAACAGTTGTCTTTTTTCTGGTCCAAGCATGGTAACTCATACAAAGGTGTGTATGAGTGGTCTGAATGAGATCCTCTGGAAGATCCATCAAGAACGGGAAATAATGTAGGAATCGCATTGGAAGTCAGTCTTTCATGGTTTTGGTTCATGAACATTTTGTCCTAAAAATGATCCTGGCAAAGTTTGTGACTTGTATGCAATTTACCCAAATTTTCCAAGAGATCTTCTCTGCCACAACTGACAACCCAAATTCTGGCTCTGAAAATAATCAAGAATGTATTCCATATCATTCTGATATATCTGTTTCCTGCCACTTTCAATGATATGCTTATTTCAGAATCACTCATCTCTTTTACATCCATATTTTAGTCTATATCGAAAATCTCCCAAAAGAATGACCGAATGCCGTGTTTGAATTATCATAGAAAAAATATATGTAACTGGGAAAATTATTCAGAATTCACTTTCCAGAAATGTGGGCATTCATGCTAGTTTCTGAATGGAAAGACTTCAAATCGCTGATAACAGTCAATTCAAAAAAGGTAGTAGAACACCAAAGATGAAGACACAAAACACCAACACTTACACCTTTTGAGCAGACATATTCATCATTATCATTCAAATAATAGTTGATAGAATGATACTGATTTCAACTTCATCTGTTTTTACTACTATTCATTACAACATTCAGTTTTCTTTGATGACTTTATGAATATCACAACAAAGGACGAAAAATTTACTCACCTTGCAACATCACTGGGAAACCTCAAGAAACGTTTGTTACAGTAATAACTTTTGTTCTTACACAATCTGGCAGCACATGTCATTCCCATGTTTCAATAATTATAATATGCACTAGAAATTATAAAAAATATCCATGCACCCACAACTTCAAAAACAAACAGAAAACACGATTTAACTCAACAGAGCAACACACAACATAAAAATACGAGCTATCCGTGACTACGCCTATGGAGCATATAAATTTGGATGAATCGTAATCCCGATACCTGCCACTGCTTTGATAGGTTTTATTCCAAAAGTGGGGGGTGCGCAAATATCTGCGTTGACTACCCCCTCCACAGCGAGTTTCCCAGCTGTGTGTTTATTAAGCTGTGCTTTGGCTGTGCTCTTAGTCGACGCGATGTATTTAAGAGAGGAACTAGCTCTTACAGGAATAATTCCTAACAGTTCACATCACTATGGACAACACAAACGTGCTAGTGTGAATTTTCTTTTAACGTTTTTTTCACACTGGGGAAGCTTGAAAAAGAAAAGGTCATGCGTAAAATTTGAGGTAGGGATGTCGAAACAAATATGGCGGCGAAGTACGTTTGTGTACCTATATACGGTGTATACAGTAAGTTTCCGAAAAGGCCTATAGTGATATACTTGAAAAATGGAGTTCCCATGGTAATGTATTGAAAATAATTAATAATTTGTCGTGGTATATATTTCTACGCTTGTTATTTTAGTTATGTGAGAAGAAAAATTAAGTTATATGCTTTATTTCATAAAAGAACAAATCATAAAAACTTTCATTCGGTAAATCCTAAGCGGTTAACAAATAAATAACCCAAGGATATTAACACAGTTGTTCAAAACCGGGAGAATGACCCGTTCGCAAGAGTTAATTTGAGTGAATGGCTACGAAACTAATTTGATCATACAATGGGTTCTGATGCCATTTTTGGGGAAAAAATCTTCAGAAAGAGCATGAAAGAGAAAGTATATTCCAAGAGAATGAAGCTCTTGAACAATATAATCACAAATTATTTTAAAATGAAAAACATTTTATGG
The DNA here is from genome assembly GCA_958298965.1 of Chrysolina haemoptera. Classification (NCBI taxonomy): domain Eukaryota; kingdom Metazoa; phylum Arthropoda; class Insecta; order Coleoptera; family Chrysomelidae; genus Chrysolina; species Chrysolina haemoptera. Next base: position 23,803,078 of record OY282584.1, on the reverse strand, counting down.
CGAAAATATTCTTCAATAATGGAGTCAACAATGAAGTCTGAAAGAAAATTTAATATAGGAAACGATGGAAAATCCGACAGTTCGAAATAAAAAATGACATACCTAATGATCATTTGATAAGCCCTTACGAATAACGTTGTTGAGATGAGTCCTGTAGGTGGACACAATTAAATTTTCAACTGAACAGGAAATTGATATAATACATTTGAAAAACCACTTACTCCACTTGTTGGTTGGATCAACATTGTAAACTACAAGGTCTATTTCCAGTTTTGAGTGGGGTTTATAAATTGGATTTTGTCCAATGTTGTATAAGGGACAAACTGGCAATACCTACCTCAAAAAACCCGTAACTGAATATAGGAATTGCTTTATAAACGGCCAAACAAATTCAAGCTCAAATAAATAAGGAATTTGGTATAGAAGTGTATATACTTTCTTCAATAATACGAAGGGTCTTCCTTGCTCGGACAAGCTCTGGTTTTGAGGGGTTTTCTACGAAAACTTGGGAGATTCGTAATAACAAATTTTAACAAAAAAAAATGTAACTGAAATTAAATACTTCAATTGTGAGAGGAATTCGTGAATTTAATAATTTTAAAATTTTTAAATTCTCCAATTCTTTATACAATTAGAGTATTCAATTTTAGGAAATACTAAAGATGACGAAAGTAGTAGGAGATTTGAGCCGGTTCTGGGCCTCCCCCCACCACTATGACGTCATCAGTGACCTTGACCTATGACCTATGACCTATGACCTCGACATATCCTATGACCTCGACCTATGACCTTGACCTATGACCTATGACCTATGACCTCGACCTAGGACTTGACCTAGGACGTGGGCTTGCCCTTAGCCTTGACCATGATGTATATTGTTGGGAGGTGTTCAGGGTTTGTGTTTGTCCTAGAGATTGTGATGACTTGATTTTTTTTTCATACACGGACAAGTACCTTTTGCCAAGTACTAAATATATTTTTCTTACCTCAATGTCTTTCATGTCCTTCATGTATACTTACTCTGCCATTGTGTATGACCCTTATGTGTGGAGTACACATACAAATCTATACCGAAGTATAGAGAGGGTACAACACGTCTGCACACCACGGAGATCCAGTCAGATATGTGAACTCTGATTCCTCTCCAGTATACCTTGCGATTGTGGTGGGAGGAGGGGTCGCGTGACGCTATGCGCATCCGCCCTCGCTCTCGATAGGGTGGGGTGGGTCCGCGCTGACGTCACACACCCATACGCTACGGTGACTCATCGACTACTATTTACTCTCCGCCCTCTATCGATGAGATGCAAACTCGCGCATGGTGGGGCCTTTGTATCATACATGTTTCATAAGTCTGTGGTGGGGGTGGTTCACTATCTATTATAAAAGAAGTTGGTATAGTGATATGAAATCAGAAGTTTTATACCTAGCAGTCGAGCAGTCAGCAAGAGTAGTGAAGTTATTCAGTGCCTACACAGTGAGAGAGATCAGTGAGTGTGTTTTTCTATTGAAAATTATTTATATTTTCCTTATATATTTTCATCATCATGTCAGTTCCAAAGATGGATTTACAAAAAATCAATTCTATAATTAAACAAGAGATGGAAGTGTTAGAGCAAAAAGTAATATCATCCTTGCCACTGAATGAAGCTTACCCAATTAAGATGATGTCAGTTTGTTCTACTCGGTTTGGTAAATCTATTTTATTGATATTACGTGATGTATCAATGATACATTATTCAAAACATGGCTGCCGAAACGTGTTTCAGAGCAATTTACCGATGATAATGTAGCATGCATCAATTCATCAGGTGGTAAATATACAGTAGCATATTTGGGTCAGAGTCCACAAAGCTTTGCCGGCATGAAAACGAGATCGTTGGTCAAATTCGATCTCACTGAATAATAGTAATATATAATTTTCACTAGGCTAATTCTGATTCTTTATATTATAGGTGATAATTGTAAGGAAAATATAAAAAAACTCTTCATACATCGTTAAACACACTCATCAGTGGAGACATCATCAAAAGTCTAATGTGAGTACTACTACTGATTGCTTTTTTATTGCATAGTTATTTCAATGATTTCTCTTTGATCATAGCTTAATTCTTGAAATATGTGGATGCAATATGCGAGTCAACACTGGACCGAAGCCGTAGACATCTCTTCAGCTGTTGAAAGGTTAACTTCTGAGTTGCGTGCTTTGAGCGAGGACGCTCTCCACGCCACCATTTATGACCTGAGCGTATGCTATGATGAAGAAAGGATCCAACACTGTATGCGTGATTACGAGAACTACAAGAAGGGTGTGGATCTTTGTGAGAAATATACAGATGGTTCTTTCGATCTACATCACCTCTGCGACGCAATGATTGAATGTGAGCTGAAAAGATTTCTCCACCGCCTCCTACCATACCTACCTGAAGACATCATCCAAAAGTACCAACTGGATGATGATGATAGTGAAATCGAAGGAGTAAATTATGATGAAGATGAAGAAGAAGTTATATTAGATTGTTTGTACATACCTAAGACTATTTGAATTCTAAGCTAATGATATTTGAATAAAAAAACATAAAATTTTTCACACATGTTTTATTTACCTATTTCTCTTTTACATGAATAAAGAAAGAAAAAAATAATGCAAAATAATCAAAAATGTGTGTGTCTTCAATATCTGCTGTGAACTGAACCATCCAATGCATTGTATGTCAAAAATGTATCATGCAGAATGAGTGCATATACTTTGGTGTTGGCTGGGAAGTTGACTTTCCTAGTTTCAAACTCGAGCTTAATATCAATAGTTGATGATTTTGTGGCATTCGGCTGATGTGAACAATCAATGATGAATAGTGGATTTTGTCGAAATTGACCAATGTCCATGAGAGGTTCACTAATATCTTTATCATAATAACTTCGTTGAAAGTTCTCATAGGCATAATAAGCCGAAGTATCGAGTTTTTTATCAAAATCCAAATTCCAACGTTCATATGGGTATACTTCAGAGTTCAAGTACACACGAATGTTATTGATATCAGCAGTTGTGAATTTAGTGATGTCCTTTGTCCTGTCTTCAGAAGTGGTAGTGCTTTGGAATCCAATGATGATGTAACGTGGTGTTTCAAGGGCGTTGGTTGTCTTGATAGCCCATATGTCTGAAGACGTGCCACGTAGTGATGGAAGTTCATAGAGATCCCTCCCACATGCGATAAGCCAACTTGATTTTAGCATTCAGACCGCTTTTGTTGATTCTATTTAAAAGTTTGAGCTTGTGCTTATCTTCTGGCACTATCTGTCTTATTTTCCACTCAATTTTATTGATTTCCAAATCAGCATCAACCTCACCAATATATGAGTTCTTGAAGGATCGAGCGATTATTAAAATCATTTCTTGTTTGGCATTCAAGATACTTTTGTTGTAATCTTCAGCGAAACCCATCAAATATTTCAGTGGTAATTTACCACTGAATACGTGACTATTGTATCCAAGATATCCTGTTTGGTTTCCGAAAGTCCCCATCCAGTTGTTAATAAAGTGTTAGCATGCGATTGTCCAAATGAAATCATATTCTTCATTGTAGATGTTATCCCCGGCTTCCTGACCACAGCAACTTGTTCACCACCCATTTCGTAGCGAATTTCATCAAAAAGGAAGGCGATTGCATTATTCGAGAGATAACATAAGTTTGTTTCATCTTTAGGTGTGAATTTACCCTCTATATAAATGAAACTCTCAGCAATGTCAAGTATAACGTCTTGATTATTGATTGCAATTCGAATTTCATCTGAATTCCTAAACAATGGTGATCCATATGGTTTATATGTATGCTCATGTAAACTTGTGAGGGAATGATCGAGCATCGGCTCGTCAAATATATTCAACTTTTCACTATTTGTTTCGAGCACCATTGTTCCTTACTTTCAGTCCAATTGATTTCAAAAATTTGAGATCTCTCAGCGAGAGAGCAGTGTGGTGTGCTAACTGTTTAGCGTACACTTTTGGAATGAGCCTTTTTCTATTCGAACCTTCCTTTTTAGCTATTTGTGGAATGTTTTCAAATCCTTGTCGATTCTGTATATTATAACAAAAACCCATAATAGTTATTAGATTTTTTTCAATTCCAAAATTATAACAATCTCTTCTGCACTTCCAAAATCAATGAGATTATTATTATGATCCAAAATACGCACTGTGATGTTGTGAATCAACTGACGACCTTCTGGACTGATGGGCATATATATAATCTTGTGTGGTTCTTTTGTGAGATTGAATCCAGGCTCCACATCGATATCGAATGAAAAAAGAATGTGGGATTCTTCATTGTTTATGTATGAACCAGATATAATGTTGCAATCTAAGCGGATTAGTCTAACAGTTGTTATATTTATCGGATGTGAGGATTCGGGTATCTGATTCGGTTGAAATCTATCAAAATTAAGACCCATCATATTTGCTATGGAATTCGGATGAGTTAGATCAATTTCATATTTTGATCGCATCTCACATTTGAAAGTATTATTATTGGCATGTAGGTAGAATATATCATCTGCATTGGTATCGTTTTGATTTTTCCCATGAAACAATCGAAACATGATATGTTTCTGAATAACTGCATTGATCTCATCTATTTCATAGGCACCACATGGAATTTCAATTGTGTACTTCTGAAGTATTGGTGAACTTATATCACTGATTCTAAAACTGATCACATTGTTTTTTTCAGTTATATTATTTACTGTGTTGCATCCATAGAATCCTAAAAGTCCCAATCCATAACGACTGTTTCTATCCAATTCAATGGGTGGGAAAAAGTCTGCACTCAAGACACTCGTCTCGACAGCTTGTAGTTCGAACTTCCGTGACATGACTGATACATTTTATGGATTTCACTTCAATTTATTGTTGTCTACAACACACTCGGGACAACCTACGCTTTTTCGGAGATGGTTCATCAATATCCATTTCATTTTTATTAGCACCAATATTCATATCCTTTATATTGCAATAACAGCAGAATATTTTTCGAGGTATAGGACCATCATTCACATCAGAATCTGAAATGCTTTCGCCGTCGAGATTGTGGTGGTCATTGCAATATCTATATCTCATTATGTCGACATCATCTTGTAGACTTTTAGGTAACTTTTCCCAAACAGAAGCAATCTCATGTGCAGCGCATGCGAGTATCACTTCCTTCGGCATATTTGCAAGCATCACTCGATCCATTCTTGTCAAGGTCCGATATTTTGAATACATTTTGAGTGATAATCCCATCGTCCTAATAGCCTCTCGAGTCATTGCTGGAGTTGTATCCATTCTATAATAATTCAGAGAGAAACTTCAGGCACAAGTGACCGCAGAAAACTGTGTTGAACTTCTGCTGGCGATCATAGTTATATAGAATTTTCACTTTCGAAAATTTCTGGAAGTATTGAATCAACTCTATTGGTGGGGGTAGATTTCCAAAACTATCAAAGTATGTAATGTCTTTCCCACATTTGCTGTATGCCACCCAATGTGTTCCCGATCCTCTTATTCCATCTAAATTGACAATGGCGGTCTCGCGGTGTCGTGGACCTCTAGTGGGTAATGTATCACGCATGAAAATACCGCGAAAGTATGGAATTTTCATTTTCTTGGCATAATAAGTGAGATCGATGTCGGTGAGAGGTTTTCGAGGTAGGGAATCAACTAGTTTTTTGGATTGTATGGTTTCAAATAGAGTCCGAGTCCTTTACGATAAGGTTTAAGGTATATACCACTACCACTTTTACCCAATGCCACACTTTCCATTTTCCTATTATGACGATTCGCTTCGATCAGTGCGGTTCTGCTTGCTTTTGCTGAATTCACAGCTCTGGTGATGCCTGCAACAGCACCAGCTAAACTTCCGAGCGCAGACAATCCAGCAAAAATTGGTATCAATGGTAGAATCCCTCCGACTTTAGGAATTGGAATTATGCGAGGCGTGCGGATTGTTTTCTTTCCACCGGCAGCTTTGAGGTATTTACGTGCTGCATGCAATGCCACTACGGTGGCTTTTTTCAAATTATTCGTCACAAATTGCTCACCCCCAGCTTTTTTCAGTACATTCCGCACTTTATGAACCACCCCAGAACCAAAGGCGATTTTTATGAGATTATTTTTCTTCTTCTTCGGTTGATTTCTCTTCTTTTTCTTCGGTTGATTCCTCTTCTTTGTCTTCACAGTAGTACTACTACAACCCATACCGAAACGTCTCTTTGATTTCATAATGTTGGTAACGAGTAGGGCAGCTATTCTTTCCTTAATACCAGCGTCCTTCGATTTAACTCTGTTCCAAGCTTCGTATTCGAGTTCTTTGTCTGCTCTATGTCTCGCTGTGAGATCAGTTAGATGATTCAAATATTGAATATCGTGTTGTTTGCATGCAATATCCAATTTATTGATTCCAGGATCTTTGCGGGCTAAACGTTTTTCCAATTTTGTACCGGGTCCACAATACTGATATCCTCCGGGTAAATGCAATTCGAACGGCAATTTGTTTATTAAATTATTAACGAATCCACGACCGCTTTTTCTGCATCCACTACGAACACATCCGTATCGTTTGATGGTACTCATTTAAATGAAATGTTCACAGCATATCATCGCTTACATAGTCTCCAACCACGGTACGATGCGCATTGTGAAGCAGAAAGAAAAGTTTGCTGTAGATAATCTAGATGAAAAATTCGGTTGTGGATTGAATGGACAGAAAGTGTTGCGGCATGGTCCACTACTTCCATCATCTGTTCGAGGACTCATTATCGGACCATCGAATTGTGGAAAGACGAATGCCATGATCTCTCTTTTAACACATCCACAAGGACTGCGATTCACAAATGTTTATCTCTATTCGAAATCACTCAATCAACCCAAATATCAATTCCTACGAAATGTATTGGAACCCATAAAAGGGTTGGGATTTTATACGTTCAGTAATAATGCAGAAATAGTGGAACCATCCGATGCCAAACCAAATTCTGTTTTCATTTTCGATGATGTAATATGTGAAAAACAGGATATTATATGATCATATTTCTGTATGGGACGTCATAAAGATGTTGACTGTTTTTATCTTGCTCAAACATATTCACGAGTGCCCAAACAGTTAGTTCGAGATAATACCAACTTTATCGTAATATTCAAGCAAGATGAAACGAATCTACACCATATTTATTCCGATCACGTGTCACCCGATGTAACATTCAAGCAATTCCAATTGATGTGTGTTAAATGTTGGGAGGATCAATATGGATTTCTGGTCATTGATAAGGATAGAAAAATGCATGAAGGTAGATATCGCATGGGGTTCGATAGTTTTATATATCCATGATAATACAATACGCATTCAATCGATCGCTGAATTGCATAGAGGTTACTTCAGTGTATTCTCTCTCTTGTGAAGCAAAATGAAGACAAAAAATGATAAAGTAGTTGAAGATAAAAACAATGAATTGAATTTGAAACGCCAACTTGTTGAGACAAGAGAAGCTGTACGGCAGAAATTTAACTCTATCAAGAGTGGACTTATTGAAAATCGAATGGCGCTTGAAAAACTCTATGATCCCATAATGAAGCCATTAAATGTTCTTTCTTCAGCTGCTGCTACCACGAAACCACAACCACCACAGCCGCCGTTTTCGATGAAGCAAGTGAATTCTCAGTCTACTCCAATAAAAGTTAGGAGTACTTCAGTGGGAAATAATTCATCATATGGTAGTGAATTATCATCTGTTGACAGTGAGACAGATACCATCAAAGAATTCGGAAAAGATAAAAAGTCCGTATTTGATAATTTTGACGACAATACTGGAGATGTTTTGAAAAGACATTTGGAAAATGTCAAAACTAAGAATGCAGCTTATGACAGAATATTTGGCATACGGTTAGATCCTACTACACAAAAACTGAAAATGGGGAGTCACAATGTACGTTTCAGTGATGGAAATATATTATTTTGGAACAAAAATAAAACAAATGCACCTTACAAACAACATCTACTGCGAAATGGTTTCAAACACCCGAAATCTAAAAAATTCCGTGAAGTTATTAAACCTATACTAAACTTATCACATTATCAGACGACCAGAAGTAGAACAAAAAAAGGTGAAGGGTTCCATCGAATGAAAATGCAGAAAATGTATGATCCCAAACCTGCGAATTATGTTTACTGGAATTCACCCAAGGAGTTAGTCGCTCGTTTGCGGCTATTGATATCTTCAAAGTCAGCTGGACACACTGGACATGATAATGAAATAATTTCCATAATTGAAGAATTACGTGAGGAAGGTATAATAATCTAATACATCAGCAAAAATGATCAGTTTGTTCTCATTATATGATGCCGTAACATTGTCAAATTGTTTGTCTGAATGAAAACAAATTAAAACACTACAAAGTGATTGCGAGGAGATGGATAATGAAATAAGTGATGTCAAACGACAAGTTGTCAATGAGTTACATAAGCCGGCAAGACGTAATTTCATCAGAAGAACCACCACCGTCAAAGGTTTTGCAGATCTGTGGCAAATAGATCTTGCCGAATTACAACTTTATGCTAAACATAACAAAAGATATCGATATGTTCTTGTGGTCATTGATTGCTACTCGAAATATCTATGGACGAAGCCGATTAAAAATAAAACAGGTAGTGCTGTAACCAATGCAATGGAAGATGTGCTGAAAGAAGCCAACTATTCCCCGAAACATCTACAAAGCGATCAAGGATCAGAATTTTTCAATAGTTCTTTTTCATTTTTGATGCGAAAATATAAGATCAACCATTATTCAACATTCAGCACCATGAAGGCGGCCATAGCTGAAAGAGTAATTCGAACAATAAAGACGTGGCTTCATAGAGAATTTTCAGCGATGGGACACAACAAATGGTTGAATATTCTTCCAATCATAACAAGCAAATATAACAATAAGGTGCATCGTACAATTGGTATGAAACCAATCGATGTTATGCCAGCAACAAAACTAAAATTCAAAAGTTCCAAAGTAATCCCTCGAAGAAAACAAAGTATTCCCAAATTTCGAATGAATGATATTGTACGTATAAGCAAGTACAAGAATATTTTCGAAAAGGGTTACACTGCCAATTACACAACAGAACTACTCAAAATTGTTAAAATTAACCAAACATACCCCATAACTTATATTCTTGAAGACATGGATGGGAGCCCGATTAGAGGATGTTTTTATGGACAAGAATTATTGAAAACGCAAAATCCTGACGTATACCTAGTTGAAAAAGTGTTGAGGAGGAAAGGAAATAAACTATACATCAAGTGGTTAGGCCTTCCAAGCGGAAAGAATTCATGGTTACACAAAAGTGATATGGTTTAATATTTGAATGAAATTGTATTACTTATTATTCTCACTGAGCTGTAAGATTATTAATAAACTATAGAAAACATAGAACTATTTTTGGGTTTTTTTTTCAAAATGAATAAATCATGAAGTGGTAAACGTTGCCCCAACCAAACGCAACGCCCAGTGTATGCCAAAACCGAAATAATCTGCATACTCCTCCCCACTCCATAGATTTTTGAAAAAGTTTTTTATTTCAACTCACAACATTGATAACATTTCATAATCCTCAGAGCTAATCACTATCAGATTGGAATGCGTGATCAAACTCTTTTCGCCACTTATCACGTACAGATGCTACCATATCAAAAAGTTTAGTGGACTCCTGAAGCTCAATCTCAGCTTGCATTTTCAAACAAAGGGCGGACTGATTTTTCTGTGTGATTTTGAAACGGAGTTTATCTGCATCTTCACACATTTTGATCAGTTCAGCCTTCGATGATACAATCCTTGCATCGAGCTTCTGAAGAACTACCTCGTCGTCCATGCTACCTCTTCGAACATCGTCATCGCATTTGACGATGATAGCTCTCGATTTTACGATGCTGCATTTCGCTTTCTTAAGCATGTCTCCACAACGCTGCAGTGGACCAAAAGAATGAAGCGATACATCTTTCAAATCACCCATCACATTCTTGAAGGTGTCATCTACTTTCTTCTTACGGGGTTTCCGTACACCCTTACTTGTTTTCTTGGGATTTGAAGCAGTAGATGCACACTTTCTTCTAGATGGTTTCGCTTTCGTATCGACACTAAGAGGAGAGAGAAGTGACGGGCATTTTGGTAGTGACAATTGTGAAAGGGTTGGATCAACACTTTCTGAAGGTTCCGGTATATCTCCCATCTTCAGATAATCATCAATGTTATATTCATCGATGAAACCTTCCTGGGATGACAAGTGATATACCGGAATATCTTCAAAACCAAAGTCATCATTTGTTGCATCTTCTTCAGCAGACAAATTTGGTAATGAGTTCATATTTAGCTCGTAGGAATGTGTGATATCAATGGGATGTGGACAGAAATGTTGCTGATGTTAATTCGACTCCAAATTTTATTCAAACAAGTCGACTGGTACATGCGCACAATGAACATGACAACAAACCACCATAGAAGGAGAGGGGGTAGATATTCCTCCCTCCCAGGAGTTACCTTAACAAATTCCATAGGAAAAAGAAGTGTTGGACATCAAGAAAGTGGAAAATTTAAAATAATAGACCTACGGACGAATCCGCGGATTCGAGACCTTGACCGCTGTTTTGATTCGCGGCCGCGGATTATTTCGCGATCGCAAATCAAACTGTAACTTAATTCGCGCTCGTGAATCAAACCGCGAAATAATTTGTGGGTCGAAAGTTATAATGGTGGGGGTAGGTCCAGAACCGGTTCAAATCTCCTACTCTCAGTTATTTTTGTAAAATTATATCTCACTCATGAATGATAATAAAGAAAAAGTTTGTTGGTGAAAAACATTCAAAATGATCATATCTTCCAAGAAAAAATATAAAATTGTAGGTTATATAAAAAAAAAATTACAGCAAAATTTCGATTTCAATATTTAAAAAAAATCATATCTCACTCATAAGTGAGAGTTTCGAAAAAGTTCATTGGTAAAAATCTCTCGTAATGATCATATCTTCCCAGAAAAAAATAGAAAACATAAATCGCAGCAAGATATCTGAAAAACGCTTTAATTTTGTACCCCTCCTACAATGGTTGGTAGTTGCCTGTTATAAATGTATGTTCAGTTGCATACAGTTCTATTTAATTTCTATACTGACACACCAAAAGTTTATTTGTGTTGTGCTATTTGGCGCTAGATGGGCCAACTCTTCAGTGTTATGAAATTATTTTCCAAAATAATTTGGCGTGTATTTTTAGTTGTCTACATTTTGGAGGCCAACTCTTCAGTGTTATAAAATTATTTTCCGAAATAATTTGGCGTTTATTTTTAGTTGTCTACATTTTACAGGTTGATTTAAAACAGCCATATACAAGAAATTCGACCAATTCTCTCGGAGGCCGCATAGCTCAGTGAAAGAGTGCGCGGTGTTCCCCAAGGAAGAAATCTCTCTATATCACCTGGGAGGCGGAGCAGGGTGATCTTCAGAGATTTTTTTCTTGGGCTTTTTTTTGCTTTGTGACTTTGAACTCGCCCAAACAAAAAAAACCTCTCTTTTCCCCTCGATTATATTTTTTTTGCATTTCTAGAATTTTGCGCTGTACCGGTTCGAATCCCAGCATAAAATAGTTTTTTAATTATTGTTAATTTTTTTTGTTATTTCAAATAATTAATCAATGAAAGTCCGTGAAGGGCCTTTCTACATCGCCCTTCACTGTGTACATCGTCCAATTAATATATATGTACTGCATCCCGAACTTTCATCAACTAATTAATTTCCTGAAAAAAAAAATTGCATATTTTCTCCAGCATCTCCTTCCTGATATGATCTGCATCTAGATGTCTGTTCTCTTCCATTTTCATCTGATTTTTCAGATCCTCACACTGTGCCGAATTTTCCTGCAGTTTATTTTTTAGACTATCACGCTCACATTTCAAAATTTTTAATTTTTCATTCATTTCATTTGTTCGAGCAGTCGATTCCTTCCCATAGGCAAGCATTCTCCTTTTCAAATCAATAAATTCTGTCTCTATACTGTCTCAATCTGTGTCATGTCGTCACTATACAATTATACTAATAAGGGTTTGAAAACTTCTTTTGGTAATAAGACCTGTAATAAGACCTGTAATAAGACCTGTCATACATTCTTTTGATTGACATTTGTCAATCAAAAGAATGTATGACAGATTTCATTTGACTCTGTCAAGGAAAGGTCTTATTACCAAAATCGCAATTCAAATTCAGTTTTTCTCAGCGTCTTTCTAAGAAGTTTTGATAACGGAGGCAGATACAGCCTCCGAAACGTCAACAGTTTTCAAAAAAAGAGAAGTATTCTTTGTTAATTCGATCTCATTTTTTCAGATAGGCAAATTCAGTGTAGGGTACGTTACTGACAAAAATTAATTTCTTTCAAGACAGCAGTCTTGTGAACGCAGTAACTTATCGGGCAAATTAATTAATTTGCCCTTCTACACTTGTACAGATTTCTTTGTATTAAAAAATTTTTTTCATTTTCAGATTGTGGAAGGTGATAAACCCAAAAAATTATGTCAAGAACTTAGAAATTCATTAAAATAAACATTACCGATGTTATTTACTTCATGATCAGGTAGACTTAGTAGGTATATTCATATATTGGATTGTCTTTGGAAAACATAAGAGGGCAAGGGTACGATAATGGATATAATATGAAAGGTATTCAAAAAGGCGTCCAAGCCAGGATGAAAAATATTAAGCCACGGGCATTTTACGTTCCTTGCAGTAGTCATTCTTTAAACTTAGTGGTAAACGACATGGCAAAATGCAGAAAATATTTGTTTTTTTTTTCATCTTCAACATTAAGATGGTCAATTCTTTGAAGAATGTAAAAGGTTTTACCCTAAAACCACTTAGTGACACGAGATGGGATAGTAATAAAACTACGAAGAGTGAGATTTGGGTGTTGCCGGATTTAATGTTTTTTTTTCATCTTCAACATTAAGATGGTCAATTCTTTGAAGAATGTAAAAGGTATTACCCTAAAACCTCTTAGTGACACGAGATGGGAAAGTAGTCGAATCGACGTAATAAAACTACGAAGACATCAAATAGGACAAGTTTACGATGCATTGTTTATTATTTACCAAAACACAGATATGGATACCTCCACGCGAGACGAAGCTTCAGTTTTGTTGAATCAAATTTAACAATTTAAATTTTTATGTCCTATAATGATTTCGTACGAAACTTTGATTAGGATAAACCCTGTTAGTAAATTAATGCAAAGTAAAGATTTCGACTTAGTTTCTGTCATGGAATTACTTAAAAATACCAAAGATTTCTTTGAAAACTCACATTCAAATGAGTATTTTACTCGAGTTCTTGAAAACGCCAAAGCCTTAGCTTCTGAAATTCATTGCGAGGTGTTAGGCTTTGAAGATATGCCTAGACCTCGAGCACTATCCAAGAAGAAGCAAGTTGGTTACGAGTGTGTTGACGAACCAATCATTGAGCCTCGTCAAAAATATAAAATCGAAGTATTTTTTCACATTATGGACACAGCTATAAACTACTTAGAATTCAGATTTTTCCCAGATTTCTGAGCATAGAAAACATTTAATTTTTTTTGTATAATATACAGGGTGTTTCAGAATTCAGTATCAAGATATCAGGGGCGTGTTTCTTAGGTCAAAAAAAGACTTTCTTTCTCATAAACATGTGTCCGCAACCGCTTTATTTCTGAGATACAGGATGTTGAAATTATCAAAAAAATCAGTTCTATTTCAATATCTCTAAACCACTTTGGCTTTTCTTTTTGATTTTGGTACATGCAAAGTACACATAAAAATACATTTTTTCCATGGCGAACGTTTTTTAATTTTCATCAGTGGCGTCTCTGTAAACATGCTCTGTCATTTTTGATCAAAATAATGATACGCTACTGTTTTATTTTGTCAAATTCGTATCATTTTCATAATTGTCTTCCATTTTTCCACAAACATGGTCTTTTGACTATTTTCCGTCCGACGGACGGTTTTCGATTTAAAAAATGAAAGGTCGTCATTCGCTTGTACCTATGCGATTTTTTGTATGTCTCATTTTGCTTTTTAAATCGAAAACTGTTCTTGGTAGGGAAAAAAGTCAAGGGACCGTTTCTATGAATAGAGAGAGGACACTCATAAAAAATATAATATTCATTAAAAAAAAAAACAATAGCGTATCATTATCATTTTTGTTAAATTTCAACACCCTGTATCTTAGAAATTCAGCAGTTGCGGACATATGTTTATAGGAAATAAAGTCTTATATATACTAAAATATACGCCCCCTAATTCTTGATACTGAATTTTGAAACACCCTGTATATACCTTAAGAAAACTCTCAAAAGATGAATTGTTAGAAAATTGTAAGAACCTCGAGGCTATTTTAACTCACGAAAACCAAAGCGATTTGAATGCATTTGAACTTTCTGAGGAGTTGTCAGTCCTTTGTATGTTATTAGATAGTAATTCATCTACTCCGCTTGATTCCTTTCTTCACAGGCGAAGGGGAAATTATACGCGGTACGTTTTCTACGTCGAGCAATGCTTTTACAGCTAAACCAGTTTCTTGAGAACTCACTGCAAACGCCATGACTACAAAACTGAAATGAAATCAGGTAAAACCTACCACCGACCACCGAGATTGAGGGTAGAAAACAATAGACTGTTCCGAGTGCCGACCGCTAGCTACCTAAGTTACATTGGCGTTGCAATGGGATGTATCCTACCCCCGAGATTGAGGGTAGAAAATAATAGACTGTTCCGAGACCCGAGAGATTTGGGTGTTGCCGGATTTCAAATTAAGAGTAACGGAGGGCGGGACGTTGCCGGTTATTTAAATTTAATTATGGAAGAAAAAAACATATTCTTATTCTCAGGGGATGAAGTGTGATTTTTGTGAAAGTGGTAACCTCTCAGACTGCGAAGATGTGCCCGAAACCATCATGAGCAAGGCTCATCAAATAAATATGACTGAGATATTGGAAAACTTTGCAACTAATTTGTTTTCTTGTAGCTTTTCATTTGTCACAATTCATACTTGTGACAATGGAAAGCGTTTCTTATGTGACATTTGTTTTTTAAGGTATTCCGACATGAATAATAATGGTGAGTGGTATCAGCATGGTAATTCACATGATACAGTGGAATATGCGAATGTTCCCATACTTAATTGTTATTCATGTCACTCATCTCTATATCAGCTTTGCCCCGTAGTTGGGGTTATGATGGTTTGGGGTTTGTAAGTCTGGTTGGAGTTATGATGGCTTGGGGTTGGTAAGTCTGGTCTGAGTGGGCGTGGCTTAAGACATAGCGGGAGCTCGGAGAAGAAGAAGAGGAGTGGGGAGAGAAGTGGGGTGGAAGGCTGAGTGTTTAAAAGAAGAACTCCCTTCGAATAATCTTCAGTCACTGGCCAACAGGCCAACAGTCACCAGCACCAGCACCAGCACCAGTATTACCAGACTAAGTAAGGTAAGTTAACAAACTTGTATTCATGAACCTATTTAATTTTTGTTTCTGTATTTAGTTATGGAATCTCCTGCTTCTTCTTGCACCACCTTTGGAACCATTACCATCCTGAGTAACATCCGGGTGGATGGCGAGAGGGTGACCCCTGAAGGAGGACTCCAGCGGATGCCAGAGACGCCCCAAGATGAGCTGGAGGACCTTATGGATATCATCAAGAGGGAGGTTGCAGTCCCCCCGATAGTGACGCCGATGATGCCCTCCCCTATGGAGAAACGGAAACGGCAAGGTAGGTTAGTTGACAAAGTTGCTCCCAAAAGATTCCGTAACGTGGGAGCAACATTGTCAACGGAAGGTATGTCTGTAATAAATATAGCCGACAGCGATGATGCTTGCATGCCACAAACACCGCAGAAATCATCATCGACGAAGCAAACTGGTTGCAGTAGTAAGGTTGGTCCCATTGCAAAGTACCGTAGGAACTGTAGTAAAACCAACGCTTACTCTGGAGGATGGCTGTCCAGGAAGGTATCCTCAACCATTGTGCGGCCTGTTGCAACACCGGTTGCAACTACAGTGGCACCACTGCAAGTTGTACCGGTAGTTGCTGACACACCTCTTCCGCCTTACGTTAACGTTGCTCCACCACCACCCCCAGAAGTCCCTATCGTAGAGCCCGTCGCTGAAGTACCGGCACCTGACCTGGAGACGGAGGTCCAACGGGTGAAACGTCAAATCGATGAGGCCCAGCAGGCCTACGATCAGTGTCAGCTAGCGCGGATAGAACTTGACTTCCAGCTGGCTGAACTGATGGTTCGCAATAGGCAGCATAGTCACCTCGAGGAACAGCTGTCCACCAGGCTGAGAGATGCCAAGGCTCAGGGTGCAGCTATTGTGGAAAGACTACATAATAATATTCGGGAGTTTGGTGGAATTAATTTTCGCATGTAAGATATTTTTTTTAGGTTAAGTTATTTTTAAGTGTTGTAAAAATGTTTTTTTAGATGTGAGTTTTGTACAAATAGGATTAGTATTAATAAAATAAAAAACAAAAAATATTGGGTGGAAAAAGGAGTGTACAGTCAGTTGGATTGTTTACCACTCAATCTTAATTTAAGTTGTAGGTAGATAGGTTAAGTTATGTTTAAGTATTGTAAAAATGTTGTTGTACAAATAGGATTAGTATTAATAATATAAAAAATTGTTTAACACTCAATTTTAATTATATTTTTTCATATTTTTCAATGAATATTTAATCTTCAAGTATTTGATAGAATATTGAATAATAGTCTCAAATACTTATTCAATATTTACATCAATAGGTTTGAATGATCGTGACTAAATCATAATTAAATTATTGAATCATTATAACATTACATAATTACATTTAAAATTTTATCCTTTCTCCTAAAATCCCTCACTTTTCAAACCCCCTACTTGTTCTCCCACCCTACTCCCATCCTTGTCTACCACCCCTGAACTGGTATAAATTCAATACGAGCTCAGATTATGGTACCAGTCTTCCAAGATGCCTCTTCCAGACTCCACCTCGTCTCCGAGACGTTGTGCCGAATACGAAGATGATTTAGAATGGGCAGCGATCAGAGAAGCAAATAATATGGTGCCTGCCGTTCAGCATGAGGAGGTGTACCAGGGTGAGCGGTTGGATGGATTCTCTCCGCGAGTTCCAAGGGGACCCATTCAGGTAAATGAGGTGTCAAACTCCACAGATGTGTGGGACTATCCATCTCCGTCGACATCGGACGACGAAGACATGGATGGACGCGTCGACGACTTCGACAGCGATAGCTCCTCGGAGGACGAGTCCGAGGATGACGACCGAGTGGTCCATATTCGTGTCGAGGACATAAATATGGACCTCGACCTGGACGAGTTTCCCGTAGAGGACGACTCCGATGATGACACCATCATCTTGGTGTCATCGGATGACGACGATGACGATGTCATCTGAGTTCTCACCCTGCCCTCCGTGGTCATCCCGCATAAATATGCGGGATGACACCCAGCTCTTCGGAACACCCAATCGGCCCTTTTCAGGGCCACACAAAGAACACAAACCAAATTCCATAATATATTTGGTGAGTGTGAAATGAAAAATTTTAACATTGATTTAGAACATTTTATTTGTAATATTTTCATGATAATACAAATTTCTTTTTCAAACAGCGGGTTCTGGATCACTACCTGGAGCCCACAGTTTTGGTCTATGTGTGAGCCAAACATCGGGATGTTTATTCTCCAATTCGGCTAACCTCCTTTCCAAATCATTATATTTCAGCATCATTGAAGATGTGACATTCAATGCATTGGCATCCAAATCCTTTTTCAGATTATTGCATTTGTGATGGAGTTCAGTTGTCAACTCTGTTATTTTTCGTGTCATTGTAGCTGTAGCATCCCATACTTTGATATCCACATCACTTTTTAGATTATTGTATTTGCGATCTAGATCATCAATCACCTCCTCTACTTTTTCATTGAATGCTTGACGGGCTTCAGGTACAATCTTAGCCATTGTGGCATGTATGGCAGCCTGCAAGGCTTTAAGGACAAGCGCCTTCGTCTCCGTGATTTGTTCATTGAGATATAATTGAGTTACACAATCACTCTCATCTATCGGTTCGCCAGCATTTTTCAGTATTTTACCTTGCATATCATATTGGTCATCAGGTGAAAGTTTGAATCCTATACCTTGAGAACCTTGTGAACCTTGAAGTACTCGAACTTTGACAGTACCCCATTTTCGTTTACGACCGAATTTATCAATAGCTTTGGACATCTTGCTACCACCTTGATATATTTCATACTGATAATTTCAAGACAAACAAAATCTATATATCTCTGTGTAGGTATTTTATTCTCTTGAATGAAACAATAGGATATCAGAATAACGTGTATATTTTATATATTTTTATATATTTGGTAACTGGACAAGACATTAACTAAAATTGACTAGTATAATTTGACCTCAGTTATTTTTGAAAAATTATCTCACTCATGAATGATAATAAGGAAAAAGTTTGTTGGTGAAAAACATTCAAAATGATCATATCTTCCAAGAAAAAATATAACATTGTAGGTTATATAAAAAAAAAATTACAGCAAAATTTCGATTTCAATATTTAAAAAAAATCATATCTCACTCATAAGTGAAAATTTCGAAAAAGTTCATTAATAAAAATCTCTCGTAATGATCATATCTTCCCAGAAAAAAATACAAAAAAAAAATCGCAGCAAGATATCTGAAAAACGCTTTAATTTTGTACCCCTCCTACAATGGTTGGTAGTTGCCTGTTATAAATGTATGTTCAGTTGCATACAGTTCTATTTAATTTCTATACTGACATACCAAAAGTTTATTTGTGTTGTGCTATTTGGCGCTAGATGGGCCAACTCTTCAGTGTTATGAAATTATTTTCCAAAATAATTTGGCGTGTATTTTTAGTTGTCTACATTTTGGAGGCCAACTCTTCAGTATTTTCAAATTATTTTCCGAAATAATTTGGCGTTTATTTTTAGTTGTCTACATTTTAGAGGTTGATTTAAAATATCCATATACCACATCCACAGAAATACATTTTCTCGATGTCTTCTCAGCACAAAACTCAACGGAATACTGATTTCACAATCATTCCCACCTCCTTTAAATAGAATATCGATAAGTGGGAGAGAGGGTGAACAAATTCTGTCCGCTTCGACTATTCATGCACTTCACAGAGTCCCACCACCAGTTAACGCATCCAACACCATCCATATCAATATAGAGAGGACGGCGAGTGAATCACCGCAGTGTAAGGGTGTGTGACGTCAGTGGACCCACCCCACCGTGTCGAGAGTGAGAGTCTGACACACATCACTGGATCGTCATCGGATGCGCATAGCGTTGACGTCACGCGACCTCTCCCCCCACCACAATCGCAAGATATACTGCAGAGGAATCAGAGTTCACATATCTGACTGGATATCCATGGCGTGCAGACGTCTCTATACTTCGGTTTAGATTTTTATGCGTACTCCACACATTAGGATCATACACAATGGCAGAGTAAGTATACATGAAGGACATTGAGCTAAGAAAAAATATATGTACTTGCAAAAGGTACTTGTCCGTGTATGAAAAAAAATCAAGTCATCACAATCTCTAGGACAAACACAAACCCTGAACACCTCCCAACAATATACATCATGGTAAAGGCTAAGGCCGGGGTCATAGGTCGAGGTCATAGGTCGAGGTCATAGGTCGAGGTCATAGGTCGAGGTCACAGGTCGAGGTCATGGGTCGAGGTCATAGGTCGAGGTCATAGGTCATAGGTCAAGGTCACTGATAACATAAAACTTCTGATTTCATATCACTATACCAACTTCTTTTATAATAGATAGTGAACCACCCCCACCACAGACTAATGAAACATGTATGATACAAAGGCCCCACCATGCGCGAGTTTGCATCGCATCGATAGAGGGCGGAGAGTAAATAGTAGTCGATGAGTCACCGCAGCGTATGGGTGTGTGACGTCAGCGCGGACCCACCCCACCCTATCGAGAGCGAGGGCGGATGCGCATAGCGTCACGCGACCCCTCCTCCCACCATCGCAAGGTATACTGGAGAGGAATCAGAGTTCACATAACTGACTGGATCTCCGTGGTGTGCAGACGTCTCTATAGATATAGTTTAGATTTTTATGCGTACTCCACACATTAGGATCATACACAATGGCAGAGTTAGTATACATGAAGGACATGAAAGACATTGAGGTAAGAAAAATATATTAAGTACTTGGCAAAAGGTACTTGTCCGTGTATGAAAAAAAAATCAAGTCATCACAATCTCTAGGACAAACACAAACCCTGAACACCTCCCAACAATATACATCATGGTCAAGGCTAAGGGCAAGCCCAAGTCCTAGGTCGAGGTCATAGGTCGAGGTCATAGGATATAGGTCAAGGTCATAGGTCATAGATCATAGGTCATAGGTCAAGGTCATAGGTCATAAGTCATAGGTCAAGGTCACTGATGACGTCATAGTGGTGGGGGGAGGCCCAGAACCGGCTCAAATCTCCTACTGAAAGTCGTAAGCGCTCAGCATCATTGAAGAAAATATTCCTCACCCTTTTATACAAAATTTCCTCTTCATTTATTCTACTCAAGTCAAGAATAATTCACTTTTGAACATGATTTTGAAATACTTCATATTGAAAGCAAACGAGCAAACTTAAATCTGCTGGGAACTTAATAAAAAGAAGAATTATCAGGAACTTAATCAACTTAACAACTTCCTTCTCCGTATTTTATTGGCTGGTATACTAGGTAATTGATTATTTTGGTAAAAAAAAACGGCGAGTAATCGGAAAGCAGGTATGAAACTGCCCCCTAATTAATTTACGGTATTGGAGTACTTATATAAGAACGACATCATATATTGTTTTTTGTTTGAAAATATGAATGGGATATTCATAAAATCTGTTATGGAATCATCTGCGGCTGAAAGACAAACTTTAGTCGCTATTTTCTATCGTTCAAGATAACCGCTTGGGAGGTATTCATTTTGAAAAGGGAAACATTCTCCATGAAAATTGAAAAATGAAAATTGTGATCTACTTGGGAAGTAGTTGTTTTTTGTTAGATATTACAGATAAATCACATTTTTTATTTTTCAATATTCATGGAGAATGATTCCCTTTTCGACATCGTATAATTGTGACCCATTATACTTCTGCTTCAATAAACCATTGTATTGGCGAAATATGTGTCGTAGTTTTGTGAACCCAAAACAAAAAATTTCTGAAAATCAGGTTTGAAGTTTTAGTATGATCAATAACATGGATTTTCATCCATTATTGGATACATCAATTCAAAAAATAGACCGTTGATGTTGTTGGGAAGTCAATTGAACTGGTATAACCATTAGAACCTATGCCTTGTTATACTGAATAACTATTCTTAAACTCTTAACCTCAATACCTGAAGTAATGCAGAGTTTTGATGGTATAAGGCATGGGGGATATTGAGACGCAGATGACACAGACAGTGCAGCAGTAGTTTATGTGACTCAAGCTTTGAAAGGGAGAACAGCCAATCAGATTGAATGTTCTTTTTTTAAAGCCTGAGTTTCAAAAATTACACTTTATCTCTGGGAAATAGATGAGCCTTATCTCAGTTTTTATACTTTTGGGATATTATTTTGGTAACTAAATTTACCTTCTGTGCTGATAAATATTCAGTTGAATTTCTTAGGTTAGACTGAGCCGTATCCACATCCATAATAGCTTCGCGCATCCCGTGGTAATCTTCAGGCAGAAAAACGTTCATCATCCTTATGAAAAAATTAACACTCACTTATCCTGAAATCCTTTTGAAAGCTATCCAAATTCTCTATAATTCACAAATCTTACAAAATTATAGGATTATAACTCAAAAAAAAAAAACCCCCGGACAATATTGAACCCGGACCATCTGTTTAAATCAATTTGATATGATGCTTCCCAGACCTCTACATCGTTATGGTTACTTAGAATGATTTAAATTTACTCTCAATATTTTTTATCATGCAAAAATAAGATTGTTTTCGATAAAACCTGTGGAAATCAGCATATTTTCAATATCGCCTCTAGAGCAGAAATGCAGTCAAAAAATAAAATCCCTTCAAAACGTCTCTTGTAATTGTTTCTTCCGATTTTATCATCACGAGTTTTTGCAATATTTTTTGAGGAGTGGGTAGGAAGGGGTAAAATTTCAATAAAATAATTTTTCTATGAACTATGTTTTTCACTATTTTCACATAATTTTCCGATTTCGTTTTCGCGAATTTTTCAAACATTTTTTCTTATAGGCATATGGAGAGTGGCTTGATCCCCCAGAGCGTTGTACATTTTTGCAACGAAATTTTCAATTTCCAAAACCGTAGGAATTTTTTCCGAATTTATAACTAGCGTTTCGAAGTTCAGAGGGGTAATATTTTTTGAAATTATTTTAAAATAATCAACAAGTAAGTCTCTGGCGCTAAAAGTTTTCCTTTGATTTTCCAAGGAAGTTTCAAGTACAGCTCAGGTTTCGGAGGTCAAGGGACTCAATGAATGTTTGTAATCGAATTCATGTAACATGATACGAGTTTCAGATAGGTATGAAGTTTCTCTAATACTTCCTTCGTACATGGTTCTAACAAAAAAGTGTCATAATTATACGACTGTTTGAAATTTGTCAATAAATTTCGTCTGAGCTAACCAGCGTCCTAAAGGAGTAAAACAGCAAAAGCTAGAACAACAGCATAATAGTAATTTTCCACGCTTCAAAAAAGGTAAAAATTATAGGCGCTAATTAACATCAAAAATGCATACAAGATAGTTGTTTTTCACGTTCAAAAATATGATAAAAATGAAGTCTCTCAAAATACATTTTTACATGTATTTCTTATGGAGAATAGACATTTCAAAAGTGCCCAAAATAAACGTTTTTTCACACTTAAAAAAAATTGAAATAAAAAACGTTAATTCATGCCAAAGTGTGTACAAAACAGTCGTTTTTCACGTTTAAAAAAAGTAGAAATTATAAGCCCTAACTCACACCAAAAATGCATAAAAAATAGTCGTTTTCACGTTTAAATATGCGATAAAAATAGAGACTACCAAAATACAATTTTTACATGTATTTCTTATGGAGATTATACATTTTTGCATAGAGTATAAATTTTCATTTCGAATCAGCCAGTCAGACATTTAATCATTTAGTAAAAGAACCCATTAAATTATCCGATTCACCAAAAGACCAAGATCAAATTATATTTGCAGTGAAAATCATAAACACGAACAACAGAGGAAAACTATTCGGGGAATTGGAGAAAATACAGAATATTTCTCCTGGAAAGTACCACTGAGTCGATTGAAGCCATAAAGTAATATAGTCATTCGTAGAGAGAGTATTAGTTGTCCCTTTGCATCAGATTGTTCCCAATTATTTGGAAAAAAAATCTGTTTTACACGTGTTCGAGACGTTTTCCTTGAAAATGTGCAAAATGTATAGGTATGCATTTCCAAACACTATTAAGAAAAGGAATAATAGCCCAATTTTGATTTCAGCTGCTATGAGAAAAAAATATTCATTTGCACAAGTTCGCGGAGAGAAAATTGAAGTAACGATTGAAGAAATAGATATTGTTCTCTCATTTGTATACACAAAGAGAGCAGAAAGTGACCCTTAAAATGAGCTGTGTGGTACACCTCGCACAAAACAATAAAATGTTCTGAAGAAACATTTTGAAAAATATTAATATTTATGAGATATAGCAAGAGAATCAAGCGTTTTTCATAGAACACAAAAGGAACTCACACAAAATCAAAGTATACGTGACTGAGATAATACAAGACACTTCACGTAGAAAATTTGATGTTTTCAATTATGGTGTATCACTCAAACACGTAAAATCAACGTAGGGGGAATGGGGGTAAATTGATGCAAGGGGCACATTGATACATCACCACTCACTCGAACTGTACAGCAGTGATAGAAACGTGACTATCCTTCAATAAATGGCTCTAGTGATTCAATATTACCAGTGCATTTCAGAGCCGATTGAGTAAATTTAGAGAGTCTCAGATAATCAATCAGTTTACGTAAATTACGTATTTGTTTTGTTAGGTTTCTTCGTATTTATGTAAGTACATGTCTGATTAAGGTACATATAAGAGGTTACTTGTTGATCTTCTATAGTTTTTTCGTCAGGTAGATGTTTACAAAAACCGACACGTTGGGGTAGATTGATACAAGCTGCATGGGGCGGTTTGGTGTGTTTCAATGTGCCCCTTTTACAAATGAAGGATATCATCTAAATTTTCGTGTACTACACACAACACGTCCATGCACTTCGGCTGTCATCTTAACACCTTAAATGACCATATCCAAAGGCCCAACATAAAAAAATCCAAAATAAAAAAATGAATAAAATAAATTGCAGATGCTTCAGTATCAGAAAAGAAAAAAAAAAGAAATGAAAGAAAACGCAACACAATTGAAAAATGCTAAAAAACTACTGGGTTGGACTTCTCGAAAGGAAAATAGCGAGAAAAGATCGCGTCGATGCGGACTTGACTCAGATTCCACTAGTTCTGAATAGTTTTTTCGAATTTGATTCAACCCACTTGAGGAAGAAATCGACATCTTATGTTTTCATTATCCATATTATTAAAACCTCATATTACTAAAGGAACCAACCGGACTGCTTCGTTCTTTAGGTTTTCTTTCTACTTTGATTCTTATAATGTACAATGAGCAGCATTGGTTACTCGTTTTTTAACTACTTCTTTGATTTATAACGTAAAATGAGCAGCAATTCGTTAGCTTGTTAAATCGGTGAGCGATAATGTGTTTTTCTTTAATTATTATAAGAGAATTCACTGAAAGAAGTCGTTTAAGATTCTTATTTTTGCATAAAGTATATGAAATATCAATGTGCCCCGTATGTGGGGTGGTTTGATACAAATCCAATTTTTCACATATTCCATCATTTTTCTTTTTCATTTAACGTTATGAAAAAATCTGTAATACACCACGAAACTAGATAAAATTGTGTCTGCATTGGTGCATCAAACTTTATCTCAAACTAGCTCTATCACCCATTTTTCAATTCTTAAAAAAAATTGAATCAATCTGCCCCTACTCCCCCTAAACATATACGACTGCGATAACACAAACACTTCACGTCACAGGTACACATTTTAGAATATCCAATGAAGTATTCAGGTTGTAAATTTAATGTTTTCAAAAAATTGATTGAGTGAAAAAACAAAACAATTTCAAGAAGACATACAGAAATGTGCCCCAACGAAATTCGTGTAGACGTTACCGAAGTTCATTATTCAACAAACTATATTTTTCATTCGGGAAACAAAATGATATCTATGCGGTTTTATATCAATGTGCATGTTAGCACCAAGATAATTTCACGTTGATGAACTTGAAAGAATATTTCATGCGCAGAATTATTTTCACAGCTTTGCCAATAGTATGTCTCTTGAAATTCTCAAAAAGGTACTTTTGTAGGTAACATGTCTAACGAAATAATTTTATTTCACAGAAAAAAAAACAAGTTTCAATCAAACTAGGAAGGAATTTTATGATTAACATTGTTGAAGAAAAAAAAATCATCTGCGTCCCCAAAAACAAATTATAACATAGAAGAACTTATATATTTTGCGTGGGATCATGTCATTTGCAGTGAAATTTTTGTTAATTTGTCGTACACAATTTTTTATCAATATATTGAATGCTTTACAAAATGAGACATAACATAATAATAACGTATGCAAGGTGGTTTTAAATACCACCTTAAAGAAAAATTATATACTGTTTGTTTCTAAAATGAAACGTCACAAAAAAAGAAATATAGGTTGTTTAAAAATATGTGATTAAACATAAGAGATTCAGTCACGCATTTTCAGTTATTTTTTTACGTTACCACGCGGAGTTTCGTTCAAATTTACGTGAAATGTTAGCCATATCGAAACATGACAAAATGAGGGATTTTTTAAATTAAATTCAAATAATATTCGGAATGGTATACTGATGATAGAAAATAGTATTCGAAAAGTTTTGTGTTAACTGTGATGAGGATTAAAATGAAATGTTGAATGACACTACCATGCATCTTAGCAGAAAAAACACACAGGGTATTTCAGGAAGATTTAAAAGTCAATTGTTGAAGAAACGAACACTGACGGGGTGTATATAAAAATAATTAATGAATTAAAATCGTGGAACATATTCGCCAAATGTTATTCAACAAATTGAGTATATGAGATGAATCAATGACAATATGACAACTAATGTGAGGCATCTATCATTCAGCGGGATATTGTAGGAGTAAGGTGTGTACAGGATGCCCCATAAAGTGTGATAGCAAGAAGAATATAATATATATATATATATATAGTGTTACATAAATTGCGATAGTAATAAAAATATGTCAAAAGGACCACATTACCACCAAATAAGTTGAAGGAAAAGTAATCATATATTTATGTACCAACGACATAACGTGGTTTGATTTCAGAGGAGTGGACATTAACGATTCGTTTGGATATCAGGAAACATGGTTCAAGAAATTTTTGCCGGAGAGTATCAAATGAATGAAATAGTAAAATCACCGAATTTCGAAGTACCCTTCTATCCAAATGTTTCTACCAGGTGGAAAATATCAGGAAAACATCTGACAGAAAACAATTACTTCCCTGGCTAATACCACGACGGACTTTGAATTACATCTGACAGATATTTGTGCAACGTTCTTCCAAGATGACTCAGTTGCAAATGTTTACTTGCAGACCCGTTTCGAGGTTCTTTCCTCGTCATCAGTACAGAGTAGGTCGGACAACATTACAATCGTCCTGCCATAGCCAAATGAATTATAATCCATTCTATAACTGAGTAAAGTTCCCTACAAATGAAGCAGCGACTTACAGAATGAGCAAGTTTGTAATAAGGAAGCCAAACACAAGATGAATTTATGTCTCACATATGTTGATAACAGTACCATACTCTGTGAGAAAAAATCCACACCCAACAATACCTACATTCAACTCCAAGCAACACCGATAAAAAATTCATCGCGGAAATATTTTTGAGGAAGTTAGGGTCTTATGTAGTAGAAGCAAAAAATTCCAGAGACAGAACTCACCGATTTGAGGAGATACATAAAACAGAACAGGGACCCAGATAAATTCCTAGAGAAGGTTCTGAAACAAGACACGCACAACAAGGGCGGCAATAATCAACAACCACCAGAACAAGTCTTCATGCCATACGTCAAAGGCGTATCGTGGAAACTAAATAGACTAGGAAACGAATACATAATCGGAAGCTTCTCCAAATCCAACAACACATCGGAGAGTTATCGAATCAAAAATCACACCTTAGAACAACAAATGTTGAACAATCGCCAATATCTCAAAAGTTGAAAGTAGCCGAATAAACAATATTCAGTCTTCGTGAGTAACGTCTAGAAACAACTATGATGGAACCGCGTGACCGTTTGCTGTTTAGACGAATGGGTAACAAAAGATAAGACCCTCGTCATTTCTAGCTCGTAAAAGTCTTCCGAAAACTTTCGAGGATTGCTCGTAAGATTTCAGCCAGATGACGGTTAGAACAAACAAAATTTCATAATAATCAGAAAAGACCATCTCGAAATCTGCATAACGAATTTCGAAGAATCATCATCATTCAAAAAGTGAAACTATGAAATACTCATCTTCAGAATGAAACACAGTTGTTTGGGTTCAATCTAGTTAAATCCAACCGAAGCGCATCTATTCCTCTTCAGTCACGGATTCGGAAAATTGTATATGGTATCTGTCAAGTATTGGTATTATACCTTTCATTCGAGTATCGACTTTCTACCAATGTTTGACAATAGTTGTTTTAGTTTACGACAGCGATCTCCTACGGCAGAAGCTTCGAAGTATTATCAGTTCATGGGGAGATACAAATGGTTTTTACTGCTTGTTTTGACCTATTCTACACTGATAATTGGAAATACTCATAATACATGTATCTAGGTAGTCTTCCGATTAGATTCAACAGATTTCAAGGTGTTCGTAGAAAGCACTCGCAGAGTAGTTCTAATAGAAGCTGCTGCCATCGACTTGCAAATAATATTCTGGGTGTACCAGAGAAAGGAGCTAGTTAGCGAATCAACAAAACAAAACGCTTCGAGTGATGTTTTTTTCTTATTGAAAATAGCATTTTTGTATACCGGATAAAAAAAAGGTATTCTACATAACGTAACATCATCGAAGAAAGAGAGAGAGAGAAGGACAAAAAAAGTGCCGCTAGAGTTAATATGAACCATGAGCAGATGTTACGTGAGAGGAAGAAACACGATGAATGCTACATTTCTCAATCAAAAGCCGAACTTTTCTGTTGTGAAACTCGACCTCCATGATCAGTTTAGAGATTTTTGAACATATTTTCGTGCTAGTCAAAATAGCCACAATATCTTGATGATTTCTCCAGTCGAGTATATGTCTTATCCACGATGAAAATATTTTTCTTACCACCCACTCACGCACGCACGCTTTTTCAGAGGTCTGAATTTTTCGAAAAATTTCCTCGTTTCATTATAGCGTGCCTCACTTAGTCGTGCTATTTGAATAAAATTATGATTGAGTGTTTGAGGTTTTTTTTCACAGTGTTTGTTTGTTCTATTGGATTCATTTTTAATTTCACAATACAACTTTGTTATTTCGTTATTCACTTTGGTCTATTTCCGAATGTTGTAGTTCAGCTGTATAGTTGCAGTAATTTTTTCATTAATTTCATCTACATATTTTTCATTGGCATTTTTGGAAAGGTTATTTTGGTCCGCCAAACCTTAGCAAAATAACTTTCATTTTCGAACAGCGCAAGCGCAGATAGAAAACGAAAATTGCCAACACCCTCTGGAGGAGGTTTATTGCACACCCCAGATGGTAATATTGATTTCGATAATTTGGAATTAATTATTAGGAAGAGTCCCACCAAAGATACTTATGGTGGCAATGAAAAATATGTAGATGAAATTGATGAAAAAATTACTGCAACTATACAGCTGAATACACCATTCGGAAATAGACCAAAAATGACGAAATAACAAAGTTGTATCGTGAAATTAAACATGAATCGAATAAAACAAACAAACACCATTACTATTATTATTGTCATCATCCTAATATGTAACTGTAGTGTTGTGTTAGTTCCAATAGGATAGGCAACGTACCGGTACACTATCTGGGTAACTTGCGTAATTAGATGATAAACGAGTGACTAAAGTATTATTCATGGCTGGAGTCTGCCTGGGTGTATTGTAAAAGCCAGAATATAATAAACCGTTGAGCCATTCGCATGTGTTTATTTTCCGGTCGTAACAGTAGTTTGCCTGTAATTTTGATTTCCGCACAACTACTTCCCTGGCTAATACCACGACGGACATTGAATCACATCTGATATATATCTGTACAACTTTCTTTCAAGAAGAACCAGATGCAATAGCTTATTGTAATTATACAGCAAATTATCCTTCATTTGACTGGGGAAGACCACCCGCAGTTTTTGTCACTCGTCAGTGACAGTGTAGGTCAGACAACATTATATAAGTCCTGCCCCAGCCCAATGAATTATAATCCACTGTATAACTAATATTTCCCTACAAATGAAGCAGCGACTTACAGTGAAAGTAGTCGCAACGCCACCCGTAGGTAACCAATAAGCAATCCTCGGTAGCACTAGGAAAAATGAAATAGTAAAATCAACAATGTCGAAGTACCCTTCTCTCCAAATATTTCCACCATGTAAAAATTTTATAGTTAATGGTGAATAATCAACCCAGAGACATTCCATGCGGTGAAATTCTACACCCTTCAGAGGGATAGAATCCGTTGGATGGCCTTTTTCAAAGTAATGATGCATTGTTTCTCTGAACATGAAAACGGGAGTGTGCACATTCCTATTCAAATCCCATGTCTCGTTTGTGACTCAAATAATTTTGATTACCATACATACCTAAGAGCTTAACTAGATTAATATGATATACCTATCGGATTTCATACCGAAAATTAGATTATTTAATAGCGACAAGAAGCGGCTTCTCTTATTTTATCATTCCTTTGCACCCATTAATGGAAGTCAAAAAGAGGTATAAAAATAGGCCCACTATTTTGTTGTACACAAATAATTCAAAAAGATGGGGAGGACGGTATCTGGTTGGTTCCCATAGATGGCGTGCATCCAAAAAGATGAATCCTTTGTGAGATGAACCTGGGAAAACTCCATGGTTGTAGGGGCGACGATATACTTGAAGCCCATTAGCACAATTGGCGACAAAATCTGTTCTCACCGAACTTCGATAACTATTCAGACTCTTATGCTAAGGAGGTTGATTCATAATTAATTATCAGATCCCAGGTCTTTCCCCTGAATTGGAGTTTTCTCTTCAGAATCAAATCGTTTTGACATTTCTCGATTTCAAATGACATTATTGAAATAATAAAAATTAACACCAGAAATTTAATGCTCAAAAAAAATGTATTGATATGTATTCAAGAAGTTTCTATCTTTAATCCTGATTGTATCCTTAAAGAACCAAATAAAAAAAAAACACAACTTGGGAAAACAATGTCTTGAAGCGAAGGGGATCTGGGGTGGGGTCCGTTGTACCGTAGAATTCTTCTTTTCATAGAACAAGTGGAATGATATTAGGGTTGAATACACGGAAAGACAGATACAGAACTGTCGGTCATGGAACTCTGCGGTACAGGGAAATCTCACCCTAGATTTCCTAAGGCTGCGTGCCGAAACATAAAAAAATATATATAGTGAGGTTTCTTTCATACTAGGCCTACTTCATGCTGATATCGTAGCAGAAAAGCCGATAGACAAATGACGATCAACATGGCAGTATTTTAGACGAACAGATAAGATAGGGTTACGTTCGGTTACAAAAATGAGGATATTAAGGAATAACAAAATGTTCTATTTAACTATTCTGTCTTATGTGTCATTTTGTAGCATTATTATAAAATCTTATTTATTTAATTTTTTTTTTCATAAATAAGATGGATAAAAATACTCGTACGAAAAACATTGTACCTAACTCTTGCGAAAAATGTCTTTTTCACCCTTGACGGTTTGCCCAAACTTCGCTCAGCGTCATTCGTGCAACTGCCGTCGCCTGCGGAAAAGTACTACTTTCCACACTTGTTAGGTAAATAACTATTTCCTACGAGCGTAGATGGACAAAAACACTCGTAGTAAAAATATTGTACCTTACTCTTACAGTAAATGTCTTTTCCACCCTTTACGGCTTGCCCGAACTCCGCCCGCTTCACGTGCGGAAAAGTACTACTTTCCGCACTTGTTAGGTAAATAACTATATTACGTTGATACCGTTACGATAGTCATGTAAATAATATCATCTAGATCCCAGATCGTTCAACAATCGTTCAATAATTTTTCTTTCTTATATTAGTTTCAATGCAGGTTTCGAAAATAGTTATTTATGATTGTTTTTTGTTAAAATTGCTTTTTCCGTTAACCAGCTGTGGCCCCCTTACGAACGACAGTCGAAACTTGTGCGAGCCAGAGTATTAACGAGGTCTTACCTTTTTAAAGTGCGATTCCTAGCACTTTCTCGGGCCATTAGATAAAAATCTGTAGTCGCTAGGATTTGAATCAGCAGTCAATGGTTTTGAACGCGACACTCTCAACCACTGAGCTACTTGGCCCTTATGATACAAGTGTTAAAAGTAACATTTCATTTTGTGAGTGGGGAATATTGCGAAACGAGCATTAGCGAGTGGAGCAACCCCACGAGCAAAATAAAACCACTTTTAACAAATGTATCATACACATTTTTTTGTACAACAGTTACTGCTATTAATGCCAAATAAATGTGTGAAATTTTATAAATGATTCCTCTTGAGTAGGTGTTCTGATTATAATATCTGATTAAAGTGTTTATATTAGACCTATATTGCTGGGTATCCATCATCTCATCCGTCATTTTACTTTCAACACTAGTGTTGAAAGTGATTTCGTGAAAACGTCAGTTTGTAGTTCATATGTCAATGAATCGAACGTCATTTTTTATGACATTTGTACAATATAGTATATTAAAGTATAAGTGGATAAAAAGGTCTTTCAAACACGCGCGATTTTTAGATAGCAAGGGTTTGAAAGATCAGTTATCCACGAATACTTTACGAATTTGTTTTCAATTGGTTTACTTTGAAATCATAAAAACTGGTTTTATTCTTGCAAATAATGGAAATAAGAACTTATAATGTGAAACGGTTGAATTCGTGATGTGACATCAGTATACCTTTCGTTAATGTTTGAATAAAATTTTTTCATTTGTTTGAAATATTTCATTTGACGTTACGAGGTACTCCTGTCAGATAAGAATCATAACATTGTCATTCTGTCTTCACTGTTCTCGAATTGTTAACGTAGCCACTTTAAAAAACGCGCCTTTTTGAAAGTTCGATTGGCACACTCTGAGGCGTGCTTTAAATAGTTGAAAAAGGGCACCAATTGAAAAAAATATTGTTTGCATCTCCAATGCGAAATAATTTCGCGTTCTCGAATGGTTATTCTGCCTTGGTGAAGCTTCCATTGTAGAACACAAAAGACTTTTTGTCCTCAGAGGCTGGTCCTCTCGCAAGCTACACTTCATTTTCTACCGATATAAATGAACCTATATACTAAACTTAATAATCAATCAATTACAGATTCACCAACTGTGTTGAGTAACATTTTTTCAAAGCATTACCAAGCCAAATCCATTTTTCAATAAAATAATATGTTATAATTCTATTGAATTATTTTAAATAACAATAACAAAATAAAAACATTTGCACTTTGGGATGGTTGAACAGATTTGGTGACGCATTCGCTTTGAAGGCTGCAAGGAAAAACCTGCAAAACCACATTATATGCAGAGTTGGAATTTGATGGTTGAAAACTTCTAGAGAGGTGGATATCTACTCTACTGTAAAATAGAATGTATGATGTCTCCGTATAGATCCAGTTTGAAAGAAGATAATATTAACACAACTACAACAAAACTCAATGTTGTACCAGTCCGTCCTGTCTTTGGCTAAGGTGTACGAGTGACCAGAATGAACTCCGGAATCACAGTAAAAGCTCAAAACGTCAGTTGGCTGAGTTTTTTTAGCTTAATACGTTGAAATTAATATATCTTTGAGATGCCGAGTCATAACTTCTTCAGCTGATCAGATTTGCAGGTTCTTCAACTATACTCGTTAGTTTATGACAATTTGACCTCATTTTCGTACAAAAAAATATTAAACTTTTTGTGTTCTCCCATATACCGGCAATTTTTTTGGACAATCATTTTGACCGACTTTCAGGTGCTCTGTTCACACTCTGCTATGACAAAAAAAAATCCACAAATTTTTTGGAAGAGTTTTTTTGAATATTGCCCGTAGTAATTTCAGTCAGCAAATCTGGTAAATTTTTTATTAATTGTTTTATTAACAAGTGGTTTCTCAATACCATTAATTCTGGCCTTGTATATTTGAATGTCGAAATTTAATATAAATTTTTTTTCTAGGTAAGTCGACTGTACAAGACCTGATTTTTTCACACTTTCAATGGTAAGAGATATTTTATTCGTCATACATATATTTTTAAATTCTACAAACTGAATGTATTCGGGACTGACTTTGATATAGGTAAAGTGATTTCCACAGGACACATCGATGTCAGACTACATCGTATCAAGAAATGCAATGGGTCAAAACATCTCTTGTATCAATAATGAACGGATTCCCTCTTGTTCTTTGTAAGTCAAATATATCGATAATTCGAAAATAATAACATGACGTTATTTTAACTTTGAGTCAGTGTGAAGTATTTCCAGCATTTTTTGTCTTTGTAGTGTTTTACAGCCGTATGTATAGTCGTTTGCCAGCGCGACAACTCTCCAGAAGTGTACCGTTCGATACACAAATTTTATTGCGAACGGCGCACCTATGGAAAGACGCCGCGCTGGCAAATGACTATGCATACGGATGTTGGTGCTTCTAGGGTCATTGATTACTGACATGAAAAATTCAATCTGAATACTTGGATTTTTTGTAACTTTTTCGTATAAAAGTACTTACAACTCGTACAAACCGCTGATGGTACAGATTATTTCAATTATATAATATTCAGTATACCATTCAATAATTATAAAGAAACATTTTATGATTAACTGGTGTGTTTGTAGAAAATTATTTTGAGATGGGTACTGAAAGGTTGCGAAGGGATTGATCCATCCTATGCTACTCAAGCAAATTTAGTACTGGTGAACCTACTCTCTGGGATATACCCTTACTGTAGTAAGACTGCAAAAACCTGTTAGTAATTATATTGGGGAAGTTTTGTTATTTTAAGTTTCCTTAGGACTAGGAATGCTGACTGAAATCTCAGAGAATTGCATAACTTATCCACACATTTGCTTAACTTTTTATACCAGTTAGTTGATCGAGATTGATAGACAATGGTTCAGTTTGGGTAAAGGTTGTTTGGACTTTTCATTGCCTGAAAAATATTGAACGGGCAAGAGTGAAACTTCCTGAAGATGTGAGAGGACAGGATTCAAGAGTCCTGTACTTGGGAAGATTATTACCATTTGAAGACCATTAATATCCAACATGGCATATATAGTGTGTTCCACTTACAATGCTCACTATGGGTATTTTTTAACGGTGAGAGATACAAGGTCGGTTAAATGTCACCAAATGTGAAGTTTATGAAGGCCAAATATTTTGATAAAATCTATTCGTCTTTGTTTCGTACGCAAGAAATAGATTTTGATCATTTCCATGTCTCCTCCTTAGCTTCTTTAATTATGAAAATATTCGAATAGGAATTTGACATTCTCATACCAGTTTTTCGAAGATATTTCGATATAATATAAAATTTATACAAACTTCTCTAAAATTTGAGATATCATCAAGAACTTTAATTTCTCAAATGTAGGTCATAGAGCTCACTATGACTTAGTTACAAATAACTTTCTTTTTCTCTTTCAGATGACGAGTAACAGTAATACTTTTTTGTTGATAACAACGGAGTTGTCGTTATTCATACAAAAACAAAAAATATTTTGAAGACGCCATCTTAATTTCTAAATTTTATTTTATTTCAAGAAATGCAGCAAATGAATATTTAAATCGTTTTTCTGAGCGTCACCAGCCGCATGAGAATATTTTCAGTAGACTTGAAGTTAATTCGAGAACATATGAATCATACAGAAAAAGAACATACCGCCCATATAAATTACACGTTAGCCAGGCACTACGACCAGGATATGCTAAAAGAAAATTCAATTATTGTAACTGATTCATTAATCAGTGCAATAGATGTATCGCGATTCACAAATAATTGAATGTTCAATAGATACAATCGACATTATTGGTCAATTGAGAATCCCCGCATTGAGATGTTAAGATTGGAAATCAGCATCATTTCGGCTTTTATTTGTAGTGTGGAATCCTTAGAGGGCAAATGATAGGAGCAATCATATTTGAGGGCAATTTAAATAGACAATGCTATTTGATTATGGTTCAAGTAGATGTGGAAAGATATTTGGATGGAATACCTATCCACTTGAACGGACGAATGTGGTTCCAGCAAGATGAATTATATGAGAGAGAGGTTTCCGGGCTAATAGAGGTCATTATTTATGGCCTGCCAGATCCCCTGATCTCTCCCCAATAGATTTTTTTTCTCGGGGTATATAAAGAATAAGGTATATCAGATAATCTATTACAACGTTAAGAAATTGAGAAAGGATGTTCTTCGTGCTTTTAGAGTAAGCAAGGTATGGAGCTGAGGTTAAACCGTATGTTACAGTTAAAAGTCGAAATTCACTAACGGGGAGTGAAGAATCGAAACGCCAAAGAATTCTTTGGTAATCTTGGTGCTGGGGCACAATAAGAATTTGACGATACATTTTCGACAAATCTGAAGTGAGAGCTACATTATGTTATCGGAATTTGAGTAATATTTCAACAATATCCTTTTGAAGCTTGGGACCTGGTAACAAAGTATCATTTAAAGAAACATCATGTCCAATTTTTGCCGAAGCATTAAAGACGACACGTAACTTTGTAGATATACTGTTAGGTTTGATTACGCATTGATGAGGAATATAAAAAACTCTATCATCTTGGATATTGGTCATCAAAGAATTTTCTGTTTTTTCCATATGATGCAAATCAAGATATTCCTTCAGAAACGTATTATATTCATGGTATAGAGAAGGGTTTTTCAACAAGCGGTTTTCTAATGAATGGAATCTTTTTAGGGCAAGTTCCCGACTATTCGGAAATCGAGGTTCTGATTCGCGGAAAGGCAATGTTACAATAAAACGACCTTCTGCATTTCTAGAAACGGTATCTAGAAATAATTTTTCGCAAAATTCATCTTCAGAAGACATAACAGTTTTCTCTGGAATTTTTTCAAGTTCCCAGAATTTTTTCAAGAACTCATTTAACTCGGAACTGTCCGTTTGACAAAATAATGCTTGGATATTCTGCTGTGAATTATTTTCATATTTTCCCATCAAGATATATCCAAATATGGTATTTAGGGCAATGGGTTGATTCTGAGATCCAAAAACACGACCACTCTGTATAATGTGGGGAAAAATATCTGCTCCTAAAAGTATATCAATAGGACCGGGTATCTGAAAATTAGGATCAGCTAAATTTAATGTTTTAATATGTTCCCAATCTTCGAGAGGTAAATTTTATGGCGGGAGATTAGTACAGATCTTCGATAAAATCACACCTGTAATGTGAATACTGAAATGGGATTGTCCTATCGGCCTCAAAGTTAACGAAATACTTCCTAGTTGCGATTGAGTACGGGTATCTCCTATTCCTTGAATAGTCCCTAAATATTCATTTATTTTCAGGCCTAATTGCCTAGCACAATTTTGAGTGATAAAACTTGTCATTGACCCAGTATCAAGGACAGCTCTGAATCTCTGAAAATTTCCTTGAAAATCTGCAATTTCTACTAAAGCAGTAGAAAGTAGAACAGTTGTATGAGATTTGAAAACTCCGGGCATAGAAACAGTATCACAGCTATTTTCTGTTTGGCGATGTGTCGCTTGACCAGTCGAATTTCCCAGAAAATTTGAATTGCTCGTTACCGAGGGCGCGATAGTACTTGGTGTGTTTGCACTTAAAGTAGAGTTATGAAAATTACTAGTGGTAGCGTTATGGCTAATCGGTAAGAGATTGCGTATTGGTTTCAATGTTTGAAAATGTGGATCATGTAAAGTAGAATGATGTCTTTTCGAACACCACGAACATGTCATTGAAGACTTGCAGTGATTGAATTTGTGAGAACTACTTAAACAATTAACACATAATCTTTTGTTTTTTGCAAATTGAAATCTATCACTAGGCGATTTTCCCATGAATTCAGGACAGCGATATAATGCGTGATTGTTATTGCATAAAACACAGTGTCTCAAGGGAGGAGTCATATTATTATTATTATTATTAGAAATATTCTGGTGAGTATTCAAGAAAGTGGAAGAGGCGTGAGACACACGATTTGACAAATTTTTATGTGTAGGAAATACTTTACTTTTCAAATCTTTTTTTGTATTTTGTTCAGAAGAGCATATAGAAAAAAGAGAATTGCAACGTCTCTCTAGAAAGTCAAAAATATCTTTATATTTTGGCATATCATCTGTTTTGTGATGGAATTCAAACTGGTTTAGAGCGGCGGAATCAATTTTCCTCAAAAGCATATTTGCTAGTATAAAATCCCAGGTATCGACTGGATAATGAAGAGTTTTGAGAGCTTCTAAATTCTCTGAAAATATATCTAAAAGATTACGTAAGGCGTGAGGATCGTCAGAGGTTAATTGTGAAGAAGATTCAATAGCCCTCCAATGAGCTTGAGAAAGTAAACGATTATTTTTATAACGCTTTACTAGAGCATTGTAGGCAATATCATAATTTGCATTTGTCATAGGCATACATTTAACAATATTCAGTGGGACACCTTCTAAGGAACCGAGTAAATAATTGAATTTTTCTATTTCTGATAAGGAAACATTATTGTGTACTAATGAGTCAAATACATCTATATATGATGTAAATGATTTAATATCTCCACTAAACTTGATGAGTTCGACTTTTGGTAATTTGATATGTGCAGGATTAACACTTTGCGGGAAGCACTTGAAGCTGTTGGAGATTGTTGCATATTAAACATGTCATGAAAAATTGCTTTAATCGTGAAATAATCTTTCGAGAATTTTCTGCCAACGTCCATTTCAATTTGAAGGTCCTCTTCGGAGAGTGTCAAGTTAACAATACTACCGTGATGTTTGTTGAATTCAAACTTTATATCATCGATTTCTTGGTATCTCATTTGAAAAACAGTTTTTTCATTACTATCAGATTTTGCGCTTTTTGCCGATGTCAACAAATCATCCAAATGGTTCAGTTCAATTTGCCTCAAGGTCTTTAGCTTTTTTACCTTATCTGCCATTGTAAATGCAAATGGAAACAATATTTCTTTAAAAAAAAACGGTAATATTTTTGTACTACCCGTTTCAACTTATTGAAATTCTATGGAAACGAATACGTGATTTCTCTACCAACAATTAATTTGGAAAGATTATCATTAATTAAATGAGAAGGAGCAACAGTTCGCACAAACGGAGCCAACCATAAACCATGCAACAATTGAAGTTTGAAAGCATGAAACTTCAAATTATAAATTTACCTACGTAAATATTTCAGAAACTGGAAATCCGCGGTAGAAGGACCAAAATTATGTTGTGTATTAGCACAAACGATAACTCTTTCGTTTGAGAGAATTGTGGACTATAAATTGGAGAGAATGAAATACACTTTCAAGACTTACCAGTTGGTTCTCAGCTGGTTGGTTTGCTGCTTTGGGGGCCCCCAGGAACTTCCTCTGCTCAATGATTCGTAACTACTATTGTCACTAAATGTAGAAATGCGGAAAAGAATGTTCAGAACATCACATAAACTTGCGTACTGGCGGTAATAATTAATAGCGAATGCGTTCGGTATGAAATAATAATGAAGCGGTATTCGAAGATTCTCGAACAATACTGGCTTATTCTCTCTAGATATATTTCATTCTCGTGGAGCGCGTGAAAAGTTATACATAAAAAAAAAGAAAGAAAAAAAAAACTCTGAAACTGAAATACGTACGTAGTAGGTAGAATCCGCCAGTGGCGGAGTCAAAGACAATTGCTAAATCTATATGAATAACAAAACTTAATTAACTATAAAAGTTATACAATATATTTGCATAACATAACTTGACCATAAAATGATACGAATCCAGAACACTACATGATATCTACATTAATAGTAATTTATGTATCAAGTGAGTAAAGTGATACTTTTTTTTACGATTAGGAAATGTTGACACACGACGCAGTAGGCGGAGTGCGGCAATTCCTACAAGTAAAAAAAAACACTTTACTCACGAGTTTCATACAGATTTAAAAAACACAACCAATTCAGATTTTTTTGCAAATATGAAATAAATTTGGCATATTTAATGATTCATAATTCCAACAAATTTTGAAGAGTATGCCGGAGAGTTGAGTTTCAAACAAATGAAACGAATAATTTCGACAGAGTCGAAATACCTTTCTCTTCACACTATTCCGTAAAATTGAAAATTTCAAGCGAATATTAAAATAACATGTTTATCGCAGTCAATATTATTATTATTATAAATGGTGACTTGACTTTCGAATAACTAGTCCATCGGAAGTAACTTTTCATTTTCTTAGGTTTGTCTTCAAAATAATCAAACAATACCTACTAGTGAAGCTACGAATACCCTTTTTTTGCACTATGTCAAGAAAATCTCATATTTTCACTATCCACGATTTTCTCCATTCAATCTTCATCACTTTTCATTTCTACTCAAATTTAATTCATGGTTATCAAGAATTCGGTATCTGGATAGATTTCACAAATTTTATTAATTATTGATGTCAACTAGTTACTGACGGCCAAACAGCCACAGCTACCTTGGATTACCTATTGTCGATTAGGTCGTGAATATATTCACCGTGATTGTTTGGAATTTTGATTATACTTATTTAATAGTAAGAATGCTAAGAATATTACTCGTGAAATATTTGTATATCAGATATTTATAGGTAATTAGTTGCCGAAGAAAATGATAACTGGCTTTATGACAGGATTTCGTTATTATTCGGATCTGTCATTGTTGTTGCATGAAACTGTCGGTCACCTAGCAACAGCCGTTAAAAAAAGTGCACTTTTTTTACGCTTTTCCGTTAATAATGAAATTGTATATTGATAGTGAAATATTGTAATACCTTACGCACACAAACCACACAAAAAAGTGGACTTTTTTTAACAGTAGTAGAAAAAAATTATTTTTGGTGGAGTTAGACTGAAAGTTTTTTCACCTTCCTCTTAAATCTCACCTCCACTGTATGTGATGGATCGTCTCCAGTGAACAGTTATAAATTCATCATTTATGAGGATGATTTTACCAAATTGCGAAATGAATACGGGTTGTACGCTAAAGGTCCTGCTATAGTTCAAAGCAGATGTCATTGAATTCTTTACTTTTATTTATGATTAGTTCAGTCCATACTGACATTTCATTGGATATCCAAAAAACAAATACATGCAGCTGGGATGATACCAAAAAATCGCTTTCCAAAATATCGTTCACGAAGCGCCAGAAAAATAATAAAAAATTTGAAAAAAAAAATTATATTCCGTGCAAAAATGTTCATTAATAAAATCGTAGCAAAACACTTTTGTTCAAAATTGGATTTTTCCAAACTACTTGTGGTTCCGGATCGTGTACAAGGTTGCAAATTTGTGAATGCATCAGAATAGATGTTTTCAAAATTTTCAACAATGTTTTAAAACTTTTGTCATTATCTTGGTCTCAAGATAATGATCCTTGATCGAAAAAATTACCACGACTCAAAAATATTGTTCTGTCCCCACTTTTGTTAGTATTATCATAGTTTATAATTAGTGTTATTTTAGAGCATAGTAAATAATTATTATTAGTTTTTCCGTTTCATCATAGTCATATCACCCTGTATACTTATTTCGCGTATTGGAGAGTTTATTGTTTCAATACCGATGGTCGCCTGTGGATGAAAAACTGAGTACCTTATCAAGGTATAAAAAACACTACGGTAAAAGCGTTCGACACCGACGAACTCATAGAGAGACATGTTTCCACGTCGATAGACACAAGTTCTCATAAAAGGTCTTTTTCGATTTTTTTCCATATTACAAATTCAGTGTTTGTGCTTCACACCATTGGTTTCCTGTTGGACAACGATAACACCTGCCGGCTATTTCCCCGAAAGAGCTGCAGTCACCAGATCTATCAGGCCAAAGGTAACCAACTTTAAACTCTCTCGCAATTATTATTGTTTAATTATATAATCATTTTACATCTGAACATACAGTCCGCCTCTCTCAGTTGAATATATGGTGAATCGGGAAATTCGACAAACAAATATATATGTTCCTGTCAACGTAAAAAGTTTCAAATCTGTACAACCGTTCGGATATTTTTTTCGATGTCTATGTGTCTAGTTTGCAGAACTTTTGGAATTTCTTCTTATGTAAATGAAAGAAAACCAGTTTTTGATAAAAAATTGTTCCGTACACTCGAATTGGTTGCAAACTTGATCAGTGATATGAAATAATATATTTAATACTACTCCAAGTTTGCAGAACTTTTGAAATTTTCTCAAGGAGTATACATCAAAATTCAAGTTAATTGCCATTTTGACAATGCTGCGTACTTCGGAACAGCTTTCCAACTGGGGCTCAGTGCTTTCAAGATGTATCATTCACTTGACCAAAGTTTGAAAAGTTTTGGAATTATTTTTAAATTATCGATTTTTAATGTCTATCTCTACTGGCCTACTGGCTTTGACAGATAACAGGAGCGAACAATGCATGCAAAAAAAAATTCAGTCTTTAAGGTAGATCACAAGCTCTTGCTTTTGGTTGAATTATCTTACACACACGGTTTTTTGTATGTATATCAGTAAAATATTGGTAAGTACATTTCTGAGCTCAAAATAAACAATCAAAACAATTTTTTACAAATAATATGCCAGACTACAGCTCTTGCTATTAAAAAACATGGTATAGATTACTTCTCATTGTAGATTGAAAGTACGGTAACCATATTATGATAAAAAATATATTTGTCTAGAAATATAATTACTCACGTATCGAAGTGTATTTCAAAATAGCTATGGTTTGTGATTAGCGGATCATCCTGTATATCTTCTGAACATATTCATCACAGTTATTTATGGATAATCATCTCATAAAATCGATAGGTACACTTTTAGTTCAACCATCCATTTAACTAATTACTTGCTTCCAGAAAGTGCCCAGAGCTGATCGAGCCAAAGATTATAAAATATTTGAAGAGAAATATTTTTCTTGAAATTGACAATAATGTTGAAGAAATTAATTTATCAACAAACAACACAGATATAGGTGACGTTTGCATTCATTCTTCTTACTCAAATTATTCTGTTTCAAAAAAGGGATTTTGATGTTTCTTTATGTTATCGTGAGAATGAAATAGTTATTTACCTAACAAGTGCGGAAAGTAGTGTATAAACAAGTTTTTATAATAATGCTACAAAATGTCTAATAAGACAGAATAGTTACATAGATCAATTAGTTAGTACTAAATATCCTCATTTTCAACAATACAAAAATCGTGCGGAAAAGTAAGAATCGTACGGAAAAGTAAAAATCGTGCGGAAAAGTACAACTTTCAAAACGAAAAATCGTGCAGAAAAGTAACTTTTCCGCACGCTCGTAGGAAAATTGATATTCAATACTTTCTTTGGATTTTGGAGAAATATCTGCGGTGATTATCGGTTAGAATTCCCATAAATGTGGTTGGAGAAGGAAGTAACTTCTACAAAATTTACTAATGATTTCGATCTCGAATCCTTCAAGGTCATCCTTATTTCAGTTCAGTCAGTTCCTTGGACACTTAAACTATACAGTATCGGAAAGTTTTTATCTGGGGTATGGTGGTTCTATGAGAGCGTAA
Organism: Chrysolina haemoptera; assembly: GCA_958298965.1. NCBI lineage: Eukaryota > Metazoa > Arthropoda > Insecta > Coleoptera > Chrysomelidae > Chrysolina > Chrysolina haemoptera. Next base: position 23,759,899 of record OY282584.1, on the reverse strand, counting down.
AGAAAACTTTGCTATATATCGACGCCGACGTGAGTTGTTAATTCGTTTGACGAGACAACAGGAAAGGCGCGCAGTAGTGCGTCTCTCTATGTGGTATTATTATATCATTGCGTTCCTTGTTGCTCGCGTAAATTTCTGTCTATACCACAGACACAGATGAAGTCTGTCACTGAGTAGGTACTCCTCTTGGTAACAAGCCTACAGGAGAGCTTCAAATAACGTAGTACTTGCTCCTGAAATTACACACGGACAATAACAGTGTAATTTACAATACGGTTCGGCGGAGCAGACCCTTTTTTAATGATGAAATCCTGGAGGTTTTTTACAATGTTTTTCTGTGGGGTTATATCTTCTGCATCACAGTGTCCGAATATATCGATCCTCATTCGAGTGAGAGCTCCGCATTCAAACAGTACATAGGAGGTTTCGTCTACCTCATCGCAGAACCTGCGTAGTGTTGAGTAACCACAGCAAGTGTTTATCTAAACTTTCTTTGAAAGTGCCGGCTCAGTTCGAGAAGATGTTTCGATAGCCTGAAATATTCTCCCAGTAAGCTTATTCTTGACCTGCTTTATAAACCTGAACAGGATTGCACTGGCTGGTTCTGGTCCAATGAGAGTTGTTGCTGTCCCCACTCTTGCTAGGGCACCGGTGCTCTCATTTCCTTGGAAACCCTCGTGACCTGGAACCCAGACAAATTTTACCATTTTCTCTGCTATATCTTTGACGTTTTTTTTTTTCGTTTCCGACACTTATTTGGAGGAAAACCTGCATGAACACAGAGCCTTTCCCGAGTAAAAATTCAAATGTGATTTGGAGGTTGGGTAATAACCAATTTGATAAATGCTGGTCATACATTCTTCCTAATACGCTCCCAGAGCGAATAGATTTATGAAATGGTTTAAAATCACTCACGAAGGCTATAAGATGAAAGCAGTTAGCATTTGAGTATATTTTATGTTGAGGAGGTTTAACAATGGCTGTATACACATACACGATAAATCCTTTTGGTCTTTTGGTCTTAAAATAAGTTTTATAATAGTTTTATAGCACTCCTCAAGTCCATGCAGTAATAAATAAAACTAACGATGGAGTTTCATTGAGGTTTTGAGATGTACTCCCAAAAACCACTTTAAGATCAAAGCATAAAACTATTGGTACTTAAAGCCAGTAGTCCCCTCTGAACGGTAATAAATAAATCATGAAGGTGGTATAAGTTTTATGAGACCGTCAAAATATTTAAATGATCTTTTCTATAGCCATCATAAAACCGAACTGTCAAAAGTCAAAATTATACCGTTGTTAATTATTCACCAAATATATGTACCAGAATTCATTCATATCAATAATCATTGAAAATTCAACAAATCTGACATAAAAAATCACTAAAATCAAACTAATGACCAAAATCGCAGGAATTTCAACGAACACGCCAATTAACGATGTACGTATATCATGGTTCAACATTTCGCCACTTGGGCGCGGGTGAAGTCAAGGAGATACTGAACCAAGACACGTTAACTTAGACGCTAGGATATCATGATTGACCTATCAAAAGCCTTCGAGAAGTCTGTGTAGATAAAGTTGACCTGACATTTTTTCTCAATTTTTCAAATAAAATAATCTTGATGTTAGGTTGGTATTAGTAATAGTCAGTGATTATAAAAAATATTTTTTTGAGGTGACAGGCGAAATTTATGAATTCATTTATGAGTTTTCGTCATATTATCAATTGATGACCTCCGATTAAAATTTGACGCAAAATACCGCCTTTTTTAAGAATAAGTAATCTTGATGTTAGGTTGGTATTAGTAATAGTCAGTGATTATAAAAAAAAAATTTTTTGAGGTGACAGGCGAAATTTATGAATTCATTTATGAGTTTTCGTCATATTATCAATTGATGACCTCCGATTAAAATTTGACGCAAAAGAATAAGTAAATGTATGAACAGCGTGTAAAAATATAACTTTACGCAAAGTTGACATTGTTATGCACTTGTGCTAAAAAGTATCACTTTACTGTCGTGGAAAAAATAATTTTCAAAGTGAATGTCAACTTTAAAGTCCAGTTCATTACACTAGGTAATATTAACATTATCAATAACAGAGCACACTTCTATTGATGTGAAAACAATATAAGTTTGGTAATTTTTTTACGTTTCATTTCACCTCTGATGAGTTCGGTTTGCCTTCTTGCTATTTTATAAAATCTAATTTTAGCGTAAGTTCCAACAGTGAGCTTTATCAATCTCATTGTGTAATTAATACCATAAGGTGATATATCATAAATATGGTTATCTAAACTTGTAAATAATTTTTTTTTCCTGAAATAAATAACTTGATGTGTGCAGGATGAAAGTCTCTGAAAAAATGTTTTCTCTTGGCATGTTATTTTCAGTTATATATAACACCTGTATATATACATATTCTTATGATATCTTTGGATGGTTTTATCAGATCACCCCTATCCTTCCTATGAAGTAATTCAAATATATTTATATCTATTGAGTTGTAGTCTGACTCTTCCAAAGAATCTAGGCATACTATACACTTTATTACTTTGCTGATAGATTTCACTACAAATCCTGATATATATGTAGATATATTTTCTGTTTAAACTGATAATGAGGGCAAAACATAGATTTCATACTAAAATCTATCATCCTCCAAAACTACATCATTATAATCAATATCATATTTCTTTATTATGCCAATATCGTCAAGGCTCAGTTCAGTTGAACTCAGTATTTGGGTACTATCCAACATTTCACAATTTCCTTTCAGAACTTTAAAATCAATTTTCATACACAATCTTCTAAAGGTATAGTAAAATTGATATGCTGTGGGGTTGTTATTCCAGCCATTTCTTCCCCCAAAAATTATAAAAAATCTTCAAATATTGTGAAATTTTTTCTTCAATCTAGGCTACTGAATGTTTTCAAAAAACTCCGCCGTGACATTATTAATATCTTCAGAGATACTTAAAAAGAAGACATTGCAGATGCTGGAGCACGCTTTCTCATTGATTTGTACAGTGGCAACATGGAAAAGGAAACCTTGGAGGAATAAATAGGAAATTCAGTCTCGCAACTTTATCCCCAACGAAGGATTAGGACGTATCACCATGTTCAGAAATGGTTCAGAAATGGTATGGAATCCAAAAACTCAGGAAGACTGGGGTAGTTCAAAGATTTTTTGGTTAATGAGGTTAATTCGATTAAAATAAATTTCTGTATATGCTTTACATCAAACAAAACAAATTTGGAATGATTTTCTCATTTTCTTAAAGAAAAACATGCTTTCATCGATGTTTAGCAATTAAAACTTGATAGCATGATGAAACCAGTGGTATTAAACAATTTTGTGGAAGTTACAATATTTTTAATACATCAGAAATTTCGTGAATTAAAAAAAATTAAAAGTTACAACAGACCATTCAAATTTGGCACAGATGTGTGAAACTGATATTGAAAAACTTTTCTCGTTGAAATTTCCTGAAATTTATATAAATAAGCCTCTTTTCAGCGATTATTTTGACAGAGAGTGAAAGTCACTTTCATCTTTTTCAGAGCACGACTTACCGCCCAAGTCGAATTTCATGATAAATTATTATTTAAAGTATTTCCATTTGATGCCAACTTTTTGAAGGACACTGTAAATATATATATATATATATATATATATATATATATATATATATATATATATATATATATATATATATATGATACAGTATATATATATGCCAACAACAAATAATTAAATATGAATACATATTCAGAAATAATATATTGTAGCAGCATCCTTGTTGCCTATACAACAATTATTATTAACATTCGACAAACAAAAAGGTGACTTATGAGTATTTTTACAGTAGATGAATCATATTTTTGATATAATATGTTGATCTCAGTTGATTTTTTGTCATTGATGATTATTTAGATAAAAACTTACCTCATTCCACAAAAAATAACTCTAGATGATCCTGGCTAAATTTGTACGTGAGTAGGTAAGTCAATTGGGATTTTTCTTTTTTGATGTGGTTATCGTAAATTCCTACAACTGACTTAATATTTGTACAAAATCCTAGAATTTGAGTCTTATTCTTTGAGTTATATAACAGTCGTCCATTAACATGCATTAACGATTTCAAATATGTATAAACTTCTAATATTGGTCTCCAGAATGACTCGTTTGATTTTTTCAAAGGAGTTTTGTAGCCTTTAGCAAAGGGATTCCTTGAGTTCAATGGATCAAAGAGTTTATCTATTACTCTGATGAATTCAATGGTAGGGGCTACATCTTTGAAATCCGGATGTTGCACATGTTTAGCAATTAAAACTTGATAGCATGATGAAACCAGTGGTATTAAACAATTTTGTGGAAGTTACAATATTTTTAATACATCAGAAATTTCGTGAATTAAAAAAAATTAAAAGTTACAACAGACCATTCAAATTTGGCACAGATGTGTGAAACTGATATTGAAAAACTTTTCTCGTTGAAATTTCCTGAAATTTATATAAATAAGCCTCTTTTCAGCGATTATTTTGACAGAGAGTGAAAGTCACTTTCATCTTTTTCAGAGCACGACTTACCGCCCAAGTCGAATTTCATGATAAATTATTATTTAAAGTATTTCCATTTGATGCCAACTTTTTGAAGGACACTGTAATATATATATATATATATATATATATATATATATATATATATATATATGATACAGTATATATATATGCCAACAACAAATAATTAAATATGAATACATATTCAGAAATAATATATTGTAGCAGCATCCTTGTTGCCTATACAACAATTATTATTAACATTCGACAAACAAAAAGGTGACTTATGAGTATTTTTACAGTAGATGAATCATATTTTTGATATAATATGTTGATCTCAGTTGATTTTTTGTCATTGATGATTATTTAGATAAAAACTTACCTCATTCCACAAAAAATAACTCTAGATGATCCTGGCTAAATTTGTACGTGAGTAGGTAAGTCAATTGGGATTTTTCTTTTTTGATGTGGTTATCGTAAATTCCTACAACTGACTTAATATTTGTACAAAATCCTAGAATTTGAGTCTTATTCTTTGAGTTATATAACAGTCGTCCATTAACATGCATTAACGATTTCAAATATGTATAAACTTCTAATATTGGTCTCCAGAATGACTCGTTTGATTTTTTCAAAGGAGTTTTGTAGCCTTTAGCAAAGGGATTCCTTGAGTTCAATGGATCAAAGAGTTTATCTATTACTCTGATGAATTCAATGGTAGGGGCTACATCTTTGAAATCCGGATGTTGCACATCTTTCAACAAAAATTCCAGTGCATTTACAACACTTGCACTAATGGTTTGAGCTGCCAAATTCACCCGTAAGTAAAAGTTTTATTAGTAACCTAGATTTATCACATTAATTCAACAAACGAAACCAATGTATAAATTCGAAATAATGTCAGAATATTGAATTCAATTAAATTATTTCCCTTTTAAAATAATAAAACACTTTCATTAATAATAGCTATTTATGATACATGTTCGTAAAGTAGGACTTTTTTTGTATGACCGTGAAGTTTGTTGGATGAGGCGCAACCAAGTTCAACAAACACGCAACAAAAAAGCGCTTTAGGAAAGTGTATCATACAAAGTTTTTTCTTTGACAGTTGATACATTGCCAAATTGTGGCAATTGTGTCATTAATTTGAATGTTATGTTATGAATTGTCGTTGTATTATCAAATGATGACTTCAGAGTTATATTACGCAAAATTCTGAATTTTTCGAAAATGGATAAATGTATGATCAGTGTGTGAAAATTTATTTTACACACAGTTGATGATTTTACGCACAGGTGATTTTTTATGTGCTTGAGGGCAAAATGTCACTTTATATACTGTCAACAGTGTGTAAACACTTAGTCTATGCATTGTCTTAGAAAAAATTGTTTTCTTGATTAAACAAGCTCTGTAGGTGTACAAACTTTTGGAATCCATAATTTTTTTTTGTAAAGATTTCTTTGAAAAAAACAATGTTTCACACATTGAATAAAAATACGATAGAACCTACCTTCATTTTTTGAGATCTCCAATCAATATGACTTTTCCCAATTTTGTTAGCCAAACTGCAAAATTCTTCTTCTTGCAACTCATACAGTTTGGTGACAAATTTAAACTCAATTCTTTCTTTCCTAGCATTGACAAAAACTCCGCAGGTTGACCAATTATTTCGGATTAATTTTAGCATATGGCAAATATAATAAATATATCATCATTATTCGATGGATGTTTGAATTTTGTGTTCAGTTCTTTAATATTTCGTTTGTACCACCAAGATTTTCAGCCATGGTTATATTGGCTGAAGGACCATCACATGTAACAGATACAATTGTAACTCCAACTTCATATAATTTTTGCAACGCTTCTTTAACAATATTTGCTTTTTCAGATCCTGTCCTAGAACTGATTAAGAAATATGCTATTGGAAGTTTCCAGTTTCCATCCAATGTAATTACCATCAAAACAAGTGCTTCCATTGCATATTTCAAAGAATCACCTTCAACTCCAGTACCATAATCTTCATGTCCCCATGTCTTTAAATTCCTTACGTCGATTTGTTTTCTTATGGCCATTACATCCAACATCAGACTGCACAAGGTATCTTTATTTATTTTTTTATTGTCCTCTACAAGGATTTTGAGGCTACCAAACGAATTTTCACAAAATCCTGGTTCACAATTTACTTTGCTCAACCATTTTCTTATGGTAGATGGTGCAGAAAGAGCTAGATCGAACACTTTTCGTACATACAGATATGCTTTTGAAGATAAGAACTGGGGAGTCATGGCAAAGGTTTTCAAGTCATCATTAAATTTTTCTCTCAATTTTTTTTCATGCAATCCTTTCTTTTTGAGATTTTTCCAAAAATTGATGCCATTTTCAGAAATCAACTCTTTTCTCTTCAAAGTCCATAATATCTGCTTCAGGGTTGGAACTCTTTTCTTCAGGCGATTGACTTTCACTTTTATAGCTTTTACTTTTTTCTTGGCCAACGTTTTTTCAACATTCGCTTGTTTAAGTTTAAGAAGAAGGTTGGAGGGGGATGCACTGAAAATTCATAGAAATTATTAAATCAGTCATCAGTCATATGTTAACTAGTAGTCATGTGAGATATTTATTTGGAAAAAAGCAGGATAAAAAATATTACAGATAATGTCATTTGCAGAATTGTGATCAAATGATTTAGTATTCCTCTAAAAGTTGGCTTCGTCAAACCTATATAAAATATTTCAGCGTTCAATTGATGTTAAACTGTTTCTAATTTCTAAGTTCATTCAACCTCCAACAACTATGATACAAGCATAATGAAAATGAGTAGTGACTTCATCAACTAACCTGTAATTGTGCCTAGTTTTGATATCTCTTCTTGCTCTTTTTATTTGTCCCTTGTTACCTTCACTATCTGTTGATGTATCTTCATGTGACCTTTTGAAACTTCTGGGGAGTCTACAGATGAAGTGGTAATACTCGAAGGTGAGCTAAAATAGATATTATCTTAAAATAGAATTATCAATGGAAAAGGTGGATTATATCAAAAACTTTTTTTAAAAAATAATAAATGATATAATTATAACCAGAAAATGGTAAATCATTATCGTTTGTTTGATTTTATATTATGTTATGGTAAATTATTGAAGGTGTTTTGCAAAAATTATATTTGAAAAAATTTTAAGTTCTGAAAATAACTAATCTGAGTTGAACACAATAGTATTTTTTTACAACAGTGTGTAAACTAAGTGTTTACGACAGTGTGTAAAAAATCACTGTGAGTAAAATCAGCGACTGTAATCATCAAATGTGTTAATTAATGTAAATCAGTAAAAACTTTGTATAATAAATACACTTTCATAAAGGAACTCTGCTGAGCCTCATTCAACAAATCTTACGCTCATAGAAAAAAGTCCTACATTAAGAACTTGAATCATAAGAAGATATTTTGTAATATTGACATATATGCATCAAATATATCAACGAATCAAGCTAGAAGAACACCCCAATCTAGCTGACTGCAATTACGAGATTTACGCAGTCATTGTTCACTTTGGTTCTGGAGCAGATTTTGGCCACTATTACACCTTAGGCAAAGATAAAACGGGCTGGTACAAATTTGATGACAATTGCGTAAATAGAATACCTTCTTTGGAACTGGATCTTTTGGAGCCTTCGAAGACACCATACATCCTATTTTACCGCAGAGCATATTGTCACAATTCGTCGAACCTCCTTAGAAGTTCTCTATCAAGGAATTCCAACTCTTCAGATGATGTGGTGTTGCAGGTTTTTCCGGGTTTCCCTGCAGCTCTGCAAGCGGATGCGCCACCAATACCATTTAAGCCGCCCCGGAGCGCCGATCAATCATTTTGATGTTTTTACTTTGTTCTTGTTAGTTTCACTATGTTAACCTGAAATTAAATTCTTCATTAAATAATTTTGTCACATATTTAATGAGATTGGTGAGTCAATCAAACTTCACTTTAGAGGTTAGTTGGGATTATAATCATTAGGTGAAATATCAAAATCAAAGATCTTAGTTCAAGTTCCAGTTGAAATCCTAAAATAATATTCAATATTATCAGGGACCACTTGAATAATTATGAAAACATACTTGTTCAGCAAACAATAATATTATCCATTATTTTCTCTACCCCCACAGGCTATGCCACCAAAAGCAAATTTTATGCATATTATAAATATCTTACCTGACTGCTGTTTCCATAGTAGGTGTACAAGAAACATGAAGACTAACACCAGGAACATTTTCTTTGTTTTCAACAAAAAGTAATTCCAAGTTATCATTCATTTCAATACGTTGGGGATCTATATTTTGCATCGTATGGCCATGCAATTCTTGAAGAATTCTTAAAAAAAATTGTTAAGTAGTATTGGTTTGCATAATTTCAGATGTGGTTTTATAATTATCAATCAGAATTCCTTAAAAAATGAAATCCTTTATAACTAACATCATGAATGAATTGAACAGATTTCAAAGATTTGAAAATTTCTACAGTTGTTATATAGACCTACCTTTCTTGGGTGGGAACGTGGAACTGCATTTCGTTTCAATAACATTCGACTATCCTTCATATATACATCGTTTGAAGAAAAATGTTTGCTGCAAATGACATTTTTTTCAGTCAGATGCTCCACGGTAGGATCTCTTCCCTATGCTCTCATCCAAATGTCATGCCTTGCTCTCGTCAAGCTTAAAATGATTTATATAAGCCAAACGTAAAGAAAGGATTAATATTCTCAGTTTTGTCAAAGATGGGAGTTATTTCTGCTCTATTTATGTTATTTATCAGATTTACCATCAACAATTCATATTCAAGTAGGTCTTACTAAAAATAATGGATTCCAGGAATATTTCCTTTATTTCCACACCATAGAACCAAGCACGTCAACATTGTCAAAATTAAAATTTCACTACAGAAAAACCCGAAAACCAATAACATACACACTACCGATGAATAATGGAAGTAAACAACAGTAATAAGAAAAGCACATCTAAATAAACACAATAACGTTAATGGTTAATTTCACAATGAACACAAATCACCTAAACCACCAAACTAACCCAAACCGGCTCTGGCAAACTACCTGCCTTCCGTTGCGGCAATTGAAAACTGTTAACACTGTTGCACGATCCCAACAATTCAACGGGAATTTGGGTAGGCTTCACAGTAATGCTAGGTTATTTTCGACAGAATCTTGACTATAAAGATAAAATTTTCTGAAATTTGTCAACGTTGCAGAGCTAGGAGACTGGTTAAGGGCATGCGCTTTGATGAAAACATTTGGAATTTTACAACACTTTTCAGTGTCCCACGAAGAGGGGATTGGCATTCTAGAGTAAGTATATATATTATAATTTCTATGTTCTGTCCACTCCCTTATTCATTAGGGCCCTATTTATTCCTTCATGGGAGGTGTTGTCGAATGCCCCCTCTATGTCTAAGGAGGCGCATATGGCCATTTCTTTATGATTTAATGATTTAATGATCTCTGGTAAGCGCGTACAGAGCAGTTTCAGTTGATCCGCCCGCCCTGTATGCATGCTGCCCGGAGTGCAATGGCACCCTTTCCAGTATCTCAGTTTTAATATAATTACCTTTTTCTCCAGTGTCTTCAGTAAGAAGGACGAGAGACAGATTCGTCTGAATGACTTCGAGAGGGTGGGGTCCTTCTTTTCCACTTTGGGAGTGAAGGTTGCTCATGCTCTCCTCCAGTTGCTCGGTATGTACCCGAGCGCCAGACTGAATTTGGCTGCTTTGATAATGAACGGCAGTAGTTCCGTTTGCCCTTTTTGTGAAAGGGCCGGAAATATACCGTCAATTCCTGGTGACTTGAATGGTTGGAAGGAGCCAATTGCCCATTTCACTCTTTGGGGAGTGGATATGGCGTTTGCTACTTCCCAGTCTTCTTGTTGGGCACTACCTGGTTTTTCCAGTGGTCTGTTGGGTTCAAATGGTATGCTGCCTGGAAAGTGTGTCCCCAGTAAGAGGAGAGCTCGTTGCCCTTCATCCTCTGTGTAGCTACCATCTGTTCTTCTGAGTGACATTGGTCCTTGCTCTCTGCCCCTCGCCATAGTTTTGTGTAATCTGGCTGCTGCAGGGCTTGATGTGATTGTCTCATAAAAGCTCCTGAAGCTGTTCCTCTTGGCTTTCCTTATTTCTTTGTTATATTTTGTCAGCCTTTCGGTGCCAATATACGTCCCGCTTGGCTTTGTTGAATAGCTAGGTGTTCGTTCCACCAAATGGTTCCACTATGTGATTTCTTTTCTTTTGTGGGGCAACTGGATCTGTATGCATCCATAATTGCCCCGTTAACCGCCTCTAGGGTCTGCTCAAATTCGACGTGACATTTGCCGTTGAACTTGATCTTTTCTAGGTTACATTTAAGATTGGTGGTGTTTTTTTCCCAATCTGTATTTATAGGATTTCTGATGAAGGTTGTTTGTGTCACAAGCCCTTCCACGTTGAACATAATGATTCTATGGTCGGAAAGAAAGGGTTCGTCTGAGCCCCTCCAGTTCCTTACCATCCTACTGATGCTTGGGCTGCCGAGCGTTAAATCTAATACTTCTTGCCTAGCCCTAGTTACAAAGGTAGGGACACATCCCACATTAAGTACGTTTAGGTTAGCTGTATGAATTCCAACAATTGCTCACCTCTTTGATTTGTGTCCGTGCTGCCCCAGATGGTCGCAGCCCAGCAGGAGGGGTAGATTGCTTCTTCTGCAGTAGTCGGATAGCCTCTGTTTTTTTTTCTGGTGGTGCTTGCCCATCTCCAGCAAAGTATCCTGGCCCAAACTGGTTCTAAGTCCCAAAGCAAGCTCTGGGGTTGTTGCACCTGACATTTCAGATCACCTTACCTTCTTTTTTCGGCAGTCCTCTGATCTGACCCCTGTTGACCCAAGGTTCTGGGATCAACACAACTCCCAAGTTTGTCTCGGCGAACACCCTCGATAAGGCAGCTGATGCCCCCTTAGCATGATGAGTGTTCACCTGGCAACCTTGCCTGGGGTAGACATTGCTACAGGTGAGTTGGAATGCTTGCCTCCTCATCATCCAGCAGCATTTGCTCTTCTTCGCTAGGAGTCACCGTGATTTTCTGGTCCACGCTCCCAGTGGATTCGACTTCGCTGGCCACTGTATCTTCTACCGCCCCTGCAGCTGGTGTCTTGCCCGCCTCTTCTTTCTCCTTCTCCTTGCTCGAGTCCTTGCGGAGGCCATGAACGGGGATTTTCCCAAACCTGAAGAAGATGGTGTATCCCATTTTCCAGATGGCCTTGCATCAATGCCGATATTAAGCAACTGGCCATTGCCCTCCTTCTTGCTCCCTAGTATTTTCCACAACTGGGTGTGAAGCCCTATGTTTTGTGTACTCATTAGGGCTAGCAGATTCTTCGTTTTCAACTCTGAGCTCCTAGGAAAGAACACAGTGACGGTGTGTGCCTTTGGGTTATCCTCTCCCAGGCACACCGCCAGCTCTGCAGCCCTCCAGTTGCTCAGACTGAGGGCATTTGCCCTCAGCCAGTCTGCCGTTTCTTAGGTGACACAGTCTACCACAAGCGTGCTGGGGCGGAAGTGGATTCCTCCAAACTGGAGTTTGCACTCTGCACCCAGGGCCATCTCCTGCACTATGGCGTCAAGTGCTGTGAGTTGCTCAGCACTCAGCGTTTCCCGTGGGTAATTTTCGGAAAGCACTGCAACTTTTATCGTAGGTACTCACTGCTTCAGCATAACTGGTGGCTTGCCCAGTTTGCTTAGCAGGGGTGGTGCTACCTCCCGATTCGGTCTTCCTCCTCTTAACCTTCGGACGTTGAGGGGGAGTTTGGGTTTTCAGGTCCTTTTTCTCCGTCTGTTGTGGAGGTTGCTCTTGAGGCCTTCTTCTCTTGACAGATTTCCTTCTTGTTTCCTCAGGTGTCAGGCCCTGTTCAATGAAGCGAAGGTAACATCTTACTCCTGCCCCGCTAAGGCCCCTCCTTGTTTTTTCCGGTTTTTCCTGGGAGATTTCTTGGAGGAAGAACCTTTGCCGGATGCTTGCTCCGAAGGTTTTTCCTTCTTTTTTTCCCACCTCTGCTTCCGTAGGTGAGCTCGGTGTATGAAAGATGCCGTGGTTGCGGTGACTCTGCGATTTTCCCTTATTTTTGGTCTTATTCATGTTGGTCCCACGAATAGCTAGGGAACGAAGAGTTGGCTACGCCGGAGCCCCGCACGGCGTGGCAAGGCTGGTACTCGAGGAGGTTTTCGATTACAAAAATAAATTATACATATGCGATTTTTTGTTAGTCTCAATAAAATGCATTTCGTTTGTTAAATCGAAAACTTTTTTAAGTATATAAAGTACAATCATAAACATTCATTTGAAAAAAAAAAAAAAACAGTGGCGTATCATTGTCATTTTTGTTAAATTTTAACACCTTGTATTTCAGAAATGAAGCGGATACGGAGGCATGTTTATGAGAAAAAATGTCTTATTCTGACCCCAGGAATACGACCTTGGATATTTCTATTGAATTCAGAAACACCCCGTATATACCTTCATCCGAGAGGATAGCTCGAACGGAAGAGCGCGTGGGTCATCGATATCTCGAGCCGAGCAACGTTATGCAAAGTTATAGTTTGGATGAAGACTTTCGGATGACCTCCTTTCGAAATCTATTCTCTTTGGATCGTGCTAGGAATCGCACGTTGAAAGGTTAGACCTCGTTAATCCTTAGCTTCCACAAGTTTCTACTTTCGAGGGTTGCCGTTCGTTGGGGGGCGACAGCTGGTTAACTGAAAAAACGATTTGAAATGTATTCGATTTTGTATTCATTGTGACTTTATCATTTAGATTTAAATCTTCCTATAATGAAGTAAATTTTCATGTAACAGATTTGTCATTTCGACAGCAATGGGCTCTTTATGTTGTATGATGGTAGTGTACGTTCCACCCGAGGATTAGGTTAGAATCATGTTCTTCAACAGCATTCCATATGTGCCCATTCTTGAAACCTCCATTATGTTGAAGTGATTCAGGAATTTCAGTTTGAAGGCTTCAATCCTCGTCTCCAGTACAATATGCAGATGCAGGAAAGGAAACTTGGGATCACTTCTAGGCTTATCGTCGATGCGCTGGTTATGACATTTTTGACCCTGAGCATGGCCAGTCCTTATGAGCTCTGCCAAGACGCACTGATTTTCACTTGTTCTACATTGGGTCACCACAAAATAGATTCATATCGAGGAGTGAGCTTGAGTCTAGGTTCAACCTCCGTAATTTCGACTCTGCTTATATCTGTAGGCTTGCCAGAGTTCCTTTTATGGTGGAAGGAACAATTGTCTCTTTTGGGGGGTTGATCTTGATGTTGTCTTTCATGCACTATGTCTTTCCGTCTGCGGAGCTGATTCATCAGATACAAACGGCTTGAGTCTGTAGGGAGGCTATCTACTACGATGTTCTACAACAATAAATATTGTACTTTTTCCTGGGTGCAACCTCCATGGTGTTTTCAAATATAAAGCTTGTAGTACCCTGCGAACAAGCATGGCATAGGTACCAGTCTGCATTTTTATCCGAAAAATATCCTTATCAACTACTGTTTTTCCAGCTTCGTTGTAAAGATCATCTTGGACCCTCGCTAGGCTCACCCTGATAAGCCTGGCATAAGGAGTTTATGGCATCCTAAATATCAATTACTGAGTTCCATATGCCCCTCCTCTGGAGAATTTCACAGACTCAAGTTTAACCGATGGAAAGATTCTGTATGTCTCCCAGTCAGTTTTCTTCGAGTTCCTTGAGGAAGTATTCATTATAACCGGAGATGAGGAAGTGATAGGGATGGCTAGATGGATACGTGCAAGATTTTCTCCCATTATTAATTTTGAACTGTTGTCTCCTTGTTTCACTACTGCCCTTTTCTGTGTTTTGACCGTAAGGAGAAAATATTGATATAGTCTCGGAACTGGGAGAACATCGAATCCATTGTGCAGAACAAATAGTGATAAATTATGTTTTTCTCTAGGCAGGTTTGAATTGTTCATTCGAAAAAAAAAATAATGAAAACGTGAAGAAAACGGACGTGATAATATTAATAGACAATTGAGCACAACAATTTATGATACTTATAAGTATATTGAATGGATCAATTTCAAAGGACTCAAAGATGAGGACAATTATAATTTGATAGTGGGCTCCCTTTATAATTTAGTAAGTATATGAAATACCACAAAAGCGAAATGAGGCTAAATTGCTCAGTCGTACTTCAAATATACTCAATACAGATGATTTAGAATAGTCTAAATACTGTGAATGCACTATAAAATGATCAACAGAAGAAAAAAAACAATAATTCACCAAAACAGTAACACAACGTATCTTCGCGTCAAGAATTTTACCATTAGCTTTACAGTTGAATTATTTTATTTTTACCCGTGCGTCATCAATTTATGATCTAAGAAATAACACACCCTCTATGTAACATCTCTGTCTATCAACCGCTATGAGCGAATCAAAATTCGTTGACATTTGTCTTCTAAGCAAAGAATTTTGGTATTGTGATGATCCATTAAAACTCAAAACAGTGAAAAGAGATAGCCATAAAGCTGACAGTGTTTTTACATTTCAACTAAACTTGCCAAATACTCCAAATGGTGTATTGACTAGAGCAGTACCATCAATCACGTCATTATTTTCTGTCATTGGGGTATTGTTTGTCAACGATTTTACTTCGTTCTGCAGTCAGATACATTATAAAAACAGTTTTTTGCAAAACTGAACGTATCTTACAATCATTAATTTCAAAGTAAGTACAATACAATGTGTTTTTTTCACAAATAATCTTTGAAATTTCTAACCCCACAATTGACAGATGTGACTATAATTCCGTATTACCGGGTGTTGGTACTGTATGTCCGCTTCTTGAGTTTTAGAAGAAATTGGTTTCTCCTTTCGCTGATTTTGAATCTAATGGACTGTATCTTTGGTTTGTTTTATAGAGATAATGAATGAATCTCGTTATTGATTTTGTAGAAGTATATTATTATTATTGTCTCTCGGCAACGACATAAGTATACATGTTTTTGAAATATTACAATACAAAGTGTGACTTTTGAAACACTTCTGTCTATAACACCATTCTTTGTTCGAACACTAACAATTCGAATGACGTCATCTTTTCCAGGGTGAATTTCGGATACTCTGCCCACTTTCCATTGTAGAGGTGGTGCATTATCTTCTTTTAACACGACCAGGTCTCCAACCTTTATTCTGTTTGGTGATTTGATGAACCATTTTTGACGTAGCTGCAGGGATGTTACATATTCAGACGACCAGCGTTTCCAAAAATGTTGCAAAATTTGTTGTAGTCGACGATAGTGATCGAGGCGATTCGAGGAGACAGAAGCAACATCTCGTTGAGGAACAGCTAACAATGAGTCATTGAGTAGGAAATGAGCAGGAGTTAGGAAGGTTGGATCGGAGGGATCATTTGATAATGGTATTAGAGGGCGAGACTTGAGAACAGCTTCGATTTGACACAACACTGTATAAAGACCCTCAAAAGTGAGGTGTGCATTACCGACCACTCTGATCAGATGTTTTTTCGCGGATTTAACAGCGGCTTCCCATAGTCCGCCCTGATGGGGTGCTAAGGGGGTATTGAAATGCCATTTAATATGATTTTCTAATAAAAAATTGCGAAATTCATTTGAATGATCAAGATTTTTTATTTCTCGTATGATTACTTTGAACTCGTTATCAGCACCAGTGAAATTACTGCCATTATCTGAATAAATTTCAGAACACAGACCTCTGCGAGAAACGAATCTTTTCAGGCAGTTTAAAAATGTTGGAGTTGATAAATCACTAGCTAGTTCAATATGAACAGCTTTCGTCGCAAAACATATAAATATGCATATGTATGTCTTCACCAATTTTCTAGTTTTTAAGCGACCATCTTTCACAAGAATCGGTCCAGCGAAATCTATTCCTACTATAGAAAATGGCCTCAAAGGTGTCAATCGTGTTTTAGGTAAATCGCCCATCATGGGTGTAATAATATGTGGTTTGGCTCTGAAACAAGGAACACACTTACGTATTATACCTCTCACTTTATTTTTTCCGTTCGGAATCCAATATCGTTTTCTTAGTCTAGCTAAAACGGCTTGTGGACCAGCATGGAGTGATATTTTATGTTCATATTCTATTAACATATTTGTGAATTTATGATCGGGGGGTAATAATATAGGATATTTCATATCATAGAAAATAGGAGCATTTTTAAGACGACCGCCTACTCTCAGTAGATCATTCGAATCTACAAATGGATTCAAAGGTAAGAGTTTATTTGTTCTAGGAAGAATTTTATTATTTTTCAAACACCTAATTTCATTTGCATAGTGGATTGATTGTACTATTTTAATCAGAAGGAAGAGGGATCTTTCTAGTTCGTTAGTTGTTAGATCACCCTTCATTCTGTCGGGTTTGTTTTTTGTTTTCGAATTATGGATGAATCGCAGCATGTATGTGAATACTCTGTGAGTTTTTGTGAAAGATGAATATCTTTCGAAAATATTTTCATCAGTATAACTGATGAAAATTAATTCTTGTTTGTTCCGTTTTTCAGGAAGATTTTCTGATGAACAAATAATATTTTTTGGCCATGCGTTTTCACTTTCGATTAAAAATTTAGGACCTGTCCACCACAGTTTCCTTTTCGATAATTGCTCTTGGTTACAGCCTCTTGAAATAATGTCTGCAGGATTTTGCTGAGACGGAACGTACCGCCAATTATTTGTTCCGGTCACTTCATGGATTTCAGCCACACGATTTGCAACAAACGTTTTCCAATTGTGTGGATCTCCTGCAATCCATGATATGACAATAGAAGAGTCACACCAATAGAACGTCTCGATATGATTGAATTTTAATGATTCTTTCACCTTTTGAGTTAGATTTGCAAGCAATGTAGCTCCGCAAAGCTCTAAACAAGGAAGTGTCCTTGTTCTTTTTATAGGAGCAATTTTGGATTTTGCGCACATTAACACAACTTTATGAGAACCGTTTCGACATGTAGATCGCAAATATACGCACGCCCCGTAAGCTTTTTGACTAGAATCACAAAAGCCATGAATTTGTTGATTGGTAAATTGTGATATTGTCACTTGGCGTGGAATTTCAATATGATTGAGTTTTGACAGTTCTCTATTAAAAGTTGTCCAGTCCTGAAATAACTCGTCAGGAATTCGGTCATCCCAACCAATCTTTTCCTGCCAGAGCTTTTGTAAAATGAATTTTGCCTGTACAACTACAGGTCCGATTACACCCAAGGGATCAAATATTTTCGCTATATTACTAAGAACCACACGTTTTGTAATCAGTTTTGATTCTTCAAGATTTGATTTGAAAACAAAGATATCGCGCCTTGGATTCCAAACCAAACCCAATGTTTTTATGGTCTCCTTTCCAGGAGAAATGTATTGAAGTAGGTTTTCGAAATTTTTATCACTTGTATGTTCTAATAATTCAGGATGATTTGATGCCCATTTTCGTAGATGGAATTTACCGCTTTCGAGGATTTCAACGATCTGATTTTTTAGAAGATTGGCTTCTTCCACTGTTTCGGCCCCGCTTATCAGATCATCCACATAAAAACAATTTTTGATTATGTTACTAGCCTTTGGATATTTATTTTCGTTATCAACGGCGGTTTGATAGAGTGAACGGCAAGCTAAAAATTAAGAACTTGCTTCTCCATATACCACTGTGCATAACTGAAAATGTTTTAGAGATTCTGAAGGATTTGTACGCCAAACTATTCTTTGTAAATCTCTGTCTTCCGGAGCGATATTTATTTGCCTATACATTTTTTCACAATCTGCGGTAAAAACAATATTATGTAAACGAAAATTCAGTGCGATTGAAAATAACTCTGGTTGAATTGTTGGACCGACTTTCAAAATATCGTTCAGTGACCATCCCGAAGTAGATTTACATGATGCATCAAATACTACTCGAAGTTTCGTAGTCTAACTGTCATGTTTGAGGACTCCATGATGGGGAATATAATATTTTATTGAATGGGGGTTGTCGTCAATCAAATTTATTTCTTTCATGTGACCGAGTTTTTCGTATTCCGTCATAAATTGTGTGTAACTAGATTTGAATTCGGGATTTCTTTTGAATCGTCTTTCAAGCATTTCAAATCGTCTTAATGCGTTTTCGACCGATGAGCCTAACTTTTCCTTGTCATATTTAAGTGGCAAACTCACTTCGAATCTACCATCTATGTGTCTTTTGAAAGTGTTTATAAAATCTTCTTTTGAGTATTGATCAAATTTGTTATTTATCTCTTCTATTTCCCAGAAGCGTTCAAGTTGATTGTTTAAATCTGCATTTGATATAGATAAATGACAGATTGAATTAGAATTATGATTTGTATACATAGGACCTGATAATATCCAGCCCAGTTTTGTTTCTTGTAAAATAGGAGTATTTTTTCCAGTTTTGATTTGCCTTCCACAAAGTATTTCGAAAAATATACTGGCACCCAATAATAGATCAATTTTACTGGAAATATTGCAATAATCATCCGCCAGAATGATATCAGCGGGAATATTCAAACTAGAAATATCGAAAGATGCCTGGGGTAAATTTTCAGTGATTTTGTTTATAACTAGAAAGCTTTCACCAGAAGTGAAATTTCCATCAATAGATGTAATGGTAGAGTTGACCTTGCGCGATATATTATTCAAACAATTATTGAGACTCGCTACAGGAATATTGATCCTTTGAAATTTCAATTCAAGTTTTTTAGCCATTTCTTCAGAAATAAAATTGGATTGAGATGCACTATCCAACATTGCACGACATCGCAATTTGGAATTGTTTCCTGTGTATATATCTACGAGTGCTGTAGCTAAAATTATCTGATTCGAATTCGATCTGATAGAAGCAAAAGAATGTGAAGGAACGGTTGGCTCTAGTGCAACAGAAGCATCGTTTGAGCGTGTTTGCTGATATTGTCTTGGTGAATCATCTGATGTGTTGTTTGTTGAGTTATCGTTTGCATTTTGAGATTGATGACTATTTGTGTATTCAGAATTATGCAACAAAGTGAAATGTTTTTTGTTTCATATTTTGCAACCATTACATCTACAGTCTCTCTGAGAATGACTTGGACGTAAGCAGTTGCTGCATAATTTATACTTTCTCACTTCTGAAATGCGTTCTGTAACTGGCATACTTTTCAGTTTGTCACATAATTGATTATAATGATTTCCTTTACAGAAAGAACAGGATATTTTGTTTGTTGATACATGAGTGAGGGAGTTTTGTTCATGTGATTGATTGGTTTTTTGAAAATGCTTAGATTTATTTTCAAGCGTTTCTAACCACTCACAACGTTTAGTTAGAAATGATGTTAGTTCTATAATTGTTGGATTTTCAGTATCTTTTGTATGATGTTCCCACTCTCGTTTTGAAAGTGAATCTAGTTTTGACTCCAAGATATATACAAGAAGTGTGTCCCATGTTTCCGTTTTTTGACCTAATGCAGACAATGCTCTAAGATTTTTGTTGAAATTATCAAGGAGCTTTCTTAGGAGGATGAATGATTCATTTTTCAGGACTGGTAGATCAAATAGAGTTTTTACATGAGTATGAATAATAAGTTTTTTATTTTCATACCTTTCTTTGAGCATTGTCCAAGCAATATTATAATTTTTACTTGATATATCTAAAGATTGAATAACTTGGGCGGCTTCACCTTTTAAACACGATTGCAGATAATGAAATTTCTGAATATCGGGCAGACCTTCATTTTCGTGAATGAGACTTGTGAAAGTATCGCTGAAAGCCATCCATTGATAATAATGGCCATAAAAACTAGGTAGGCTGATGGTAGGCAATTTTACCTTTGCCGGTATATTGATATTCTGCACGACATTATTGTGATTCTGGGAGCTATTGTTTGGAATGGAGCTATGCATTGAAGGACACTGTAGAGGTTGATAAGTTAGATTTGTTGGATTGGGGAGTTGGTTGTTGCTATGGTTACTTTCAACACTCAAATTTGTTACTGATGAATGTGAATGAATCCCATTCTGACATTTGAAGATTATTTCTTTTGCTAATCCCATTGCAGCAAAGAATGAATCTTCGAATGCCTGTCTTTCATTATCATCTGAATCCTGATTCGGAAGAGACTCTATTTCTGATTGTATTTCTTGGAATTGATCCAAAGCATCACTGATTTTTTCTATACGAAATTGAAGTTCATGAATTGGTGATGTTTTTACATCGAAAGATTTTACGATATTAGAAAATCTGGTGACTTGACCCTTGATTGTGGCGCGTTTACCTATGAGCTTTTGAAGGTCTGTCATATCAAATATTGTGCAAATAGACTATTAACTCAGGAAAACTGGGATAAAATGAAATAGGAACGGAATAGGAATGACTCACAGATCTTCTGTCCGGTTCGCTTTCGAATTGAAGATGTATGACTTGTATGAAGTGATCTTGACGTTTCTCTTGACGTTTCTTTGGGTTTCTATTTCTTACCTCGTATCGGCTCGAATAGGACCAATGTTGGGACTGTATGTCCGCTTCTTGAGTTTTAGAAGAAATTGGTTTCTCCTTTCGCTGATTTTGAATTTAATGGACTGTATCTTTGGTTTGTTTTATAGAGATAATGAATGAATCTCGTTATTGATTTTGTAGAAGTATACTATTATTATTGTCTCTCGGCAACGACATAAGTATACATGTTTTTGAAAGATTACAATACAAAGTGTTATAAACTAATGACCAAATGGGTTGAAGGAAATATACACCGGGATATTCACACAAGAGTTATTCATAGGGTGGAACCCCTATTGAGAAAAAAACCTTACCTAATTCTATAAATAAAGACCAAAAGCATTCACAATATATTTTAACTCTTTTTTAGATTACTTATGCCTGGAACTATTCTCCATTCACAAGCACAACAATTTGTGTTGAATTTGTGCGAGTATTTTGAAAGGAAGAGAGCGCATGGTGGACCTTTTTTACCACTTTCATCTGTTCAAGAGGTAACAATTAAAACCACAAGAGAAATGTTATAAATTTCCTTTATAGGCCAATAAACAGGGCAATTTTTCTCATAAAAGTTCAACTTGAATTGCTCCGCCGATTCCTTTTTTGCAATTCGGTCGTCACGGAGGGTTGAATAATTAGCAATAAAGTTATCACCCCCTGGGGGGGGGGGGCAACCCCCCCAAAATCGTAAAAACTTTTATCTGGAAGGTATTTTCTTAACATTTCAGTTCTGGGCACTAAGTATGAGTGAAAATCGGTATTAATAATGGGGGTGAATTATTTTCAACAATTAAAACCCCTTCCGGGGCATCAACCCCTTCCCGAAATCGTATTTCTTGGGGTATTTCTATGAATATGTGAAATTGCCCGTCCTGAGTAACGAATCCCCATATTCCATCAAGGACTGATTTTATTTTCTTTTCCATAGAACAATAATGCGATCAAATGCCGAGTAACCTCTATTTTAAGTACTTAAAAAATTGACTGGATTGCATTTAAAATTTGTACAAGTAACCAAATTTAAATGAATATTTTCAATAAGAGCAGAGTTTTTTCTGCAAACTGGCTTTTCATTCATGTTGATACGTGCTTTTATCTCTGAGTTGTTAGCATTTGAATTTATAAACTCCCTCAAGATTTTCTAACCTAAAATATGAGAAGAATTAAAAACACTCCTATTTAAAACCAACATTATTTGGATCGGTTAAACGTTATGCAATGGCAATGAAGTATTCCTCAACTGTTCATTTTACTTGCTACAAGTGATAAGACATTATTTCAGTAATCACAAGCATTATTTCACGAAGTCAGGAATTTTAATATTATGCGATTTTCAATTGCAATTTTGCAACTGGCAACTGCGCGTATGAATATAAATAATATCAGAATACAAAGCGGCTATCTTTATCTTCAAAATGACGTAATATTTATCCGAATTGAACATTTATGTGAGGAGTTATAGAACTTTACTTCACGTACTGGTTGAAAAAATGCACGGTGGCGGGAGCCGGCGCAACACCTCCCCCATTGCGAAAGCATATAACTTCAAAATTTTTTTTAAGAATACCGTGCGATTTCTCAAAAATTTTGATAGGAACAGTTTTTTTGTAAAAATTTGTGCTCTTTCTGAATATCAAGTAATTTTTTTGATTTAAATTAAATTTCTTAAGATATTTCGAAATTACCTCAAAAATTAATTTCAACGCGTTTTTTGGGGGGGTTCCACCCCCCCTGGAGGTGATAATTTTTCTCAGAAGTAATGTGCACACTGTGTTCTACAATTTAAAAAAAAATTATCGGCGGAGAAATTTAAGTTGAGGTTGATAGCCCTGTTGATTGGCCTATTACTGTACTTTAGAGAGTTGCAGATGCACTTAAAATATCTCGAAAAACGGTGTACAACATCAGAAAAAGAAACGAAAATAAACCCATTCCATCAACTCCAGGAAAAATTAGACATCGTCTTAAAAAGAAAACAGCTGATTTACCTGAAGGACAGAAAATGGCAGTACGGAATACTTTGTACGATATGTATAAAGATAGTGAGTACACCTCCTTATTACATGATCGTTACAGTTGAAATGGTGCCATACCTTTAATTAGCATGATGCTGACAAATTCAGAGGCGTGCAAGAGGGGATTCTGTGATGTAGACAAATTGAAATTCAAGTTTCATTATTTTTTCTGCTTTTATATTTATTTGAGATGAGCATCCATGTAATTCATTGGCATACAAAAGAGGATCCATTACACAAGGCGATCCAAAAAGTTTGGTTCATATGGAAACATTTCGTTTCTAAATATCATAAACCCCTTTTTGCTTATCACTGGTAAAATTATCTTCAGTAGAAATATTCCTTGTTGCAGTTGTCGCTGTTATAATTCATCTAAAAAATGCCACATTTTAAAGTAAAAAAAAATGTTTCAAAGATATCTCGAGGTATCGGCCCAAAAATTCACCCAACATTTGAAAAAAATTCTAGGGTCCCTCTCATTTCCCAAAATATTGGTATAAAATTTGAAATGTTTCCGGCTCTGAATTCTCACCCTGTAGAAAGAGAACGAATTGCAGAAAAAAAACCAACGCCAATGACGCATAGACCAAGGATGGCGCTTTCCACCTTTGGTTGAAAATACAACATCGGCCAAGAAATGTCACATCTATTTTTCTGAATTTGAAGCTTCACCTGTATTCGTTTTCGAAAAGCATTTATAATATCAGTCCTCCTGTTTATTTCCTATCCTTATTTCCTATCATTTATTTTTTTTCCAGAAAAACATATTACTCTTCAATCCTTGAACGATGAACTGAAAAATAAGGAGATTGTGCAAATCATCTTTGGATGTTTTACTAAAAGAGCTGGGATTTAAATTTAAAAAAGACGATAATCGAAGAGCTTTAATTGAAAAAACTCATATTGCTTCACAAAGAGCTTATTTTTTACGTAAATACCAGGAAAACCAAAAAAAACTGTATCCACGAGAAGTGGTTTTTTTAGATGAAACATGGATTTATTCGAGAGGAAATAAAACAAAGTCTTGGCAGGATAATAATGTCAAAAGTGTACGCAAACCCGAAGGATATGATGGTAAACGATTTATTATTGTGCATGCTGGTTCTACGAAAGGGTTTGTTCCAGAAGCTAGTTTATTGTTCTGTTCGAAATGTTTGACTCTAGATTATCATGGAGAAATGAATAGTATAATGTTCACCAAGTGGATGACTTCACAATTAATTCCCAGTTTGGAAGAGCCATCTTTGATAATAATGGACAATGCACCATACCACAGTGAAATTTTGAATAAACAGCCGACCACTTCTTCTAGAAAATCAGAAATTGTTAGTTGGTTAAAGAAAAATAACATTGAATTTGATGAAAGATTAACCAAACCAAAATTATTACAATTGGCTAAGATGAACCGAAAGGAAAACATATATATTATAGATGAACTGGTACGAGAACATGGGCAGGAAGTATTAAGGTTACCACCTTATCACCCAGACTTTAATGCTATTAAATTAATTTGGGCTGATTGTAAGACATACTACAACAAATATATTGGCAGAGATGGATACAGTGATGAAAAAGTATTGAGTATGTGGAATGAAGCATTAGAGAAGTGCAACGCTGAATCCTGGGCAAAATGTGTGAAACACACTCATAGAAAAATGGTATGAACGAGAAAAGCTTCTTTGTGATATGGTTGTTCAACCTATTATTATAAACATAGGTGAAAATTCTGAATCTGAAAGTGATTAAATATATTAATTTTGGTTTTTATTTCATCAATGGTACATAGTTCTACATGCTCACAATACATAATAGAATATGTTTCAACAAGAGATGAATATCCTGTTTTTTTCTTGAGGTGAGAGTTTGTCCACGAGCAAAGCGGAGCGGAGCGAGTGTGGCAATCTCACGAACGAAAACAACGTACTTCATCTCGAGTAGACAATGATATTTTTTCTGCGATAAATGCTTATAAAACACTGGATTTCAATTTTTAGAACTTTAAAATGTAAAACGGAGTGACGTTCGTTTTCTGATTCAATTGCCAATTAGTGAGATTAACTGTCAGTGTCCAAAACCCATCAATTTGTTAGCAGTATATTCCCATCGGGTCGCATGGTACTATTCATTTTTTTCATTTTCACTTCAAGAGGGAAAAAATATCACTTTCATGTAGGGTATCCGGTTGAAAAATGATCAATTTCATATACATTAGTGGAAAAATAAATGTATGAATAAATTTTTATGTTATCATGTGTTGAGTATTAATATATTTCAACTGGTGTTTTTTTTTTACCTTTTGCATATTCATTTATTTATCATTATACAGTGTGTCCTTGCATTCATGCATAAATAGGTAATTGAAAAAGTTTAAATACCTAAGTCTAGAAACTTCATTTTCTGAGTTTTGGTCATGTTTGAATGTTTTTCATATCAAAGTATGCAAAGGTTTTGGAAATATTGAACTTCAACCTATTTTTCTGAATAACTTTTTCCGTTATCTGTTACATACGAAATTGCATTATTGTGGATAAAATAACTTCTGAGGTTATTAATGGATTTAATATGGATTTACGACTGCTAAGGTATGGATAAAACAACTTCCTTATATGAATGTGCATGACTGAAATTAGATTAGAGTAGGTAGGTCAAAAGTTTCTAGCAAACTCACTGGCCAAAAGAGGAAATTTTATCAACATATCTTTGCCCCCATGTTTCATTATCCTATCAAACCTGATGTTACCGGACTCGTAATAATTGAAATATATACTGTGTTCAGTTGAAATTAACAAAAAAAAACTCTCATTGTCTGGAGGTTCGCCATTTCCATGAATTTGAAAATGTTAATTAAGTTAATTTAATAATTCATTATCTTATCTCATTATCTACACGTTGTTATTTTTATCGGGATATCAGCCACGTCGTTTTACATTTAGACGTTGTTTTGACTAAAATTTCTCGACCTATTTCATATGCATTATAATGATGACGCACGGGTAAAGATAAAATAATTGAACTGTATGTTATTCGTCAGTAGTTGGTATGTCACATTTAGGAATATCAATATCTTATGTCCTATACTTTCAAAAAAAAAACACTAAGATTATTTCTACATATCTTTCATATTTCAGATGAATAGTAGTTAAAGTAATTGGTCGATATTAGGGCAGAACACTTGGCTTTTATGAGCCGACATTTCTGCAATTTGCGTGTCACCCTTTTGAAATTATGTTTTCGGTCCTCGATAAACCAGTCGTTTCATTACAACACAACTTGTACAGAACAAACTCAATAATCGATCAACTGAGGCAGACACTAAACCTATTTTAATTTTTCCAACGGTAACTAGCATTAGACTTAATGAGCTTCAGACGCCAATCGAAATACTGAGCAAAATGAAGACTATCCGTCGGATGTTCATAATCACCTGCCTTTCCCATAAACGTCGGCTAGAATAGTCCAAGAGCCAGAGCCTAAAATTTTTCCCGAGTTTATTGAAGTTTTCTCGTTAATTATCTGTAGGCGATGTGTGCACAAACATTCTCCGGTCAGTCAAGCGTATCGTAGAACAGGTGACTCAGGAGTGACATCGAAGATGTAGAATTTACCGGGGTAACAAAATGGATTTTTTCAAGCTGAAAATTATTATGCAACTTCTATAATGCATATCAATGAAAGTTATGTAGGTCAGTCAGTCATGTATTAGAACAAAGCTGGTCAGTGAGTCCATAATTGTATGCTGATCTCAAAGGGTGATAATCCTTGACTGATTTTTAAAAAAATTCTTTATGTAAACATAGGTCCGCAACCGCTTTATTTATGAGATACAGGATGTTAAAACTTATCAAAAATAATCAATTCTTTCAAAATATCTCTAAAACGCTATGGGTTTTTCCTTCATTTTGGTACATGCAAAGTATGCTTTAAAATTAATTTTTCCCATAATGGAAGTTTTCTTAATTTTCAGCAGTAGCTTCCTGTTAACTTTTTTACACTTTTTTTTTAATTATATTTATTCAACGATTTGAGGCCCATATGCATTCTACCTGCATTTGCGAAAATGTTTGAAAAAATTGTTGCAGAAAATGTAAATGGGTACTTAAATGATAATGAATTACTACCATCTGTTCAATCGGGATTTAGTCAAAAATTTAGTACAAATACAGCCTTGTTAAAAGTAGTGGATGATATTGCTACGACATTAGATGAGTCACGTAGTACTAGTTTAGTACTACTACTTGATCAAAGCAAAGCATTTGATTGGATGAATTTTGATTTATTAGTAGCAAAGTTACCCTATATTGGGTTCAGTGGTGCCGCTTCGTCTTGGTTTGCAGACTACTTGTATGGACGATTACAAAGAGTGAAAATTGATAATGATTTGTGTTCTGACTACAGAGCTACATCTTCTGGGGTTCCCCAAGGCAGTGTATTCGGTCCACTTGTGTTTTTAATATTCACATATGATTTGCCTAATGTGATAACCACCTCAAAAATTCACCTATATGCTGATGATATGCAAGTGTATCATGCATGTGAAGCAAACAACGAGGATAATATCAATGCCATCAATTCAGATTTGAATCAAATATATATATATATATATGGTGCTCTAATAATGGATTGAGGATCGATCCCAGTAAAATGCATTGAGGATCAATCCCAGTAAAAGTGTCGCACTATGTATTGGCCCAGAAAAACAAAGAGAATCCATCTGTAGCTTCGACATCATGATGAATGACTTGCCTATAAGATGGGTCTCCCCAGCCAAAAACATAGGGGTGTACTTTGATACTCGGTTCACATTCAGTGACAATGTGAACCATGTCACTAAAATATGTTTTTTCAAGTTGAAGTCTTTATATCATCTGAAATATCAAATAAATGAAAATATCAAATTAAAATTGGTGAAATCTTTGATATTTCTACATATTGATTATTGTTCCATGGTTTATTACTATTTTTTAACCTGCTAAAATCGAGAGAAACTACAGAAACTACAAAATGCCTGTTTAAGATTTGCTTGCAATATACCATATAGGGACCATGTAACTCCACAGTACATCAGATTAGATCTACTGAAAGTTCATAGTCGAGTAACATTTTTATTTCTATCTTTTCTATATAAATTACTTTTGTCCAAAATTCCAACTTACCTTCATACCCTATTGATAAAAAGATCTTTTATACACAATGTTGATGTCAGGGTTATTAATTTCACAGTTCCACAGCTCTCCAAAAAAAAGTTTGAGGGTAGCTTCTCATATAATGCACCTAGGCTATTGAATATATACATGAGATTACTGAATGTATCATTTTTAACATTCAGAAAAGAACTAAAAGAAATACTACTTATTGATCAATATTGAACCACTGTTTTTTTTTCTCTTTCTTATTTGGTGTTTTGTTGTTGTCTGTTATCTTTATATATTTTGGATTGTATTTATAGAAATGTGTAAGTGAACATTTTTTTGTGTGTATTATGGGGGAATGGAAGAACGGCTGTAGCCGAATTCCCACCTTTTGTGTTGTACCATTTTCAGTAATGCCCATTAAATATTTTTTTAGTATTATTATTATTATTATTATTTTTATTATTATTTTTATTATTATTATTATTATATTGACATGGGTACAAGTAGATGAGGGCATTTTATTTTTTAGTCGAAAACCATTCGCCGGAAAAAAAATGGCTGCTGACCATTTTTATGGAAATATAGAGGAAAATTATATAAATATTATTTATTCAGAAAGAAACAGTGGCATATCATTATTTCAATGAAAAATGTGGCAGAGCACTTCGTCATGGGAATATGTAGTTATTTTTGTATCTAGTGCGCAAAATGCTACTTTGGTGATCAAGAACTGATTTTTTTTAACGAGGCGCCGACAATGGCACTTCGCATATTGTTATCAATGCGCGAACCTTGTCATATTTTGACGTTTGTAAAAAAAACATTTTAAGCGTGTATCAAAATTTAAAGAAAAACCCAAAACAGTTTTAAAGTTATTGGGAAAAAACTGATTATTCTTGGTAAATTTCAACATCCTGTATCTAATAAATAAAGCGGTTGCGGACATATGTTCAAATGAAGAATTTTTCTTAAAATCATTCAAGCATTATTTCGGAGATTATCATTCATTTATGAAACACCCTGTATAGTTGAACTGACCAGCTCTGTTTTAATAAATGAGTGTCTGACCTACATAACTTCCATTAATATGCATGTTATATGCGATATTATGGCACTATGGCCTTCTCATAGGTATCAGGTTACACGCGATAACAATTCCTTAGAAAAAGCTGATCTTTTGTTATCAGCATTCGCAGAGTTCCACGATGGGAACTGCTGATGCTGAATCAACACTCTGTAAACATATAAAAGGCCGAATTCCGGTTCTACAGTCAGTCTAATAAAGCTCGTCACTATATCAATTAGTATTTTTTGTAACGGTGGTACGTACCACCTCGTAGTTTCTTTTTAAAAAGGCAATCATATAATTATCGAGATAACAAATTGGCGCAGTCTCTGCAGTATTCCGAGAACGTTACTAGAACATGGGCAACTCCTCACTAGTGGCGGTGGATCCCAATCCTTTACCGGAAACGAACCTGAACAAGTCATCACTCGAAGATCTGTGGAAGGAACACCTTGTGAAGCCCCTGGCAGACGTCGACGAAAATAAGACGAACTCGATGCTTCAACAAATAGAGTAAGAAATCATATATTGAATTGTCTCGCATATTCTAATTTTTTCGATATTTTATCTGTTCGGATACCCAATTGATCCTATTCAAGCTGATATTCAATCAATACTAGTAAACGAATATTGCTTTGATAATTGCACTGTCCAATTATCCCAAATAATCGTACTGATCGATTATCCAAATAATCGTACTGATCGATTATCATAGAGCAGTGAAATTTTCCAATAGAGTTAAACACAATGATCAATCCAGAAGTTCCCTCAACCTCTAGAGCCATACAAGCTTAGTGAAAAATTCTCCATAGTACCCGAGTACGATGGAAACCAAGTATTCCTTACAACGTTTCTGCAAGCGCGTGATACTGCTCACACGATGGCTGTAGAAGACCAGAAAACTTTATTGGTCTTACATATCAAAAATAAACTTCGCTCACAAGCAGCCGAGTTAGTGAACTCTCGGAACCCATCCACATGGGACGGAATCAAACATATTTTAGAAACTCATTTCGGTAATTCTAGAGATCTCACAGCAATAATTCAAGATCTACAAAGAATACGCCAACTACCAAGCGAGTCGGCATTAACTTTCGTTTCTCGTTTACAATCGCACAACGCAAAAATGCATTCATCCATTCAAAAATAACTTATGACAAGAAACCAGAAAACAGCTCAATCACATCTAGAAACAATGACATTGAATACCCTTCTGACTGGACTTGAACCAAAAATAGGACAGATTGTTAGGGCAGGAAATCCTCCAAATATGCTTTGTGTAATCATAAGAATGAGGCGTGAACTCCAACTATCTTACTTTGAAAATCAAAGTTTACAACCGAATCGCAATCAAAACCAAATACCTATTCGGAAACCAAACTCAAATCAACCTGCGAGAAGTTGTTCTTTCTGTGGTCGCGTGGGACATTCAATAAACGAATGTCGTACCAGACAAAATTTAAGTCAAATAACCAAAAAACCTATAACGTAAACTACCAACAATTTGAAAATCAATACTATGATGATTATGACCAGAATCAAGAAAACTACTATACTGCTAGTAGCTCCGAACCAACCTTCGACTACCAACCAGACTATTATACCGATAATGGTCAAAACCAATACGAATCATTGAACACTGGAAATCAAACGCAATTTGATGATTTCTCCCAGAACTTTGGTACCCAAAATTTTCAGTAGGACACAATACAGGGCGATCCTCCCAACTACTTTCAAGAGAAATCCCCAGACCAAACCATAGGCCACCTTCAAACCCAAATTCAAACAATGAACTTGGACAGTTTTGACCCAACACTGAACTTCCCAGAACAACAGTTCATCCAAGACCACTTCTATCAGTGAACTCGAAAAATCTCTATTACATCAACGATATTACCAATACTTTTAAAATTCTGATAGATACAGGTGCAGGACTTTCCATTTTTAAACCAAAAGCTTGCGAAAATTATCGAACTCGTTTCCCAGAAAACATTGCAATTCAAGGCATCACCGACCAGAAAATAATAATCAAAGAATCAACCCTGATCCACTTTATACCCAACGATCCCCATAAGATATACATTCACGACCTCGACATTGAATTCGACGGACTTTCAGGCTCCGATTTCTTAGAACACTATAACTGTATAGTGGATCTTAAGAACAAACAGCTAATAACCAATTTCAAAACTGTCCCTCTTTTCAAAGTGACAGACGACAGCAAATAACCAAAAACAGTCGAACCAAAACAAATTCTCGGAAATCAAAATCCTCGCACTGAACGAGTCTTCAAATTGAAATGTAGCTTGAAAAACACTGATGCTATACTGATAGCACAAGAAATTGAAAAAGTCCGCCTACCGAATGCAGTGGTCAAAATAAATGACAAGGGTGAATTTTTAACTTCAATAATTAATGTGAACGCGATCCCAAAAATTGTAAATTTTTCTGAATTATCACTAGAACCCATTCAAGAATTTTCAATCAATAACGTCAATGGGGAACTTGAAAATCTAAGCGTACAGACAGACCGACACCAAACCATACGACAACAATCACACCTCGAACACTTAAACGAAGAGGAAAACGAAATGATTTCAAATCTTTGTCTAGAATATTCAGATATATTCTATCTAGAAGGCGACAATCTGACATTTACCAACGGAATCAAACATTCCATCGTAAACCGATATTCACCAAATCATACCGTTATCCACAAGTTCATAAAGAGGAAGTAAAAAATAAAATATCGAAAATGCTCGATCAAGGTATCATTCAACCTTCGGTATCTCCTTGGTCATCTCCCGTATGGGTCGTGCCAAAGAAAATCGATGCCTCAGGAAAGCAAAAATGACGCATAGTCATTGATTACCACAAACTCAATGAACTCACGATTGTCGACAAATGCCCTCTCCCTAATATCTCCGATCTTCTTGATCAAATAGGAAAGTGTTAATATTTCACGACACTCGACTTGGCCTCTGGTTTCCACCAGATCGAGATCGACCAAAAAGATATTCAGAAAACAGCCTTTTCTATCGAAAATGGTCATTACGAATTCGTTCGTATGCCATTTGGTTTGAAGAACGCTCCGTCCACCTTTCAACGCGTCATGGACAATATTCTCATGTAATTGGATGAAGAAAAGGTTTGTATTTTGTGCAGAAATTTATTTATAAAATCATGGCTATGAACGGGCACACAGCTCGACAATTTTCACTTAATATTCTCATGGGCATTCAAAACGAAAGATGTCTCGTCTATATGGACGACATAATCGTCTATTCCTTCACAATTCATGAACACATCCCCCGATTATCTGAAGTCTTTAAACGTCTTCGCAAAGCCAATCTCAAAATTCAGCCCGACGAGTGCGAATTTCTTCGCAAAGAAGTCGCTTATCTAGGACACCTAATAACCCAGGATGGTGTAAAACCAAATCCTTTCAAAATCGAATGCATCAAAAACTTTCCAGAACCCAAAAATCCCAAAGATATCAAATCATTTCTAGGACTCTCAGGCTATTACAGAAGGTTCATCCCGAACTTTGCCAAAACTTCAAAACCCCTAACAAGACTCCTACAAAAGGATATCACTTTCGATTTCGACCAAGAATCCAGAAATGCCTTCGAAAATCTCAAACAGGCACTCACCACCTCTCCAATTTTGATATATCCTAATTTCGACGAACCCTTCCTCCTCACCACTGACGCAAGCGCATTCGCCATTGGCACCGTCCTTCTTCAGGGACCTATCGGGAAAGACTTTCTCATTGGTTACGCTTCTCGAACCTTGTGCACAGCTGAAACCCGTTACTCGACGATTGAAAGAGGATTACTTGCGATCGTTTGGGCAGTGAAGCACTTCCGCCCCTATCTTTTTGGGCGAAGGTTCAAATCAGTAACTGACCATCGTCCCCTGACATGGCTTTTCTCTATTAAAGATCCTGGCAGTAGACTTTCTCGCTGGCGCCTAAAGCTTGAAGAGTAGGACTACGAAATCATCTATAAACCCGGAAAAGTAAACAAAAATGCAGACGCACTTCCACGGATTAAAATCAATCATTTCGAACAATGTGCGAAATTTCAATCCAAAATCTTACATTTGGAAGAAGCAAATTCGAACGACAACCCTGACGCAGACAATAAGGAAGACAATCAGCCAGAAAATCAGGCAGACAATCAGCCAGAAAATCCGGCAGACAATCAGACAGACGAATCAGACTTGGAACGAATGGCCAATGAGTTTGGAAGATTCATCGATCTTTACAAAACAAAATCAATTATTGACTACTCAAAAATCGAATTCGTCAATACTCAATTATTAGACAAATCAAACAAAAATATAATTACATTCTTTTGGCAAAACAGATTACAGGAATTTCATCATAAAATCATTGAGGACATTTTTGAAGAACAAGCAGACTTCGCTCCTGATAAAATCAATATCCTAAGTAGCAAGTCTGTGAAAGATAGAAAGTACTATATTATCGCATTACTATACATTCCTGATGCAGTACCCGAACAGTTGTTTTATGTTCTTCACAAAAACCAAAATGAACTCGACCTCTCGAAAACATATTTCGTTGAAAAAAATTTAGAACTCCCTGTTCTCGAAATTATTTGCTTCATTTACAATGACAGAGATATTGAATTGAAAATTTGTCAAAATATAATTAAAACGCCCATTCCGGACGACATCCCCGTATTCCTTGATCATTACCACGCAGGAAAAGCTAACCTTCATCGTGGCATAAATGAGACGGTTAGATGAATAAAAGAAAAATTTAATTGGCAAGGCTTAAATTTTGAAATTTGTCAAAAAGTGAAAGTATGTAGAAAAAAATTGAATAGTCCCCTGGTTATCACGGAAACACCAAAAACCCCTTTCGAAAGAGTCAACATTGACATCTGTGAAATCCCCACAAGAAATAACGCTCTTACTAACTGACAAAGTTCACTCAGGCCTACCCCCTTGAAGACAAGACAGCAAAGTCTGTGGTCAATACCCTTTTGCTATACTTCCAGCACTACGGAACCCCACTCCGAATTCATTGTGATTGATCGGGAATTTGAGAACAACATGCTCAAAGACCTTTGTACCCTAGACGACATAAAACTGACCTACTCTAGTGTGAACCACCCTCAGTCCAATGGATCACTAGAAAGATTTCATGCAACATTAATGGAAATGATTAGGACGTGAAAGACAGAACGTCCTGACGAACACCTATTTAATATACTTCCCTATGCAGTCATTAGTTACAATAACACCAAAAATAAGACTCACGGTTTCAACCCATATGATCTCGTATTTGGACATACCTCTAGTAGACCACCAGAGACACTGTACAATCAAAAAGAACTCATATCTAAATACGTACGAGATCTGAACAACAGAATATCCCACTACTATAAAATCGCACCCGAAAGAACCCATACTCAGAAAGAAATAGCCAAAGCTCGATTTAAACTGGAAATTGGAAAACAAAAAAAAAATAAAGTAAATTTCGATAGGTTAAAACCCTATTTTGAAGACGAATAATTCAATTACAGGTGCATCCTGCTGATTTCGGCAGTCAGTTGCCAATACAAGCTTGAACCAATCAATTATACAATCGGCATCTTTTATCATGAAGAATCCTCTGTTAAACTCTCTAACGATAAATGGACACTATTGATTTACAAAGACTTAGAACCAATCAAACTAGCCTTGGACAAAAATGACAAAATTCTACAAAGCATGATGGATCTTCTAGAAACAGACAACCCTAGAATGGAAGCCTTCAGAGCTCAACTCAAAACCCACACAAGTCTCATATCCCAAATTTCCCATTCACTCGATTTGAAATACCGTGAAGTATTTGCTGATACTCGATCTAACAGTAGAATGAAACGTGGATTGATTAACGGTGTAGGAACATTTTGGAAAGCCATCACCGGCAGCTTAGATGCTTCCGATGGGGAATATTTCAATGAGTGTATGGGCAAAATTAGTAAGGACGAATATCAACTTGAAAATCTTATGAAAAATCAAATATCGGTTACAACTTCAGTCATAAATAATTTCAATAATAACATCAAACATTGCAAATTGACGAAGAAACATTCAATAAAGATTTGAAAGAAATCGAACATTCAATATACACTCTTTCCGATGATCTAGCTTTCATTCAGGCACAGCTACGAACTTCTAAATTTTGTGAAGAACTAATGGAAAGTTATATGTTTCTTGAATCAAGTCTTGATGATATTTTGAATTCAATTACTTTTGCTCGTCTTAAAATCATTCACACATCGATCGTTTCTCCAAGAACTTTAGTGGACTTTCTTCAAGAGATATCTCAGTCATTATCATAAAACAATTTATAGTCAACCTCCACCTTCACCCAGACCATTAAGAACCAGGAGTCCCTTTAGCAGATTCATCCCTCGAAGACGTCCAAGCGTCCACCTCGAAGAACCAATAGAAGAACAACTAGAGCTGACTCCATCCAGTAGCAAAGGATTCTAAGTCCAATTTCAATTTTCAATTTTCAAATTTTCTTTCTATTATCATTTTCAAAAGTTGTCGCTTTTGCACTAACTTTTTATTATAAGGGTACACGCGATAACAATTCCTTAGAAAAAGCTGATCTTTTTTTATCAGCGTTCGCAGAGTTCCACGATGGGAACTGCTGATGCTGAATCAACACTTTATAAACATATAGAAGGCCGAATGCCGGTTCTACAGTCAGTCTAAAAAAGCTCGTCACTATATCAATTAGTATTCTTTGTAACGGTGGTACGTACCACCTCGTAGTTTCTTTTTAAAAAGTCAATCATATAATTATTGAGATAACATGCATTATAAAAGTTGCATAATAATTATTACCGGTCTCACCGGAAGTGATATAAACTTTCGATTTTTAAATGAGACACCGGTACATTTTCACTTTTTTTGTCTCCATATGACATTCTGAATACAACCATGTATCATTTGTAACTTTTTTTAACCAAAAATTTTTAATATTTTCTATTTTTTTTTAATATATAGGGCTATGAATATGTTCAAGTTATTAATTGTAGTCCTAAAGTATTGGAAAAAATACAACTTTACGGTTTTCGATTAAAATGCATTTGCTGGGTAAAATTTCACTTTAAAATCATTATTACTATTTTTTTTTAAATTGCAACATAGTGGCTAATCGGGTGAGAAAAAAAGAGCATTTCATTACGATCACTTTGATACCATACACTATTAGGTTTCGAAGAAACTTTCGTCAACAAATTTAAAAATACTTAGTAAGGTAGGTCTTTCCTTTTGAGATTAAAATAATATTAAAATTCATTCAGTTACATGTGACCAACACAAATGATATAACAAAACCATCAATCCAAAAACTAATATCTCCTTGCATAAATGATAGTATTGATATGTTTTTCAATGAATAGCGTACACAATAGTTTCCTAATTTAGATTTGGAGAAGTGAGGTGAGATAACATATCAACAAGTAATGTTTTTTCTCAATACACCTCAATTACCTTGTTCTATCAGTTATGTAGGTCATAGAGGTTACTCAATGTATTTGAATCTCATTTTAATCCGAAATGTTTCATTTCAAGAAAGATCTTAAGTAATTTTTTCAAGTTTTTTTAGCAACTTGTTTGAAACCTATAAGAACATTTCGTTGATGAAATCACTTGAAAAATAACCTTCCTGTATATCCTAAAGAAAACGGTCACGTTAATTTCAAAAATTTTTTAAGGATTATTGATTATTTATAACTCACTCCGAAAACGATATTCACTCTATGAACAAGTAATTTGACCTACTGCCGATGACGGTCTCCGTCACCACAATCAAAGGCTCGATATACCGAGACCGCGTCGCAGCTGAGTCCTCGCCACGCCTCTGGAAAAGCATTTTCCGCTGTAAAATATCTCCCCACCACTCGACCGAACGCATGGTCCTCGACTCCGAAATGGGATGCTGGTAATTCAGTTGAACATGACGATGTCGACCAAAAACAAGGATTACTAGGTCCTTCTCGCTATTTTCTGAATCCATTCTTGATCTTTTCCTTCTCGCACGTGTTTGTTTTCTCTGACGGTGACTATCTTAATCTCTTTTAATCGGTGTTACATAACTTCTTCGCTGAACGGAGTGACGGGAAATAATATCATTGCGTGCTTTAACAAATGTTCTAATATACTTTCTGAACTTAGTTATTCGGTTGGTTGAACTGGGAAAAATATTCAATAGTTGTGAATAACAAAATTTCTGGTTGAAGAAAACAGGTTTGAATATTGAATTTTATATTTCATATTTCTCATTTTATTTGAAATGGAATCAAATAAACAATGGATAATTTTATATAGAAGGGATATATTCTTGTTCAAACTTCAAATATTCAGTTTGGAATTTTCCAGGTTTGCGGTCTGTTTACCAATAAAACTCATTTGTTCTTGTGCTCAATATTTCGCTAGTCTTCATTAGCTTCATCAGGAGAGAAAGCTGCATGTTTAAGAAAATTAGACTGAATCAAATCTGAAACAACAGTTCTACTTACAATTACAGAAATGTTATTGTCTTTGAGTTTATGCTTGCCTTGGAAAATCTGTGCCCTGATAGTTGCTACTTAACTAAACTTAATTAATTTGGTGAACTTCCTGATCTATAGAAGTTTTCCTATTAGGTACCTCAGGCAATAAATGTAATACAAAACTAATAGAAGGGAGAAGGCGTAGTTTCTAAATGTAACATTTCTATCAGATTTAATTTCCCAAGGCAAGAACGAACACAATAGTAATGCCAGTTCTGTGGTTGTAAAGAGACCTGTTATTTTCGAATTGATTTTTTTCAAGTTTTCTCGAATATTTCTCAGGTTATCCTCCTGATGAAGCTCATAAAGATCAGCGAAATATTGAGACCAAGAACAAATGAGTCTCATTGGTGAACAGGCCGCAAACCTGAAAACTTCCAAATTGAGTTTAATATCCTATAAATTATTCTGTCACTTGCACGTTGAAGATTATGCTTCCAGTCTATTATAAAAGGACATTTTTTCCAGTTCGGGAAAATTAAAATAATACAGGGTGTTCCCCATATGCTAATAACCTCAGTTTCTGCTAGGTTTGTTTTCTTGACAATATTCAGAAAAATTTGAATAGATATTTACAATTTAGAAGAATAGTTTACCAAGCAAATTCAACAACAGTAGGTGTCACTGACTAAAGTCTGACTTCACAGGTGTCCGCAAGAGATATGTGATTTGGCATCGCATTTTGCAAAAAAAGTATCCTTCTGCTATCTTTATGACAGAGAAAACGTGAAATGGAGGTTCCTGGAAATACGATGTCGTCTTGGGTTAAATTTAATGAGTATCTTAATATGATGTTACTGCATTTATAGTATTCATGGAGCATGTAGAAATTGAAAGTGTGAATATTTGAAATGAATATAGTATAGGATCCGAATTAAAGATGACAATCACCCATCTGTTTAATGGATGAAAAGTATTTTATATCAAATATAGTATGTGAAAAAATATAACGCGCCTAAAAAATTCCTGGCCAGACTATGATTATTTGAAAATTCAAAAACTATTTATTTTAAACTTCACACATATTAGTTTAGGGAACACATTTTTTATAAATGGAAAGTATGACGTCTATAGAATATACGAACGTTGGGTGAATGAAACGAATAATTTCGACGAATTCGAAATCCCCTTCTCTCCACACTCTCATCCAATTTTTTCCTTCAATTAATAAATCTTATATCAAAATAAAAGCTACTTCATTGCGAAAACGATACGATTGTTTGAGAAAAATCTGATTTGATTGAGAAAGACGAGCTTTAAAAATTGAAATTTTGTATAGAATAAAAATGTGCGACAAAGAGATCAGAGCAAACTATCCCCTGCTTCAAAATAATACTCAGTATTCACTAGTCTATCGCTATCCTTCTCAATTGCAGGAATACAAATCATGCGAACTCCCTTTCATTCGATATTTTCATTCGCACCAAAATTTTGCTCTTCAAAGCTTGCCAACCGTCATTCAAATCAGATTTTTCGCAGACAGCCCTACAATCAATCATGTTCGCAATGAAACAGCGCTAAGTTTGACATGATAGTGATTTATGTATCAAGTGAGTAAAGTTGAAAATATCTCAGTTTCATACAGTATTTTTTCTATAACTGTCAAAAAACACAACTAATTGAGATTTTTTTTTTCAGATAAGTAGTGGTACAACCTCTTTTCTAGGCCACGCATGCGCATTGACGAAGCTCGCTGAGTTCACCGCGTGACGTTATCTGACCGCACGCCGGGTGCTATCTTACCACAAGCCGAGTGTTCGAATAATAAATAAAAAGAATAGTAATTGTGAATGAATACATTCGAATTGTTAAAGTGGTATAATAATAATGATGTTTGAAAAAAATTGGAAAAATGACGGGGTAACGAGAGTGTAACGTTTCAACGTGCGATTCCAATGAGGAACGTATACAGGGTGTTTGAAAATATATGATTTAAGAGAAAAATCAACAGGGTGTCTCAAAACACTCATCAATTGAGAGAAAAAAGATATACACGGTGTAGCAACGTAACATTACAGAAAAAACAGTTTGTCAAAAATCGTATTATATACGGGGTGTTTGAAAATAGTCATCAATGAAGAGAAAAAACAGTAGGGTGTCATGCTGATAGATTCGTTTAACTTTAAGCTCAATACTCTCAATTTCCAGTTTTACTTCCGTGGGGGGTAATGTTGATCCAAGAGTCTCGTCTATTTTGAAGAGGTTGCTATCATCTCCAGCTCGTACTAATCGGATGGTATGCTTACCGTAGGAAACACATTGATAATCACTCTATTATCTACATTAACATAAAACATTTCGATAGACACTTGCACTTTATATTTGATGAATTCAATCAACGGGTCTGTCAAATCATAATTATTTGTATCCAAAAATTGTATGTATATTTGCAAAACATACAGCCATTCACCGATGTACACGAACTTTTTAATCCTCAGTATTTTGATCATTTCATAAATATGATTCCAGTGTTTCTCATTTAGTTCATCTAGACAAATATGATTGTGAATTACTTTCAAAACGTTCAGTCTGAACCAAGCGTCTTCATTTCTGTGCCTAACACAAATGTATTCCAAGACTTTCTCAAAGATATCCAAATCATTGTATCTAAAGCAATTTTGTAGGAGGATTTTGACCAAGGTAAATCTGTTATATTTGTTGGAAGTAACTTCTATTCTTTGTTTTATAACTAAAAAGCACTGTGTGGTATCAAAGTATACTAGCATGTCATCATTTTTTATCGTGGTGAATTTCAGCCCAGTTTTGGATAATTTCTGTTTCAGGATTGAGTTTC
Source organism: Chrysolina haemoptera (assembly GCA_958298965.1). Taxonomy (NCBI): domain Eukaryota; kingdom Metazoa; phylum Arthropoda; class Insecta; order Coleoptera; family Chrysomelidae; genus Chrysolina; species Chrysolina haemoptera. Next base: position 23,719,173 of record OY282584.1, on the reverse strand, counting down.
AGGATAGAATCGTCAATCATTCCCAAAAGGTCTTCGATATTTCTATCGGGAAAGACTTCGAAAAATGTAGAAGCATACAAAGACCACCTTTTATTTGAAGGGTAATGCAAGAGTAGTTTGAAATGACTTGAGCAAGAGTCAAACCGTTTGAGTTTTTTGGAAAATAACCGCCGATTTATAGTTTTGAAATCCTTTCCAAATTTTCGTACAAGAATCCTGTGGTGCAACATTTCCATATAATATTCTATATTTGAGGATATTTTGACTCTTATAAGATCCATGAATTTTCCACTAATATTCTTGCTCTTCTTCAAAACTCTAACCTGGTTATTCTCCTCAAGATTCAACAACATTTTGAGATTATCTTTTGCTATGTGCTTCAACACTTTTTGATCTCCATTAACATTGAGGCAATGTTCATCCATTTGATTCTGTAAATAGCCTAGATACGCCATGAATAATTCTTCGCTTCTGTCGTAAATGTGTATAACCTGCCTGGGGCAGAGTCTGATTTCTTGTTCATCTAGAATTTCCTTAATTTTTCTTGAAGTACAGGTGTGACAAATTTTTATTGCTATGTATAACCCATATCTAAAAAAGAAACACTGAGTTGGAAACAGAGATAAACTGGGGATGATTCTAACACCATCAGCCTGAAAGTCATTTTACCGGGCCTTATTTGTCACAATTTTTTTTTTGTTAAAATTTTTTTTTACGAATCTCCCAGATTTTCGTGGAAAACCTCTCAACCCCTCAAAAGCAGAGCTTGTGCGAGCAAGGGGAACCCGGGACCTACAGCTTAAAAATTGGATTCCGAACCACTTTAGCTCCGTGATGGCGGTGGTGATCGAACCCGGGCCGCCTGAGTGGGATCAAACGCTCTAACACCTCGAACACTTAGCTACTAATTGGTATTTGTTTTTCAACTTTGGTTAAACGATGAACAATGTTTGCAATTTTAAGAGGTTGTTTGAAAGGGAGAATCTTAGAAAAGAGATTTCCATGCTAACGAAATAAACTGGTTAGGGTTGAACGATAGATGATAATATTTTATATGATAATATCTTTAAAATAATGTTCAACAACTTCTCTTTGGTATTTCGGATGTGAAGTCCCGCAAGGTATGGTTCTCAGCTTCATACTACTCAATTACTATATCAATGAACTTCAGTGAACTTGAGTTACTATATAAGCCATTCTGAATAAAAAAAAACTACTTCAAATCTAAAAAGTATCAAAGAGTATAAATTATAGGTCAATAGGCCAAGGGACAGATGGACTGACGACAAGGAAGTACTTGTTGTCAGAAAACAGAATATTTGCAACACATATGCAATTGCCTTATACGTTCGGAAGCATCAAAGTCGTGTATGTGACTTACGACACGATTAGTGCGGTAACATTGAATAATGGTTTTCTTTTTCTTTTTTTAATTTTTTTTTTAAGAGGTACATTTTAAAACTACATTAAAAGAAAAATATTAACAGGATACATACATTCACAGCTGTAAGATATACATGTAATGAAGTTGAATATAATATAATAAGATAAAAATAATATGTTAAAAGCAATGTTTTAATGCCACTAACAGTTGAAGCAATAGTAGTATTTTTGTTTCAGATATGTAATAACGGAGATTCTAAATTTCTTTATATCTGTGATGCTTTTCAATTCTTGGGGTAGGGAGTTATACGCTTTGATTGCCTGGTAGTATGAGCCTTTATACTTTATACAATACTTATTGACTAAACTTGAAAGATATGGAATTCGAGAAAATGTATTAGATTGGTTCAAATCATACTTATGTGAACGCCAACAGAGAAAGAAAATATTAAAGCATAAACAAACATACAAGTCTAATATAAGGATAAATTGCATTGTCACCGGAACTATGAACTCCTGCCAAATTTCAAATCATTCGGACGTCTGGAAATGGGTGAAAATCACGCCCTAAGGAGTCAGTTACAAACAAACAAACATACAAGTGAAACTAATATAAAGCGTGGGAAAATGGAGTTGTTGGTCTCATTCTGACTCACCCATACTATGTTTTCGATTCTTCCTGAACGTTGACAAATAGTCCGATCTGTTGTAAGAAATTAGCATTATGCTTATTGAACATAGGAAATTATAATGATACTCAGGACATATCTTCAGTTTTTCTCAATTATCTCAGAAACCTTAATTTTAAACGCTCCACACACTATGTTCAACAAATCGAACGACACGGTTGGATCGTATGGAAGTTTGGTGTGTTAAAAATTTGTTGTACAACCTATTCTGATCTACGACAGATGGAATAGTATGTGAGCCTGTCGTATCGACACTTTGAAACGGTTTCAGAAACACGTAGGGCTCTGTTGTTTAGTTGCTGTTTAATTAATATTCGGTGGTTGCTGTATCATACACTTCTATTTAAAATAGTGAAAATGGACGATAATCATTCATTTTGGACTGAATAACCATGTTTTGCACTATTTTTTTATTTATTTTCCGTTATCATCCAACAGAATGACCACTACTGCTGTCTTTGCCCTGACACAAACTGTATACGGATGGAATTGGTTTCCAACTGCCAGTTGCAACAAATTGATTAATGTTCAAATCATTCGTGTCTGTGGGCATTTTACTAAGCAACTGGTTGCACAGCTTGTTTGTCCAATTTGCAGTACAACTCGTTGTACTACAGATTGCATAGTGTGTGGGGCGTTTTAGACACATAAAATGTTATGATTAATGTATCATTTCAATCAGGAAGGTTTCCTGATTTTCTGAAGGTATTGTTGGTGATACCACTACATAATCCACCAATTGGTTCCAACTAGTGACAGTTGTTGTAAGGCTGTTTCACAAGAATGTTTACTATGAAAACCTGACTGTGTTCAACGAGTTGGTTATACGCTGCTCTTTCAGAAATTGAATTTTTTACTTTTGGTATGGGTATTGTAATGTATGTTTTCAGCACATTTGGAAATATTCCTGTTGAAAAGGATGAGTTAATAAGATTTAATAGGTGGAAATCACAAGTGTCAATGGTACTTTTTGTTACTTGACCATTCATAACATCATTTACACAGTTTCGGGAATTTTTCATCTGGGGTATGGACAGAAATCCACGCGAGCAACAAGGAACGCAATGATATGATAATACCACATAAATAAAAGAGACGCACTACTGCGCACCTCTCCTGTTAACTTGCCTGATGAATTAACAACTCACGTCGACATCCCTTCCTCAAGCGAGTAGAGGAGAAATTGTAATGCTCTCTCAATATATAGCAAGCTATTCTTTACGCTCTCATAAAACCACCATACCCCAGGTGAAAACTTTCCGATACTGTATAACCTTCATTTTTCAAATTAGCAATTATAGTTTTAAGTTCCTTTAGGCTTATCTTACCACAGTTTCCAAAGTTAGTTTTTATTTCTGGGAGATGATTGGCGGACCATTCCTCATGATTATTTATGGTATTTATTATATCACTTACACTTGATATGAAATATTCATTAAAACAGTTAATAATTTTATAATTTTTATCAAATAGTAATTGTATTTTTAGTTGATCTCCATTACCACCTGTTCATTTTAAGCAGTTTCGGTTTATTGTAATTTTACTATTTTTAGAGGCTTTGCCAATAAGAATTCTATTCTTTAGATAATAAAGCATGCTTTGACTTTGACTTGACTGTTTTAGTATTTTCCAAATTTGTTTAGAATCTCCATAATGGGAATCAATTGCATTTTCATAAAATCTAATAAGATTGTTATTAACTTCATTTCTATATATTTTGTAGATATTCAAGCTATTGTTTTTCCTCTACGTTTCTACTACACTGTAAAAATTTTATAAGCATTATCACGATTTTCTGCCTTTATATGAATTTCTTTATCAAACCAAGGAAGGCTATTTCTATTTTCAAATATTTTCAAAATTGTTTGAGGCAGCAGATACAATTTTCAACCTCCATGGTGTTGCTATTTAAAATTGATATTACATTATAGAATTATAGACATTGGCAAAGGTTTCATACTCAGTATAAAATGCTGGTTCACTTACCTTTTATTTATTGAGTCAAACAATTCATCTATTTTGTCTCGATTCCAGCATTTAGAAATTATTTTGAGTACTTTCAAGCGCACTACATATGAGAGGCATGGCAAAAATTCATTGACAAATTTGTCAGCAGTAATATCTTTGAAAGCTTCTTCAAAAAACAAAGACTGTTTCAGAATTTTACTTATAAATACCTCATTACCTTCTTTAAGTGTTTGTAATAAATCTGAGGTTTTTCTGAAATATATTAAAGCATCTATTCGAAACAAGCTCTCTTGGTAACTTTTTAGCTGGAGATTCTCCAAGGTATGGTTCAGCTGGGCTTCATTTGAGAATTTTGTATTACGAAGGAGTTTTGAAAAGTTTTTCTTTCTTTCACCAATTAAGTCACCTTCCAGGTTGTGAAAATTCGATAAGAACACAAGTGATTTAGAACTTATCTTCTCTCAAGTAAAACTTCAAATAGTTGGTAATTGAGCTGTACATGTTCTTTATCTCTTTATATACAAATTTTACCCAGACATTTATTATCTCTTGGGAATTCCAACTTTTATATGGAAATTCAAACACAATTCGATAGCTTTTGACCTATGCTTCTTTATCTACTACTACTATTCATTACAAATTTCTACGAGTCTTTTTCAGAAATTTTAATATTTGTAGAATAATTTCTTGCATACTTTTGGTAGTTTCGTACTATTCCTGGAACAATTCTACAATTCATAATTCAAAAATTCAAATAATGGTCACTTTAAGGTTCGATTACACGCCAAGAGTGTCAGCTGACAGCTGTGACAAGACACAAGACAAGACTCAAGTCTTACCAAAATACCTGCTTTTCTTTCCATTTGTGCACCATCGCTTCTTATTCTAGTTCTCAGAGTAAGTCTCATTACTCTGTGTTCTAGTTTAATCATTGGCTGAAAAACGACATCTGTCAAAATCTACTAATAATAAGTCTAGAGAAAGTTCAGCAGTAGGTCACGTCCCCTATCGGAAAATATTTGAATCTGTCGAGCAAGTGCTAGTACGTGCTAATCAGCAATCAGCTGTTTTTTTCGTTTTTTGTTTGTGTACAACTTAACCTGTAATATAACAGTTAATATTTACTTTGATATTATTATTATTATTATTATTATTATTATTATTATTATTACAAATGACGATGATTTCATAATTTCACATAAACAAATGTCAACAAACAAAGACTGCCTAAAGTCGCCATTTTCCTAGCGATGGTATTACTGAATTACTGATTTAGTGATATTAGTGAATCTGAACAATGGTATTGGTATTACTTGCAGTACTTACTCTATTATCACTCTATTTTTAGTAGTACAGCACCCAGTATTCCACACCCACACAATTTTCAGGGAGTCAAATGTTTATACGTTGATATTCATTTCAGAGTTAAAATCCTTCGAAAAGTTGTGCTATACTATCCACATTAAAAACTATATTATATATTTTTATTTAATAATAAATTTAGACAACCCTTTAACAAACCAAAAAATAAAGTAATAATAGAGTAAGTACTGTAAGTAATACCAATACCACTGTTCAGATTCACTAATATCACTAAATCAGTAATTCAGTAATACCATCGCTAGGAAAATGGCGACTTTAGGCAGTCTTTGTTTGTTGACATTTGTTTATGTGAAATTATGAAATCATCGTCATTTGTAATAATAATAATAATGATAATAGTAATCTCAAAGTAAATATTACCTGTCATATTACAGGTTAAGTTGTACACAAACAAAAAACGAAAAAAACAGCTGATTGCTGATTAGCACGTACTAGCACTTGCTCGACAGATTCAAATACTTTACGATAGGGGACGTGACCTACTGCTGAACTTTCTCTAGACTTATTATTGGTAGATTTTGACAGATGTCGTTTTTCAGCCAATGATTAAACTAGAACACAGAGTAATGAGACTTACTCTGAGAACTAGAATAAGAAGCGATGGTGCATCACACACAAATGAAAAGAAAAGCAGCTATTTTGGTTAGACTTGAGTCTTGTCTTGTGTCTTGTCACAGCTGTCAGCTGTCACTCTTGGCGTGTAATCGAACCTTAAAGTGACCATTATTTGAATTTTTGAATTATGAATTGTAGAATTGTTCCAGGAATAGTACGAAACTACCAAAAGTATGCAAGAAATTATTCTACAAATATTAAAATTTCTGAAAAACACTCGTAGAAATTTGTAATGAATAGTAGTAGTAGATAAAGAAGCATAGGTCAAAAGCTATCGAATTGTGTTTGAATTTCCACATAAAAGTTGGAATTCCCAAGAGATAATAAATGTCTGGGATTACCTAAAATAATGCGACGTCCGTTTTCGTCCAGTAAAATTTGTCAATAAAGAGATAAAGAATATGTACAGCTCAATTACCAACTATTTGAAGTTTTACTTGAGGGAAGATAAGTTCAAAATGGATTCTAAATCACTTGAGTTCTTATCGAATTTTCACAACCTAGAAGGTGACTTAATTGGTGAAAGAAAGAAAAACTTTTCAAAACTCCTTCGTAATACAAAATTCTCAAATGAAGCCCAGCCGAACCATCTCTTGGAGAATCTCCAGCCAAAAAGTTACCAAGAGAGCTTGTTTCGAATAGATGCTTCAATATATTTCATAAAAACCTCAGATTTATTACAAACACTTAGAGAAGGTAATGAGGTATTTATAAGTAAAATTCTGAAACAGTCTTTGTTTTTTGAAGAAGCTTTCAAAGATATTACTGCTGACAAAGTTGTCAATGAGTTTTTGCCATGCCTCTCATATTATGTAGTGCGCTTGAAAGTACTCAAAATAATTTCTAAATGCTGGAATCAAGACAAAATGGATGATTTATTTGACTCAATAAATAAAAGGTAAGTGAACCAGCATTTTATACTGAGTATAAAACCTTTGCCAATGTCTATAATTCTATAATGTATTAATCAATTTTAAATAGCAACACCAAGAGCAGCGTATAACCAACTCGTTGAACACAGTCAGGTTTTCATAGTAAACATTCTTGTGAAACAGCCTTACAACAACTGTCACTGGTTGGAACCAATTGGTGGATTATGTAGTGGTATCACCAACAATACCTTCAGAAAATCAGGAAACCTTCCTGATTGAAATCATGCATTAATCATAACATTCTATGTGTCTAAAACGCCCCACACACTATGCAATCTGTAGTACAACGAGTTGTACTGCAAATTGGACAAACAATCTGTGCAACCAGTTGGTTAGTAAAATGCCCACAGACACGAACGATTTGAACATCAATCAATTTGTTGCAACTGGCAGTTGGAAACCAATTCCATCCGTATACAGTTTGTGTCAGGGCAAAGACAGCAGTAGTGGTCATTCTGTTGGATGATAACGGAAAATAAATAAAAAAATAGTGCAAAACATTCAAACATTCAAAATGAATGATTATCGTCCATTTTCACTATTTTAAATAGAAGTATATGATACAGCAACCACCGAATATTAATTAAACAGCAACTAAACAACAGAGCCCTACGTGTTTCTGAAACCGTTTCAAAGTGTCGATACGACAGGCCCACACACTATTCAATCTGTCGTAGATCAGAATAGGTTGTACAACAAATTTTTAACACGCCAAACTTCCATACGATCCAACCGTGTCGTTCGATTTGTTGAACATAGTGTGTGGAGCGTTTAAAATTGAGGTTTCTGAGATAATTGAGAAAAACTGAAGATATGTCCTGAGTATCATCATAATTTCTTATGTTCAATAAGCATAATGCTAATTTCTTACAACAGATCGGACTATTTGTCAACGTTCAGGGAGAATCGAAAACATAGTATGGGTGAGTCAGAATGAGACCAACAACTCCATTTTCAAACGCTTTATATTAGCTTCACTTGTATGTTTGTTTGTTTGTAACTGACTCCTTAGGGCGTGATTTCCACCCATTTTCAGACGTCCGAATGATTTGAAATTTGGCAGGAGTTCATAGTTCCCGTGACAATGCAATTTATCCTTATATTAGACTTGTATGTTTGTTTATGCTTTAATATTTTCTTTCTCTGTTGGCGTTCACATAAGTATGATTTGAACCAATCTCATACATTTTCTCGAATTCCATATCTTTCAAGTTTAGTCAATAAGTATTGTATAAAGTATAAAGGCCCATACTACCAGGCAATCAAAGCGTATAACTCTCTACCCCAAGAATTGAAAAGCATCACAGATACAAAGAAATTTAGAATCTCCGTTTTTACATATCTGAAACAAAAATGCTACTATTGCTTCAACTGTTAGTGGCATTAAAACATTGCTTTTAACATATTATTTTCATCTTATTATATTATATTCAACTTCATTACATGTATATCTTACAGCTGTGAATGTATGTATCCTGTTAATATTTTTCTTTTAATGTAGTTTTAAAATGTATCTCTTCTATTGTATTGTAAATTCTGACGTTTGCTGTGTCCCTAGTTGATCGTACGCAAAAAAGTATTATTATGATTGAGACAGTCATACCCTTTGAATAAATCTTAAAATATTCCTATACTCGAATTATACAGATTCCTCACCTCATCATGAGCTGAAAAGTTTCTATCAAGGTATGTCCAAAAATGCATCCCATCTGAGATAGAGGGTGTCAAAAGTACGAAAAAAATTAATATTTACTTCTGAAGGAAAAACATCTAAACTTGGTACACTATAATCAAGGTTTATCAACGTGATAATTTAAAGTTATATTTCTTAATTTTCGTGAATCAGAGTGGCGTAGTTACGATGGTATGTGGTCATATTTTCCTTCAAATTTTCTGTGGACAAGTGAATGGACAAATGAACGTTTGACATCAGTTAGGCTCATCGATACTCAAACTAAAAGTTAACCTCCACCGACGTGCTTTTATAGATATTACAATATAGATAAGGTATAGATTCATATTATGATATAAGATGGAAAATTTGATAACCCATTGATTATCGTATTATGAATTTAAGATACGAATATGCTACAATTTACCTACTACCAATATCTTTGATTAATAACTCAAAATTAGTTAATGTTTTTAAAATTACTGATATAGTATCATGTAAGAATCAAGCATTGCTAAGGTTTGGAGTATACCCATTATTGTTGATTTACTGTGTCTGGGTTTAAAAAAAAAATTAAAAAAGAGAAAAAGAAAACCATTATTCAATGTTACCGCACTAATCGTGTCGTAAGTCACATACACGACTTTGATGCTTCCGAACGTATAAGGCAATTGCATATGTGTTGCAAATATTCTGTTTTCTGACAACAAGTACTTCCTTGTCGTCAGTCCATCTGTCCCTTGACCTATTGACCTATAATTTATACTCTTTGATACTTTTTAGATTTGAAGTAGTTTTTTTTTATTCAGAATGGCTTATATAGTAACTCAAGTTCACTGAAGTTCATTGATATAGTAATTGAGTAGTATGAAGCTGAGAACCATACCTTGCGGGACTTCACATCCGAAATACCAAAGAGAAGTTGTTGAACATTATTTTAAATAACTTATCATATAAAATATTATCATCTATCGTTCAACCCTAACCAGTTTATTTCGTTAGCATGGAAATCTCTTTTCTAAGATTCTCCCTTTCAAACAACCTCTTAAAAATGCAAACATTGTTCATCGTTAAACCAAAGTTGAAAAACATATACCAATCAGTAGCGAAGTGGTCGAGGTGTTAGAGCGTTTGATCCCACTCAGGCGGCCCGGGTTCGATCACCACCGCCATCACGGAGCTAAAGTGGTTCGGAAACCAATTTTTAAGCTGTAGGTCCCGGGTTCCCCTTGCTCGCACAAGCTCTGCTTTTGAGGGGTTGAGAGGTTTTCCACGAAAACCTGGGAGATTCGTAAAAACAAATTTTAACAAAAAAAAAAAATTTGACAAATAAGGTCCGGTAAAATGACTTTCAGGCTGATGATGTTAGAATCATCCCCAGTTTATCTCTGTTTCCAACTCAGTGTTCCTTTTTTAGATATGGGTTATACATAGCGATCAAAATTTGTCACACCTGTACTTCAAGAAAAATTAAGGAAATTCTAGATGAACAAGAAATCAGACTTTGCCCCAGGCAGGTTATACACATTTACGACAGAAGCGAAGAATTATTCATGGCGTATCTAGGCTATTTACAGAATCGAATGGATGAACATTGCCTCAATGTTAATGGAGATCAAAAAGTGTTGAAGCACATAGCAAAAGATAATCTCAAAATGTTGTTGAATCTTGAGGAGAATAACCAGGTTAGAGTTTTGAAGAAGAGCAAGAATATTAGTGGAAAAATCATGGATCTTATAAGAGTCAAAATATCCTCATATATAGAATATTATATGGAAATGTTGCACCACAGGATTCTTGTACGAAAATTTAGAAAGGATTTCAAAACTATATATCGGCGGTTATTTTCCAAAAAACTCAAACGGTTTGACTCTTGCTCAAGTCATTTCAAACTACTCTTGCACTACCCTTCAAATAAAAGGTGGTCTTTGTATGCTTCTACATTTTTCGAAGTCTTTCCCGATAGAAATATCGAAGACCTTTTGGGAATGATTGACGATTCCATCCTGAAACTCAATCCTGAAACAGAAATTATCCAAAACTGGGCTGAAATTCACCACGATAAAAAATGATGACATGCTAGTATACTTTGATACCACACAGTGCTTTTTAGTTATAAAACAAAGAATAGAAGTTACTTCCAACAAATATAACAGATTTACCTTGGTCAAAATCCTCCTATAAAATTGCTTCAGATACAATGATTTGGATATCTTTGAGAAAGTCTTGGAATACATTTGTGTTATGCACAGAAATGAAGACGCTTGGTTCAGACTGAACGTCTTGGAAGTAATTCACAATCATATTTGTCTAGATGAACTAAATGAGAAACACTGGAATCATATTCATGAAATGATCAAAATACTGAGGATTAAAAAGTTCGTGTACATCGGTGAATGGCTGTATGTTTTGCAAAAATACATACAATTTTTGGCTACAAATAAATATGATTTGACAGACCCGTTGATTGAATTCATCAACTATAAAGTTCAAGTGTCTATCGAAATGTTCTATGTTAATGTAGATAATAGAGTGATTATCAATGTGTTTCCTACGGTAAGTATACCATCCGATTAGTACGAGCTGGAGATGATAGCAACCTCTTCAAAATAGACGAGACTCCTGGATCAACATGAGAATATTGAGCTTCAAGTTGAACGAATCTATCCGGATGATCAAATTAAATTACAACTTCTGAAAGCTATCCAAGCTGACACTCCCATTCTTATGCTAAGGGAAATATTTCGCAAGCCTATTTCAACTACTCACAATTTGGGCTCAGCTACAAACTTACCAATCAGCATAATCCTCTTTTGACCCACTCGGCCTTCTTTGACAAAATTCTCTTTGTCATCGATTGTTCCAGGAGGGACTAGAGCATCAAAAGTTCCAGTGTTGATGTAAAACTGGAAATTGAGGCATCTGAAGGATTCCCCCAAAATACTCGAACCTATGCTATTGTTGTGCACGACACTGTCGTTGAGTACATCCCACTCTCAGAAATTATAAAAAAAATGGAACTGAGCATGTGATTCAGCTTCAGTGTCAATCGCAGAGTCAACATGAGAATAGCTGTTGTAGACATTCAAGGCTTCATCGTCAACCAGCAATTTCATCCTAAGGAAATAGCTATTAGGATTGGAATTCAATGTAGTAACTTTTTACTGTTGCCAAACGTACCATTTTCCTCTTTGGGTAAAGAGGATCGACGTACCACTTGCTTCTTGGAGAAAAACATTCACGGATTGCGGTATTCCTCCGGCTTTGTGGAATATCATCAATTGGATGCCATCCTCAAGAAACATCTGCATGATGCTGATATCATTTATGTGCGAGGGCTTCAAAAACGAAACTATCTTGCAGAGAAATTTCAACAATTAGGTCTACCTACACGTATTGTCAACTTGGAGGATTATGATAATACGACATGGATGGTTCCTATATTCACCAACAACACCAATGATGTCATCTTACCTTGTATGCATCACATTCGTCGCAACAAGACCAACTATAATTGCAGTCTTCGAAATGTTGATATTATTTACAAATGGCTATGTGATATGTTACCAAAGTAAAAATGTATAATAAATTTTGTATTCAAATTGTTTCATTTTATATTTTACCTATAAGTTAGGTTGGTCAATTTGAAACTCTAAACAATTTTAATCGCATTTTTACACTTTTTAGCGTTTCAAATTTCAAATACTTTTTAGAATGCCAAAAACACCAATTTTCGATACATATTTTATGCGTTTCAGCGTTTGAAATTTTGTGTGTTTTTTGGAACACGAAAAAAGTGTATTTTGAGCAATTTTGAAATGTCAAATCTCCATAAGAAATACATGTAAAAATGTATTTTTGTACAACTGACATTAAAAATGACGTTTTTAATTCATTGACACATGAACTAAAAACTGACGTTTTCACAAAATCACTTTTAACACTAGTGTTAAAAGTACTTTTAACACTAGTGTTAAAAGTAAAATGACAGATGAGATGATGGATACTCAGTAATATAGATCTCTCTAATAGAAACACTTCAATCAGATATAATCAGAACACCTACTCAAGAGGAATCGTTTATAAAAGTTCACACATGTATTTGGTCGTTTGCGCAATTGATAATACTAATTCCTTTTGAAGTTACAAACGAAGTAGTATTTAGTCCAACTGTAGAATGTCCTTCATCACTGACAAATAATGACATTCATAAATAAAGTGCGTTGGGGTTTATTATATTTGAAGTATCTGTCAGTCAGCCTTGTAATCCAAAGATCGTGTGTTCGAATCCTTATGGATCTTATTTTTTTTTTGTTTTTTTCTTACTAGCAGTAACTGTTGAACAAAAAATTTTGTATGATACATTTGTTAAAAGTGATTTTATTTTGCTCGTGGGGTTGCTCCACTCGCTAACGCTCGTTTCGCAATATTCCCCACTCACAAAATAAAATGCCACTTTTAACACTTGTATCATAAATAACTATTTTAACACTCGTACTTTTAATCATTTTTTCGAATGTGTTTCGTTACATTTTTTACACATTTGAGCGTTTCAAATTTTAACAATTTTTTGGAATGCCAAAAACACCTATTTTCGATACATATTTTATGCGTTTCAGCATTTGAAATTTTAATCATTTTTTGGAACGCTATACCTAAGTAAAATTATTTCACCTAATATTGGTACACCTGGTATAACACGTTGACAAACATTCTACCTATCTAAGGTTAGTTCGTTCTGGTTCAATCAAACTGAATATCTGTCACTCTGTCTGTTCTATCTTCCATCTTCTATCTTCCATTTTAAAATGCCAACTTCACTCCAAATCGCACTTTGAAAATGACAGCCCCCATCACGATGCACATTTATGAGACACCCTATATATATTTTTCGTCTCAACTAGCACGTTGGTACACCTGGTATATATTTTTTCTTGAATGATGTATTTTGACACACCCTATACAGGGTGTTCCTTGAAGGCATAATAATATTTGAGGGGGTGATTCTTTGACTTATTTTAAGGAAAAAACTTCCTATAAACGTATGCCCTAAAAGTCCTAACTTTTGAGATACAGGGTGATAAAGTTTTGAAAAAAAATCAGTTTTTTAATAATAACTGAGATAATATTGTAGACGTTTTTATAAAATTTGGTACATGTCTTCTATGCATCAAGGTGCATTTTTTAATGCACAAACATTTTCATTTTCTCAACCAGTGGCGTCCGTACGGGTTTTGCATTGAATATTTTTGGAGAAAAAAATACTACGCCACTGCTTTCTCCTGAAAAAAAAAATACTTTTGAGATCTTCATTTATTTTTGGGCAAATTTAATCTCTTGAGTTTTCTTTGTCCGCCGCATGATTTTCGCTTAAAAAAATAAAAATCGTTTTACTTCAGGATCAATTCCTCAAAAATCTGATGTAGTGTGGAAATGATTGTTCATCGACTAAAAGCAAATAAAGGGATCAGATTTGTTCCAAAATGAATGAGAATAAAAAAAATATGGATTTCAGCTTGTACAAAAACGAATTTTATTTTATTTTATAAAAGTAAGTTTAAATGAACGGATCAAATTCATTAATTATTGACAATACTAACACTGATTATAAAAATTGTTGGAAATGGCCACCTTTACTTAATAGGCATGCTTCCGCCCGTCTACGCATGGAATTACGCACACGTTGAAATATTCCCGGCGTATTTCGAATAGTTTCACACGAGGCAACTATTCGCTCTCTTAAACCTTCTAAAGTATTAACGGGAGTTACACTAGAGTTTTAAGGTGCCCCCATAAAAAGAAATCTAAACTGTTGAGATCAGGGGATCTTGCTGGCCATTGCTGAGGTCCTCCGCTTTCAGTCGATGCACAAACATTTCCACACCGCATCAGATTTTTGAAGAATTGATCCTGAAATGAAACGATTTTTATTTTTCTAAGCGAAAACCATGCGGCGGACAAAGAAAACTCAAGAGATCAAATTTGCTCAAAAATAAATGTGGATCTCAAAAGTATTTTTTTTTTTCAGGAGAAAGCAGTGGCGTAGTATTTTTTTCTCCAAAAATATTCAATGCAAAACCCGTACGGACGCCACTGGTTGAGAAAATGAAAATGTTTGTGCATTAAAAAATGCACCTTGATGCATAGAAGACATGTACCAAATTTTATAAAAACGTCTACAATATTATCTCAGTTATTATTAAAAAACTGATTTTTTTTCAAAACTTTATCACCCTGTATCTCAAAAGTTAGGACTTTTAGGACATACGTTTATGGGAAGTTTTTTCCTTAAAATAAGTCAAAGAATCACCCCCTCAAATATTAGCATGTCTTTAAGGAACACCCTGTATATGTAAAACAAAAACTTCTGAATCCCTGCATGCCCCAATGAAGCGATGCCCCAATGATGATTCATTTTTCCGATGTATTTTGAGACACCCTGCTGTTTTTTCTCTTCATTGATGACTATTTTCAAACACCCCGTATATAATACGATTTTTGACAATCTGTTTTTTCTGTAATGTTACGTTGCTACACCGTGTATATCTTTTTTCTCTCAATTGATGAGTGTTTTGAGACACCCTATTGATTTTTCTCTTAAATCATATATTTTCAAACACCCTGTATACGTTCCTCATTGGAATCGCACGTTGAAACGTTAAACTCTCGTTACCCCGTCATTTTTCCAATTTTTTTCAAACATCATTATTATTATACCACTTTAACAATTCGAATGTATTCAATCACAATTACTATTCTTTTAATTTATTATTCGAACACTCGGCTTGTGGTAAGGTAGCACCCGGCGTGCGGTCAGATAACGTCACGCGATGAACTCAGCGAGCTTCGTCAATGCGCATGCGTGGCCTAGAAAAGAGGTTGTACCACTACTCAGATATGAAATGAATTTGGCATATTCATTGATTCATAATTCAAACAAAGTTCGATAAGTATGCCAAAAACTTTCAAACAAATGATACGAATAATTTCGAAGGAATCGAATTTCCTTTCTCTTCACCCTATCCCGCAAAATGGAAAATTTTAAGAGAATATTAAAATAACATATTTATTGAAGGCAATATTATTATTATTATGATTGTTGTCTTGACTTTCGAGTAACTAGTTCATCGGGAATAACTTTTCATTTTCTTAGATTTGTCTTTGAAGTAATCAAACAATACATGTGAAGCTTCGAATTCCTATGTCAAGCAAGGAAAACTCGCATTTGCGCTATACACGATTTGTCTGGATCGATGCCCAATTTCATAAATTTCATTAATTACTGATGTCAACTAATTTCTGACGGCCAAACAGCCACAGCTACCTTGGATTATCCTGTGGATTAATTCTTGGAGGTCTATTATAGCTGTAATGAGATTCATTTAAATTGCATAATAATCTAGTTACATTCAAAGCTTTATCGTTTCATTGACATTAACAACAATGATGTGAAAATGATCAACAACTTTGGTTATGTCACGTTATTATCATTTGAGCATATCATTTGGTATCTATTTTAAAGTAACTGAAGTATTATATTGTAACTAATATATTATGTGTTGTTATGATATTATTATGTTAATAATTTGTAATGAAGATTCAACTTAAAGGAAGCTTGATATCCAATGATACGATAATGAATGGTAACATTTATTTAATTGTAAAAACGTTAAGAATATTATTGGTGAAACATTTGTATATATATATATATATGTATATATATATACATACATATAGAGAGAGAGAGAGAGAGAAAAGGGTAGTCTTGTTTGCTGACTAGTTAGGAAATGAGTTTTCAATATTTGGAATATGCAGCAGGCCAATAAGAGTACTCTAATACACAGATTCCAAGCTTTCAACAATTTTTTATTGTCATCTTCAGGGAAGCTACAATATGGAAAGACATTTTTGAGATATTGGTAAAGAAAAACCAAGAATCAACTTACAGTGTGTAAAAAGATTTTATATAATACTTCATCCATTGATAACATAAATTTACAAAATAATAATATAAATATTTCACCTCCATTATCTTCTGTCAATGCACAAGCACCAGAAACCTCGAGTACATTTTCAGCTTATGCCTCTCTACCTTTTATCAAAAATATCACCCCCGGACTATCCAGAATTTTCAAAACTTTTTCTGAAAATATAAAAATTGCTAATAAAAATGTTTTACCTATCAGTAGAATTTTTTCTAACTTGAAAGACAAGACTCCATGCATAAACTGTTCGGATGTAGTGTACTGTATACCATGTCAAAATTGTGAGAAACAATATATAGGGCAAACGGCCAGACCCCTTAAAGACCGTATCACTTCACACAAAAGCGACAGTAGGCTTCACCCGGAGAGATGTGCATTGAGTGAACATGTCTATAAGAAGGGACACTGTATGGATTACAATTTTGTAAAAATATTATCTACTGAAAAAAACACTGCCAAAAGGCTCTTTTTAGAAATGGTTCACATTGCACAATCAGATAATGCTCTTAATAAAAGAAGAGATGTTAATCACTTAAGTGAGATTTACTCTTACTTAATTTTTGTAGACAAACCTAACATGACGGATAATAAGCAGATTACCTCCATGAATGCTAACTTCACGGATTAACCCTTTCAACAATATCAAAATCAATTCTTCAATTCAATATAATTGTTTAAACTTATTAACAAAATTACATAAATGTATTGTTCCACTTAAGACTAATTCATTATTTTTGTAACACTAGGACTGGTACTTGATATGATTCCTTGTGGGTTCATGTCATCTGTCATGTACAACATAATTTCTCACATAATAGGAGCAGTCCTTTCAAATAATTCATAATTTTCATAAGAGTAATCATTAATTTGTAACATTAGGACTGGTACTAAGCATTTTGATGTGATTCCTTGTTGTTTCATGTCATCTGTCAGGTACAATATTTTCTCATAATAAGAGCAATCTTTTCAAATAATTCACAATTTTCTTAGATTAATGTTCCATGTATCTCCATCACAAAACTGTATCAATAGGCATAGGGTCATCTGTCTCCTCAAGGTAAAGCATGTGCTTTTAGTACTAACAAACAAAAAAATTTTTGTAAATCCATTTTAAAATGTATCATCAGTAATGTGTTCGCTCCCAAATTAACTCTATGTGTTACTAATGAAGTTTTATTCCCAGTTCTGTCCATATATTATGAATAATTTCAACATATAAGCCACATAACCTCACAACACTGTAAGTTGATTCTTGTTTTTTTTTTACTAATATCTTAAAAATGTCTTTTCATATTGTAGCTTCCCTGAAGATGACAATAAAAAATGGTTGAAAGCTTGGAATCTGTGTATTAGAGTACTCTTATTGGCCTGCTGCATATCCCAAATATTAAAAACTTATTATATATATATATATACATATATATCACAACCACCCAAAAATTGAACTTTTTTTGACAGTCGTAGAAAAAATAATTTATTATACAGATGGGTGTGGATAACTAGTATTGTTCCAGCTGTTTCTACCTGCCAACTTCATAGTTAAATGAAGAGGAATTTTTGTATAAAAGTGTATGATTTTTAAAATTGCAAAGCGCTTTTGACTTTCGTCATCTTCGGTGCTCCCTGATTGTATGAGGAATTCTTGAATTGAAATGATTTTAAAAATTAGGTTATGAAATTTGGAAAAACATTATATAAAACTTACTAGTACTTAAGTCAGGTAACAGGAAGTTTTACAATTTGTGAAGACATCTTAAACATAATAAGTAACATTTGTGCTTGATTGTAACGAAAATCATGTTGAAAATCACTATTTATATTTATATCATTATTTATAAAAAGACAGCTAATTACCTGTCTGTAGAAACCAATAAATGGAAATATTTTGATACCTTGATATCTTGAGGTAGTAATAAACTACCCTTTCACTAATTTTAGTTTATTATTTCCCATATTCACTTTGTAGTTACGCCAGAATGGGAATTTTGACTTTGTCGAAATTATTCGTGTCACTAACCCAACGTTTGTATACTTTATAGGCTTCATACTTCGGACTGGTATAAAATTTGTTCGTTAAAGTAATGTTTAAAAAAGTTGTAGTCTAGCCAGGATTTTTTTAGGCCACCCACTTGCGATTTTTTTTAATATACTAAATTTGATATATAATATTTCTCATCCCATTGAACAGATGTGTGGAGGTCGTCTCTAATGTGTATCTCAGAATGATGGAGAAAATAATAAGCCTATTGATGAAAAAAAAATCATTCAATGATCTCAGTTCTGGCCTTATTGCGTGCACATTTGAAACAAAAGGTTCAAAACAATGGAAAAAAGTTTCCATTTGCTGATGATGAATGGGAATTCGTTCAAATACTATATGCACTCTGCGTCGTTGAATGATTACTTTCATGATATAATAATAAGGATGATGGGACAAATAGGTATTAATTTAACCCAAAACAGGAACGAAGCGAACATGCAGTTCACAATCGGCATCTTGATAACAAAGAGAAGTTCAGAGAAAACTTGAAGAAGTAACGTGGGTTGAAACTCTCGCTACAGCATATTCTGACACATAATGCAATGAGAACTGTCAGGAAAGAACAAAGTTACAGATACAAATATGCTGGCAAATTTGATCTTACTCTTTTTCTTTGCATGATCAAATGGACTAGGGAGAGCTGCGAATACTCAGCGAGATGCCTGATATATTTTGCTCTGAACATGTGTATAACATATGCGGTGTCAGTCTATATCACGACTGTGATATCACTTTTGACACTCGTTAAACTTGTTACCCAAATCTGCAAGACCTGGTGCACGTGATGTTCGAATCCATCGATAACTTAACCCACGGTATGGAAAGTAGTTGTTGGGATACCAGTTTCGTGTTCCTTTCTGGTAAAATGGTGAAATAACTCGTATTCAAGATATTAATAACGAAAAAGAATCTTGTTCCGCAGATCTTTAGAAACATAGATATATCTGGTCAGCATTCTAGATAAAAAGGGCTTATATTCCATATAACTATTCAGTACCTGGTAAAGAAAAGTGATTGTTAGGGAATATTCATCATTTTTGTACTCTGTAAAGGAAGTAAATGGCACTTATTCGTTCAATGTTTCAGGTTTGATGAACATTATGTACTGCCATTTTCTTTTGGATAAATTTTGTTCTTTGAAATTCTGCTGTCGTATAGACAACTGAAATAAGGTTCGAATGAGGTATCACTCCCCAATGCCCCCAATGGTATTTGAAACTGGCGACCCGAACATTATTCACGAAATTACCATATAATTTCGTAGGGATGTTTTAGATGAATTATGAAAACTATCATGAAAAGTCAAAAAGACATGGCACGCACGAAAGTCCTATGAAGAAAATGGCGAATGCGCCTCAATAAAAGTAGGTATTCGAGGAAAATGGTGGATAATCTGTATCTTATAATATGGCGGATCTACCTTAGTAAAAAATAGGTATTCACTTTGAATCCTAATGAGATTTCAATTCCAAGAAAATGTTCTCCACGCATGGTCCTCGACTCCGAAATGAGATGCTGAAAATTAAATTGAACCTGACGATCTTCCCCAAAACCAAGGAAAACTAGGCCTTCAAGCTATTTTCCGAATCCTTTTTTGATCTTTCTCTTCCCGCACGTGTTTGATTTCTCTGACTGACGGTGTTACATGACTTCTTTGCTGATCGGAGTGTCGGAAATAAATATCATTAGGTGCTCTAAATGGTAAAAAATGCTGCAAAATCCATTTTGAAATTAGTTATTCACTTAGATGAACTGGGGAAAATATTCAATAGTTGTGAATAATAACCAAATTTCTGTTAAAAGGAAACAGGTTTGAATATAGAATTTTATATATCATATTTGGAATTTCATAACCATATTTGAAATGGAAATTAATAAACAATAGATAATTCTTGTACTCAATATTTCGGTAATCTCAATTAGGTTTATCAGAATATAACGGTTGAGTTTCTACAAACGTTAAATATCTTCATAGTTTCTGTACAGCATGGCAATGTGACCAACTGAGTATAAGTTTCCGAATATGACTCGCAATGTTTTGGTTGATTAAGGTGGCCGTTTAATGTTATGCATTCGTACTTCCACGATTCCGGCGAGTCGATTACACTTCAAAAGCTCAAATCTGGCAAATACATTTAGAACATATTGTAGTACTTGTTGAATATATCGAGATTTATTTTTTTTCCAAAAATTCATGATTTTTTTTGTGGAAACCAATAAATCGATAAAATGCACGTTTCTGTATTATTTCATGTCAATAAAAACATCAATTGAAATCGTTCAAAACCTAAAGCAAGACTTCACACAACGTTGTTGACGAGAAATTATGGAAGTAAGAATTTGGCGGCAATGTACCAAAATCTAGCAAATTTATAAAAATTGGCTCCTTTGCCCGACTGGGTAACTTTAGCATTTTGCAGATAGATAGCGGCAGAGAGAAATTCATTGAACACAATAGAAATACTACGTTGAAAAACATGAATGAACCGGAGTAAAGGTTTGTCCACAATAAACAAGCACATCACTACATTATAGAATAGGATAGGACATGTGGAATTCGAGTTCAGCGATGGTACGTATGGCAGATTTTGTAACATCATAGGCGTGTATGTATTCATAAGAGGGGCAGTTCAACATATTATTTTGTTCATTTAGTTAATAACATTGGATGCTGAAAAAAGAGTCACTATATAGTATCGAAGGATTTTATTGAAGTCATCGAGCGTACATGGATTTCACAGCAAAAATTGTAAAATTGAAATAATAAAAGAGGGTCGTAGCCATACGGGAAAACAATTATAGAAAAAAATAATCGACCAAGTAATGAGTCGTCAGTGTCACATAATGATGACATAATTTGTACTTGATAATCATAATATTTGAATCAATAAATCAAAAATAAATATACCTATATATTTTTTTTGAAAAATTCTCATTTACAGAATAAACGAAGAAATCAAGATCAAGAACACTTTACAATGAATGAACTATAGGTAAGCAGAGGCGGAACTTTCCGGGAGTAGGGTTATTTCCATATTAAATGAAATTTTGGAAATGTTTAGACATGGAATACTTGAAATATAGTTACAAAAAAAATACAGAAAAAACTGGAGTCAACAAAATAAACGAATATACTGTGAGTCCAATACAATAATAATGATAATGGTAATAAACATCATGATAATGATGATGATAATAATAACAATAAAAATAATAATAAAAGGGTGGGGATTGGCGCAGTGGTAGCGCCGGGGCTTCGTGATCGAAAGGTCGCTGGCAGTTTTAGATGTTAATCTGAGTGATTAAATCTTGTTGCTGTTGCGTTTAATTAACAGTGCTGCTCCTAAGGTGGCGTATGGAGTTAGTAACAAGGCCTATCCAGAACACGTGGCTAATGCCAACACACCAAGAAAAAAAAAAAAAAAAAAGTTATCAGGAGTTCAGATCCCCATCTCTGCATGGTCCATGACCATGAAAAAGCAGAGATTGGAGCATTCCTTTTCAAGGCAGCAGCACGGGCGGCCGATGAACTTGGTCCAAACTCTGTCACCGAGTTGGAACACGTTCAGCAAAAAACTCATATTAAAGCTATGGAGACTGAGGTTCTCCTGCAGCTTCATAAGGATAAGCCAATGCGTGGAGTCTTCTTTAAGAACATTGAAGCTATATCCTCAGACATAACGCGCCGCTACGAGTGTTGTTCTACCATCTACGACACTCGTATGGTGTAGACAAATACCGGTGTTGCCTTATGCTCCGGGGAATATTGAGTCCGTTGTGGAGAATGAGAATTGTCGAATTTACTGATACCACTCATTCCCCACCCTCAGTCAAATACAAGCAAATAAGCCTGACGTAGTCCTCCTAGACCATCAAAGTAGGACTATTTTCGTCATGGAGTTTTCGGTTCCTGGCGAAACGAACATTGTCCGAAAAGAGGAGGAAAAAATCGAGATTTACTCTTCAAACTCCGCAGGCTGTACCCAAACCATTCTGTTAAAATGGTGGTTTTGATTATAGGGGTCTTGTTGGAATGATGGACACGCAGCTCTCCAATCTAAAAATCATACCGGTTTGCCGTGATGCGGCAGAAATCTTACCCGGTAATATGCAGAAGGCCTTCATCTTTGGTTCACTCCGTCTGCTCAGGATACATGATTCTCGGACCCAGTTGTCACTCACCCAACGGACGTGGGGAGTGACTATCTGGGTAAATGTAACCAGCGCGCTGTCCGGGTGTATCGGGGCTCCGGAGACAGGGCCTGACTGAAGCAATCCTGATGATTGTTAAAAATTGTTGTTAAAATTGTTTTTTCCGTTAACCAGCTGTCGTCCCCTTACGAACGGCAGCCCTCAAAAGTCGAAACTTGTGCGAGCCAAGGATTAACGAGGTCTTACCTTTTAACGTGCGATTCCTAGCACTTTCTCGGGCCATCAGATAAAAATCTGTACTCGCTAGGATTCGAACCTAGTCGACCAGCAGACAATGGTTTCGAACGTAAAAGTCTCAACCACTGAGCTACATGACCCTGAAAAAAAATAATAATAATAAGGACACCAAATGAATACTCGTAGAGTGTACCTGTTTGGGTAGTGGATGTCTCTTAATTTTGGTTTGGCGCATTAACTTTTCAGCTGTAGGAAAACCTACAAGACCCCAGATGGTCGGTGAGCATTCCAGTCAAGCATCAGACGTAAGGATGTTCACCATGCAGATACCGAAAACCGTAATAGATACGGTTTCCGGTATATTACGGTGAAAAAAAAAATATAAGAGCTATATATTTAAATGGTAGTGAACAATAAAAAAATGGTTTTCAAATTATAGGTATTTGGAAAATATGAATGAGACAATATCAGATTCACTGTCCACGGAGTCGATTAACCACATTAGCAACAATTTTTTTAAAAGCATTTCTGTTTTAATAGGTACCATTTGTAATTATAATTTTCATTCTAAATCCAGTGATGTATGACTTATGACGGTTTAATGCTGTTTCAGATACTTTCCAGCCATCATCACGAGTTCTAAAGAGATTTTCTCAAGTCATTGAAATATGTTGATCCTGTGCATGAATATATCTGAAACATTACTCGCATTCAATGCAGTTTCTGCCTTGTGATACAAATAACTATTTCACCATTATAATTGAGAAATAAGAAATATATACATTGATTATATTGATCACACATTTTACTTATCCGATCTCAACATTTTTTTTAAACTTGCAAATATCCAACTTTAATAAATAACACTCCCTCTATAACACACTTCACAAACAACCCAAATGACAAGAACACTGAAACAAAAATTTCAACAAATAATACTCGAATTGATTGATATGAATAAACGATATTTACTATTCTGGTATTGCAGGTGCATAGCGAGGGATTAGGAATTCCCAAATTTTCCACATTCCTGATAGGTATCTTTGTTTCATGTCCATACAAATACGTGTTGCCAAGCATTTATGAAAATAAAAATCTTTGACATCATATTTGTCTCTTTATCCAGTTCTGTACTACAAAACATCCGAGTTGATATTTCAAGATAATTATTCGATAGTACTTCTGTCAGAAATTATGTCTATCTAATAGTATTCAACCAGTCAACCAGTATATGAATTGATAATAATTCAATAGGTATATAAAATTAAAGGAGACTAAATGTTTTATCTTACAACACCGCTTTGTAGACCGATCTTGCACAGTATGAATTAATTTTGATTACATTACTTCTATTCACGGTTGAATACTTGGATAAATACTCATTAGAATGACTGGTAGCTCCCCCAACGAAATAGTTTGTCAAGCCCGATCAAACGGCCACCTTAATTCTTATTTTACTGCTCGAAGAACCCTGCTGAATACACCAGGCTGGATAATAAATTACTCAATAAAATGAGTAAAAGATGTTTGTTTATTTTAAAACAACTTTGGTTATACTCAACTGTCAAAGTCACGTTTGACGTTTGAAGCATTGAATGGAATTATTCTCAATATTCTATAGATAGTTCTTCTTCTTCTGTTTTTATTTGATTTGACAATTAGAGCAATTAACCAGTTGCGACAAAATGTGAGAAATCCGTCCAAACCATAGATGTATAGTTTATCCAAACTCAGTATAATAATACTTTCTTCAGCTCAATAATAAAACCTCATTTAGTATGCAAAATCCATAAAAGGAGGCTCGTGCAAATTTTGATGTAGAACGTTTAGGAAAACATGCAAGCGACTGTTTTCTTCAGTCGCTAGGTAGTTCCACCCCGTACAATATCTATTTGTCGGATTAGGCCATTGTAAGGCCATTGTTAAGGGATTTAAAATTCTTACCAGCCACCTTCCAGTGGCATATCTTGGGGTATAATTTGTGTTTAAAAACATAACGGTAAATATTTTATGAAAATATTAGGTTTACGTCAACATTGATATAGAATGTTATTCCCAAAAATAATTAACATTTTCACTGCTTTATAAAAGAAGGACATTGTAATAGTATAACTCAGTATACTTCTGCTTGAAGAATCCATTGTATTTGAAAAACATATGCCGCGGTTTTTTAAACTAAAAGTGTGAAAATCAACATTGAAGTTTTAGTATAAACGTTTGCGTATTTAGTGTTGCAACATGGCATTTTTGCGACCATTCGAAGAACGTGAGGAACAAGACTCACAACCTGATAAACAATTCGAAGAACGTGAGGAACAAGATTCACAACCGGATGAACAATTGGAATTTAAAAACAAAGATCTTCATGTTCAGACCCAAAGACTTGTTCTAAATATACAGGGTGTCCCAAACTCGATGGCCTATTAGACGTTTCTGGAGAACGGGACATAGGATTATCTTGAAAATTTGGTTTCTTGGGTAATTGCTTTTGTTCTATCGATCTAAAATATTTTCAGCGTTGCGGCGTTGCCGCTTATACTGAAAAGTAGCAACAACTTTGATATTTCAAATGAGACACCCTGTATATTATTGCATTTTTTGCTTTGCTATTGCTTTTCAATTATTTTGGTATGGTACTTCCCTATACCTAACTCCAGCGGTTTGCGAGAAATTCACTGATTTCCTTATTTTTTGTGTGAAACATAGCTTCAATTAAATGTTTATTACTGCAGTATTTGGATTCGTAGAAAGTTGAAATTTGGGAAGTAGTTTGACAATGTCCTGTGTATTAGTCATGTCTAAGTGAATTCGTTCTCCATTATACAGGGTAGTTCAAAAGTGATGATTTTACCGATAGATACAAAAGTTGTCAAAAGTGGATTTTTTTAAATGGAACACCCTGTATATCATCACATATTCTGAAAAACAATTAAATTTGCTTTCAAATGATGTATCATGTTCCCCTACATAAATTGTCAGGTTTTCTAAATAAAAGCAGGTTTATATAAAAATTGGATTATTTTGCCTTGAAATGTCATGGAACAAGTCATTATGACACTTCGACAATTAATACATCAATAATGAAACGTTTGCGAGTTAATTAACGTAAAGGCCACCACTCAAACCTTATGGAAAAGTGATCTATGTGGGAATTGCCTTAATTTTGGACCTTCAGCTTTCTAGCCAGCAGCGCTAACCCCAGGACCACCACAGTTAAATAGAGTGCTTTGTATTTACTATCCATACTTCACTGCAAGAATAGGTTGGTTTTCAGAAAACGCAGTGGAAAATGTGGAAATGGAGCGTATTTTTGCCAATATTGGCCAATATCTCCTCTAAACAATATAAAAAATTTAGGCAAATCACACACATATCACTTTTCCATAAGGTTTGAGCGGGGTCCTTTTACGAATCGAAATATCTATGTGATATTTCCCAACTAAAATAATCTGTAGTGTGCCGTGACCAGAAAAAAGCAAAACAAATTTTCAGTTTGAAAAGTAGTGATTTTCATTGTGGTCCTGTCAGTAAAAAAATATTGGAAATGGATTATAATGCATATTCAAATGCAGATATTTTAAATTTATTTTATATTCACGGTGAGTGTCAAAGAATTGTTTCAAGAACATGCAGAATATTCAACGAACGTTATCCAAATCTACCCCAAATTAATAGAAAAATCTTTCGAAGAATTGAACAGAATTATGCTATGTTTGGGAAAGTTGAAGCGCCAAGAACTCAAATTAAACCGATAACTGGCGAAGAAGAGAATGAAATTAACGTCTTGGGGTATTTTCACGCCTACCCACATGTATCATTAAGGAGAGCAGCTGTGGATTTAGGTATGTCACGCACTTCAATATGGAGAATTTTGAAAAAACACAAAATGCATGATTATAAATTCATCAAAGTTCATGCCCTACATAGAGGTGATCCTCCAAAACGGGTTGATTTTTGCGAATGGATTTTAACATGGACATATGAAGATCCAAATTTCCTGAAGAAAATTATTTGGACGGATGAATCTAAATTTTCGAGAGAGGGAATATTCAATCGGAAAAACAATCATTTTTGGGCCGCAGAAAATCCCCATTTTATAAAAGAAACGGGATTTCAAGAAAAATTTAGTTTAAATGTGTTTTGTTTACTCATGAATGATAAATTATCATATTGTATCTATGATGCGAACTTGAATTCTGGAAAATATCTGAATATTTTGAGAACAACGGTTAGTGATTTTTTGGACAATTTGCCTCTTCATGTATATCGGAGTTGTTGGTATCAGTTGGACGGTGCCCCACCTCACTGTACACAAGAAGTGAGCAGAGAATTAACTATAACCTTTGAAGATCGGTGGATAAGGCGTTTGGGTCCACAGCCTTGGCCACCGCGATCCCCAGATCTGACTCCTCTTGATTTTTACCTCTGGGGAAGAATAAAACAGATTGTCTATGAAACACCTGTGACTTCGAAGGACGAATTGGAACAGAGAATAAGAAGAGCTTTCGAGGAAATTCGGCCGGACGAGGTACAAAGAGCAACAACCATCCATGTAATGACTTCGATCCACGAATGTTTGCGTGTAAATGGTCAGCACTTCGAACATTTGAATTAGCGTTTTATATTACCATCATCTGTTTATTTATTGAAATAAAATTCAGTTCTACTTACGGTGAATCATGATTTTTCAACAGACACAGGATTTTCAGATACCCTGAATGGAACATAAAATTATTATGAAGAAGGAAAACCGAACCAATCATACTTTGTTCAAATCTGAATAAAAATTTCTACTTAATTCATTTCTCTGTTCATGCGATATTAGTTTTGGTAAAGTTTGTCGTGAAAAAAATACAAAATGTCAATATCCATCGAACAGCTAGAAATATAGGACATATTCAAATTTAATTAGATAATATATTCTTCAAACAATGTTGTTCAAGCAACTTTTTTAAAATATGGTCGATTCATTTGAGTTCAAGGAAAACCTTTCACATGAATATATAAAAGCATTACAAAGTTTTAAAATTTACGAAAGTTCATAGTAGGTAGAGTCGATACGAAGTCATTTGAGACACAATAAAAACTTAACTCTGACTTACAATCACCAAATTCTTCGTGAAGCATGCGTCGCGTTAGAAACTTGTATGTTCCTGTACCAATTCAATTATCTATTCTTACTGTGTAGAATTTCTGTAACCTATTAACCTGACGCGGTTTGTTTATTTCCAATATCAAATGAACAATTTTCTATCAAACTGTGTTTTATTGAGTGACATAAATATGCAGTAAAGTGACAGTTCTCTGTGGTAAAATGCCACTTTATTATACGATTTTGAATGTAGTAAAATAGCACATTATCAGTCAAAATGCGAAAAAAGTTATTTGTATTCATCAGTATAATAGAAATACGGAGTGAAACACTGTGTTTTTTGAAATTAGAAAGTCATCCTTAGTTACAAGTACACTTGGCAGCACTGCAACCACGAAAATATTTTTAAGAGCTAGATCACAATCTCTTATCGGGAAATACAATATTTTAAATATTTATCTCCCAAATTTCCTAAAACGTGTAATAGGCTATCGAGTTTGGAATACCTTGTAAATTAATTATTCTTTTGCAATCAGTTCGTCTTCTTATAAAAGTCATAATACACTTGAATATACTACCTTTTGCATATTCTTGCTATAATTTTGTCACTCTGACCTTGAAGAATAAAAATTTTCATCAAAACTTTTGAATAGTTATTGTCTTCCATTTTGAATCTTTTTTGATCAAATTTACGTGAATGAAGGCGTAAACTTCTATTATTAATGCACTGATTGTCGAATTTTCATAATGACATGTTCCATGACATTTGATAGCTACCTAATATAAAATATGTCAAAATAATCCAATTTTTATATAAACCTGCTTTTATTTCGAAAACCTGACTATTTAGGTATAGGAACATGATACATCATTTGAAAGCAAATTTATTTGTTTTTCAGGATATGTGATGATATACAGGGTGTTCCATTTAAAAAAATGCACTTTTGACCACTTTTGTATCTATCGGTAAAATCACAACTTTTGAACTACCCTGTATAATGGAGAACGAATTCACTTAGACACAACTGATACACAGGACATTTTCAAACTACTTCCCAAATTTCAGCTTTCTACGAATCCAAATACTGCAGTAATAAACATTTAATTGAAGCTGTGTTTCACACAAAAAATAAGGAAATCAGTGAATTTTTCGAAAACCACTGGAGATAGGTATAGGGAAGTATCATACCAAAATGATTGAAAAGCAATAGCGAAGCAAAAAATGTAATAATATACAGGGTGTTCCATTTGAAATATCAAAGTTGTTACTACTTTTCAGTATAAGCGGCAACGCCGCAACGCTGAAAATATTTTAGATCGATAGAACAAAAGCAATTACCCAAGAAACCAAATTTTCAAAATAATCCTATGTCCCGTTCTCCAGAAACGTCTAATAGGCCATCGAGTTTGGGACACCCTGTATATAAAAATCATAAAAAGAAAATGAACGACAAATGTGACATTCAACTATTTACAAAGTGAATAAATAAGGGGATGTTGTAGATCATTATCGAAAAAAAAAACGAGAAGATCAGATATTAAACAAAGTTGATGAGGCCACAAAAGATTTTCTTCGAAGGCAAGTTTATGATTTCTATAAACGAAACGAAGTACCTACCTTGAAATCAATCAAAAAAAAATTATCTGATTATCCTGAGTGTACATATAAATCGCAGGAGACACTACGCCAAATTCTTTTAGACTGTGGTTTCAAACACAAAAACTAAATCAGCGAATGGCAATAATGAAATGAACCCGGCTCGTTCTGCAAAGGAAAGATTACTTGCGACAAATAAAAGAACATCGGGAATCAAAGAGACATATAGTATATCTTGATGAGACTTGGTTCGATAGTCATGATGTGATTCGGTATGGATGGGTAGATAACTCCTAAAACGGTTGTCTCCAAGCACCATGTTCCAGGAGAAAACGTATAATTATTGTACACGCGGGCAGTGAAGATGGTATTGTACCGAACGCATTGCTGTTGTCATCAAAACAAATAAAAAAATGTACATCAAATTATCATGAGGATATGACTGCAACGAAAAATGGTTCAGTGAACAATTATTACCAAATATACCACCAAATTCTGTTATTGTAATGGATAATATGCGTCATAACACTCGCGTCAAAAGATAAAAATACCGACGAAAGCAACAAAAAAGGAGACATTTTGGAATATATGGCTTGATTGAATAATACCCAAAAAGCCACGAAGGATGTATTACTACGTACAATTAAAAATTTTGAGAGAGAATATATTATTGACAAACTTTGTAAACATTCTGGTCATACGCTTCTGAGGTTACCTCCGTATTATTGTGTTTTCAAACCCATTGAATTGGTTTGAGCATTTATAAAAAACAAATTGACAAAATCTAATCAATGTCCAAATCTAAGAAGAGACGTAGTAGAAAATATTAGGAGAATCTTAGGAGAGGAATATAAAGATCTTTGGACAGAATGCATTTCACATGTGATTTTAAAAGAACGTGAATAATTACTTTTGCCATCCATTCAACCAGTAATCATAAACATGGGTGATTCGTCTGATTCGGAGGATCATGATCATTGAGTCTTGCCACGACTTTGATGTGTATATAAGATAGCCATACCAGCAAATAAATTAACAATGTTTCCTGATGTTTTCTTATTCTATTTTTTTGAACAACTTGTTTTCGGTGTGCCAGATAACTTGTCAATAAGTTACGAGCAACGTCTCGTACCCATACACGCGCAATCCTTTAATTCTATTCATTATAAGAACAAGACACATTATATTCGCATTATATACAGCAAGCAATACGCAAAATTATACCCAAGTAAGAGAAAATATCTCCGCCTATGGTCGGCAAGTACGTTCAAAGAGGCGAAGTCATTGAAGTGTTAATCCGGTATTACAGTGAGATTGGATAAACTATAATTTATAATCATTACGCTGAGAGATAGTATAATTGAAGCGTTGATGCGTAGTCAAGATATTGGTTTCATTCTATCTAAATATGGAACAGCAGTTAATAAGCTGTTCTTTGATAGTGTGACAATTGGTAACACTGTTTGTTGACATTGATGTGGGGGGATTAAATTTTGAATTTTCGTTTATCTTCCATTTCGTCCATTTCTGCGTCTGGTCTCACTTGAAGAACTCGCTGATGATTCAAATTTTTATTTTGAAAAATCATCTACTGATAACAGTTATAAAGAAAGTGGAATTAATTGGAATACATATTTTTATCATTTATAATGCTTTTAAAATTATTGTATTTCCGATGAATTTTCATGATTTTTCAAAATTGTCATAGGAAATGTTTTACAACATGTTCTCCTTTTTTTATGTGTGTAGTTCTACCAGATCTAAGTTTAAAATTATAAACTTATTTAAATTATACGCATTTATTATTTGAAAGCTTATTTAAAAGCTTACTAAAAAGCTTATTTATTTTAGTATGACACTAAGGTAAAAAATGATTAAAATTTCCAGAAAATGTATTTTATTTGCGACATATTTCGATACACAGTATCTTTTCCCAGCGAATGTATTACTTTAAATTATTCTTCATTGAAATTACTTAAATACCTTTCTTACCCATTAATATAATTATGGACTACCTATAATTAACGCTAATACCTAGACTCATACAACTTATAAAATTGACATAACAATGAACCTACCTGGAAATCTCAAAACACAACCACCGCTTAATTGAACAAATTTAAGAAAGGAGAACCGTTCAGGTCCAGTTGATCATTTAATAAACAGGATGAATTTTTCAATTTATTAATTTCCAAGAACTTCAAATAAATAAGCCTAATGCCCTTATTTTCCACATGAAGAATTTCGAAGTTTTCATCGAAGTCATAGCCTTCCTCCAAAATATGATTGGCATATGATGAGTGTGTTTTATTGTTTACATAATTCATACGGTGTTCACGTATGCGGCTTTTAAATGGTGTGTCTGGCCGATATATACTTTGGAGCAAGATCCACAATTAAATTTATAAACTCCTGATTTTTCAGATTTCTGCGTTTTATCTTTATTATTCTTGATAAACCTTCCCAGTGTGTTATCTGTTCTATGATATGCTACTCTTAAGTTTTGCTTACGCAAAAATGAAGCTATTTTTTTCCCATGACGGGTCCTGAATAAGTTAAAGTTAAAACCAAATGACATTTAACTATTTCATTCTTGAATTTCGAGGAATATCTTTGGGTTCATTCACCAACAATCGTACCACGACCTTTGCCTCCGCAATAAGAGTTAGCCCTCCGCATTTTTTATATAAGATTTAGGTGAAAAACCCATTAAAAAGGGAGTAAAACCTTATAAGGAAAGAAAGCTACATCATTGGAAACTAATGTAGAGAAGAAGTTACGGATTTCTAAATGTTACATGTCTATCTCAGTTACTGCCTATTTTTAAATAATAACAAAACAACAAATTGAATTTCTCACCTGCAGTTAGCTGGATTCAATTTTCCAAGGCATGAATAAACATAATAGCAATACCAATTCTGTGATTGTGAGTAAAACTATTCTGAAGCATTTTCCAGCATTCCATCCTGATTAAGCTTATGAATTTTAGCATTTTGAGATCAAGGACAAATAAGTTTTATTGGTAAACAGGCCGCAAATCCGAGAACTTCCAAATAAAGTTAAATTTTATATAAATATATATGAAATCTCGAATTTATGCTTTCAATCTTTCACAAAAGGACATTTTTTAGTTCAGGAAATCAAAAAAAATGATACAGGGTCTTCTTTAATTGCTGATAACCTCCGTTTTCCTAGGTTTGTTTGCTTGACAATATTCAGAAAAATCTGAAAAGACATGTACAATCCAGACGAGGAATAGTTTGCCATTATAAACAACTACTTTTATCTACAATATTCTATGAAACAACAATTTTTCAACATGGGTCCGCAAGAGAAATGTGATTTGCCATCGCATTTAACAGAAACAGTGTCCTTTTGCTGTCTTTATGACAGAAAAAACGTGAAATGGAGGTACCTGGAAATATGATATTGTCTAAGGCTACATTCAATGAGTATATTGATATGATATGACTGAAAATAAAGTATTTATGGAGCATGTAGAGATTGAAAGTGTGAATATTTGAAAACAAAATAGTAGAGGATCCGAATTAGAGACGACCTTCTCCCAACTGTTTAATGGATGAAAAGTATTTTATATCAAATTCAGTATGTTGGAAAATATATCGGGAGTGGGTTTCCTGAAAAAATCCTGCCCAGACTATGATTTAAAAGGTATTTAATTATTATTCAAGTAGGTATTTCGCACACTGCTTCGTCCAAGAGGTCATGGTAATGAAGGAAAATGAAAAATAAAGCGTCACTTCGCATATTGTTGTGAATGCTTGAACCTTCGAATTTTTTGAAGTTTGTAGAAAAACTAAATGTTAATAAGTTCGTCGAAGAATTTTTAAGGACTTTTTTGAGTTCTATAACTTTTCTATAGAAAGCTTTCAAACATGTCTTACCGTTGAGGCTTCGTTTGTTGAACAAGACCATTTTTCTCAGACTTCAGTTGTTGCAAAATTGGTTGCCACGAAAAGCCCTTTCATTAAGAGAGTATAATATATATCATTTGTCCATCCTGAAGGTCCGTTCTAAATATAAGTGACAGTTTTTTTTATTCGGGTGAATAGTATTGGAGATTTCGTCCTACACACATACTCACAAATTTTCAAACTGACAAACTTATGAATTTACAAACTTACAAACTTACAAACTTACAAAATTACAAACTTACAAACTTACGAACTTACAAAATTACAAACTCAAAAACTCACAAACTAACAAACATATAACTGACAAAGTTTCAAAAACTTTAACTCTTTAAATTATAAATATATGGTGTGACCCAGTTAAAATTGAAGCCCCTTTATAAAACAAATATTTTTCATCTGCTTGTAATTTTTTTTTTTGATTATGTAGACAATCAAGAAGTCTGAAATATATCTGATCGGAATTTCATCGAAATCTGTTGATGAATTAAAGAATATTAAGATAATGAAACAAAATTTCCGGAAATTCCATTAAACAACTTTCTGAATCTAGTGGTGTAGTTAGAATTTTGATAAAATTTCTGAAGTTGAAGTGGAGGGTTTATCAACCTTCATAATTTTCAAGTTTTTTCCCCTATAACTTTTTCACTGATATACCCATTCTTACCTAATGTTGACATAAACCATAATTAAAATGTCGAGAATCCAGCATTGTAGTCAGAGTTTTCCTAAAAAATTCGCTAATAACTTTTACATTTACCTCAAAGAATTAGAATACTTGGCCCTGAAAATGAACACTCATCCATGAAATTCAGTGTCCTAGTGGACTTTCTGAAGATCTACCTAATGAAGAAAGAATAATTTCAATCAGTTGACAAATGTATGTTTTATAAGGGTGCTTCCATTTCAAATAGGTCACACTGTAGATGAAAAATACTATTTGTCATTTCATGTTGTCAATGAATTCGTTCTTATGTAAAATGAATTTATTTGCAAAATATATCTTGCAACAACGCATATTCCTTTAATCCAGGAAAAGACATGATATCGATCGCTGAAACTCGTCGTGAATTGCCCTGTATAGGTCTTTTCCAAGCCATTTTGCGATCAATCTGGGGATTCAGGCAATTTTATTTATCCCTACGGGAAAAAGGTAACACACTTTCCTCTTGAATATCTTAAAACGAATCTATTACTTCTGGTATGGGGTGGAAGTAAAGTTCCATACTCGCGGTATCAAAATTTAAAACAGTGAATGTTCTTGCGTAATAGTTCTTTGTATCCGGTATTTCAACAATCATTGAAGGAAAAGAATTTGTGGTACTGAGATAGTTTGAGACCCCGGAAAGGACATAGGATAGTTTTCATTCCGGAAATTATTCTTCAGGGGGGTGAAATGGGGGTTGAGAGTTTCTATGAGAGTTTTGTTCTTTTTGAAGCAATAAATATGAAACTAATATTATTGGTTCTTTATTCTACATAAATGATACTAATTCCACCTTATAGGGGATTAAATGGGGAATGGAATTTTGTGATAATTTTTCTTATTTTCAAAGCAAGAGCCATAAGACTTTCATTTTACCTACTTGATTGAGAATCAATCAACATGTATTTCAGAGTTTTTGAAAATGATACTCCCAAACAAGTGAAATAGGGTATGAAAATTCGTATGAGTTTTTTTTTTATTCTCAAAGAAAGAGCAATGACACTTTCATTTCAGGCACTTGAATAAATGACTAAACACATAATTCAGTGTTTTTGAGAATTCGTGTGGGAGTATTGTTATTTTCCCTTGTGATACGGAATAGAAACCACTGTTCAGTTATTTTAATTATTTAATATGGTACGGAAATTAATAGAAGCTTTTAGAAACAAATATGGCTATTCGGAGTACTATAGCCGGATTCATATTATTGAGATAGCAGTATTGCGGGGTGGGACAATAGTATTGCTGGAGTTAATAAAGGGTGCTTCCGAAATTGGAGCAAAAAATGAAATGAGGAGTAAAAAATGACAAAACAAAACGAAATGAGATGATACATTGTTGTCGAAAAAAAAATAATTTTTATGTTTTCAAAATTTTTTTTGCATATCACTGATCAGACGTTTACAGCATGTGCAAACCGCGCTGAAACACTGTCAGCGGGCAGACACGCTGTGACCTCTGGAGAATCAAGTGCCCCCCAAACTAAGGTACCTGAAATCGATTTCAAAAAATTTGAATGAAAATTTTGAAATTTTTTTATTGCTTCAAAAACATTTCTTTAATTAGATAAAATTCTTTTAATTCGAAAATTTTTCATCTGAAATTTTACTCAAAAAAATTGACATTAGACAAAATTCCAGTGCCAGTTTTTGTCGTGAAATTACTAATTGGTTAAATTATTCCGTTGTAATAAAAGAGCTCGTTTGTTTTTACTGCTGATGAATATTTCTCATTGGGTAGGTACTATGGTATTTTCTTGTGTTCGCGTTTCTGAAATGTCTACCGATTCTATATTTATAGCAATCGCACCCTTCCCTTATTCTCTTCTGAATTTATGAGCTATTTCCGTAACTCAGGAGTTGTCAATAAAGCTTTGTACTGGACATTGGGATTTTCCCAACAATACCAACCTATAAGGTGTGATATTGATAATGTCTTATTGGTATTGTCGCTTTTAGTCCAAGCAATAGGGAGAAGTGCGTGCAAAAATCAATATCTGAAAAAAATATGAGTGTATAGGAAATCGAAAGTCAGGATGAGTTTCTATTTTATGCGACTCGATTGTGATTACCGAACATAACCTAAAAAATTGGCAAAGTTGCGAAAAGCGATTTTTTGTTGATAACTGAAAACTAAGTTGATTCAGGAAATTGTAGATATCGAAAAGATCTATCAATTGAATGATTTATAATTTTTTGATATCATTGATACTTTTTTAGTTGTATCGGAAAAACCGTGAAAATTCGAGTTTTCTATAACTCATTAACTGTAAGGTATTGAAACTTGTTAATTACTGTTATATGTAGCCTATGACAAGCCAACAAAGCCTTTTTTTGAAAAATTGATAAATATTGATTATATATGAAGTTTCTCAAAAAAGATACTCTTTTAGTTTGGCTACTCTTGCTCAGGGAATGATGCTACAGTAGCGATTCAGGGCTTATTTTTTTCTGTAAGAGTTGTACATTCATATTATCGAATGAATATATTGACTTTTTTGATTTTAAGTGTCAAAATATTACTTAAAAAAATTGCACAATTTTTTTAAATGTTTTTTCTCAATATATTCCTCAATTTCGTTTTTATAGAAATATCTTTAATGAAAATAGATTCCTAGCATGATTTCACGCATCCAAAAAAAATTGTATTGCTACGATCACTCGGGTCCGAGATAATTTTTTTAAAGGCGTAATAATCATCGTACCGCAGTCACCTTCATGGATATTGAGGTTGAATAGCAATATTTTCAATAAAACAATACTAGGATATTGTCACGTAGTGTGCTTCTATACGGCCTTTTTGGCCTTTACTATAAGCCGCAACTAGGGTTGCTACCCTTTGCTACTCTGTGACTAGGGGTCGTAGCTGCAGATGGTAGCACAGAGAAACTTTAAATAATAACAAAATACAAATATTTTATTTAAACATCAATTGGGCAATAGAAATATCTACACAGGGGGATAACTAATAATACAAGATAGGTTTCTTACCATACAATATTTACACACTTACTTCTACTTAGTGCAAGGCCCAAAAGGGCCAGGCCCATAGCCACACTGGCTTTGAGACTCAATAAATGAATTAACAAACTAACATCTTGACTGGAATTTGAATGTGAATCCCCTTCCACCATAAATGAGTCTTCATTTATAGTACTGTGTTATTTACAATCGGCCGGTACAGTGACACTGTGATCGGTGTAACCGAGTGTCATGGCCAAGCTGTCATCAGACTCATTCATGGTCGGGCATGGTTTCCGAATCGATCAATTAATAATAACATATCAATGACCGAACATTTCGTACTCCAGCCATATACAGGGCGCTCTTGTCATTCTTGACATATGCCTCCTCTTCGAGAAAGCTGCCCCCCGCTTTAAAATTCCAAATATGAACCTACGACATCTCTATATAATGCAAAAATCCATACTCTACTTATACAGTGCGGTCCATAGGTATGGAATAAATTCATTTTTAGCGTTATTATGAATTTAATCAAAAAATCCTCAAACAAGTCAATTTTTATTGTCAATTTGACAATTAACAGTATGAAAATATTACCCCCTTCTTGCACCCCCTCTGAATTATGAGCACCCCCTCAAAAAATTTAAATGAGAAGGGGGGTCGTGCGGCATCTTGTTCGATAGGGATTTTCATTATCTGTTCAGCAATACCAAGTTTTTCAAATTTGGTGCCATCATAACTGAAAAAAAATATTTTAAAAATGTACAATCTTTATTCTCTAAGTTATGTATTTGTTTAAAAAACCTGAAACAAATCGATGTCTATTCTCAATTTGACAATTTATAGTATGAAAATATTACCCCCTTCTTGCACCCCCTCTGAATTATGAGCACCCCCTCAAAAAATTTGAATGAGGAAGGGGGTCGTGTTGCACCTTTTTCAAAAGGGATTTCAATTCTCTGTTCAGCAATACTAAGTTTTTCAAATTTGGTGCAATTATAGCTGAGAAAATATTTTGCAAATGTGAAATTTTTATACTTGACGCAGAATAAAGGAAATATTTTTAGGAAGTGTTTTTCAATTTATTTTACAATTAAATGAAATGTTCAAAATTACCACCATTCGTTCTTTGACAATAAGAAAGGCGATCTTGGAATTCTCGTACAGCATTTTGTAGGACCTCAGAGGTAATGTTGTTAATTTCTTCCGTTATCCTAGCTTTTAAATCTGCAATATTGTCTGGTCTATTGAAATATATTTTTGTTTTCAAATAACCCCATAAGAAGTAATCAGGTAGTTTCTTATCTGTCTTGCTAAACATCAGGAAAAAGTCGTTCAAGACACCAAAAAATCATTCACAAAACCCATAAATAATATAATGGCAATCTAGTAGACTACTGTCATTTTGATATTTGTGAGTTGCTGGCAGACGTCGGTGTATTGAAAAATACTTTTGTGTGTATTCGATTCAACTATGGCTCATTTATCAGAAACTCAAAGAATATGCATTTTAATTATGATTGGATGCGGTAATAAAACACGAACTCAAAAGGAAGTTTGTGAAATGTTTAATAATAAATACCCTCGTCAACACGTCTCACAATCTACAGTTAGCAAAATAGAAACAAAATTCCGTGAAACTGGACATGTAAAAACTCTTCAAAAACCTGGTCGAAATGGTAAATTGGATGAGGAGAAAAAGTTAGATGTACTGTTAGCGATTGAGGAAAATCCGCATGTGACAAGTAGACAACTTGCCGCCGACAATGATGTAAGTAAATCATCGATATTGAGAGCTTTACATATAGAAAAATACCATCCTTATAAAGTTAAGTTGGTTTAGGAGTTAAATGAGGATGACCCTGATAGAAGGCAACAATTCTGTGAACTGATGATGGACAGAATCGAAGCAGATTTGCAGTTCGTAAACAAAATTGTCTTTTCTGATGAATCTACTTTTCATTTAAATGGAACGGTTAATAGACAAAACTGTAGATATTGGAGCAGAGAAAATCCTCATTGGATGTGTGAGGCTCACACACAATATCCAAAAAAAGTGAACGTTTGGGCTGGTATCATTCAAAACAAAATTATTGGCCCCTATTTTTTTGAAGGCACAATTAATGGTGAGGCTTATCTAGGTTTTTTGATGAACTTTTTACTGCCTACATTAAAAAGACTTTTTCCCGATGTTAATGATCCAAATGCAATAGATAGATCAATTTGGTACCAACAAGATGGAGCTCCACCGCATTACACACGTATTGTTAGAGATTATTTGACAAAAGTTTTTCCCAATAGGTGGATTGGAAGACGTGGAACGATTGAATGGCCGCCTAGATCCCCCGATTTGACTCCTCTCGATTACTTTTTATGGGGTTATTTAAAATCAAAAGTATATTTCAATAGACCAGACAATATGGCCGATTTAAAAACTAGGATAACGGAAGAAATTAACAATATAACCCCAGAGGTCCTACAAAATGTTCTACGAGAATTCCAAGATCGCCTTGCTTATTGTCAAGAAGTGAATGGTGGTCATTTTGAACATTTAATTTAACTGTAAAACAAATTGAAATATACTTCCTAAACATTATGTTACATTATTTCCTTCATTCTACTTAAAGTATCAACATTTTACCTATTCAGAATAAATTTTCTCAGTTATGATTGCACCAAATTTAAAAAACTTAGTATTGCTGAACAGAGAATTGAAGTCCCTTTTGAAAAAGGTGCAACACGACCCCTTCCTCATTCAAATTTTTTGAGGGGGTGCTCATAATTCAGAGGGGGTGCAAGAAGGGGTTAATATTTTCATACTATAAATTGTCAAATTGAGAATGGAAATCGATTTGTTTCAGGTTTTTTAAACAAATACATAACTTAGAGAATAAAAATTGTACATTTTTAAAATATTTTTTTTTCAGTTATAATGGCACCAAATTTGAAAAACTTGGTATTGCTGAACAGATAATGAAAATCCCTTTCGAACAAGATGCCACACGACCCCCGTTCTCATTTAAATTTTTTGAGGGGGTGCTCATAATTCAGAGGGGGTGCAAGAAGGGGGTAATATTTTCATACTGTAAATTGTCAAATTGACAATAAAAATTGACCTGTTTGAGGATTTTTTGATTAAATTCATAATAACGCTAAAAATGAATTTATTCCATACCTATGGACCGCACTGTATAATATAAATACTCAAATAACGATAAAAAGTCTTTATTTGGATCCTCTTCCGTGGTACACACACTGTGGCTGGCATCCTCTTCTGTTGAAACCATGACTTCTTTCAGCTCTGGCCTTTCTGTACTGTCCTGCATCCGGTAACTCGGCTCGGAACGGGACTGCATCCATCAATACCCTGGATCACTGACTGTCGACATGCATTCATCGGCTGATCTAGCAACTTCGGTAGGTCTCACTTCGGACCACAGCATCCTGAAACTACATGTTTTTTGTACTACAGCTAATGGGAACAATTTCAAGACAAGCATCTAGGACAGCAACAATTTAATCTTCTTCATCCATGGTACGTGTCCCTCCCAATCGCCATTTGTCCTGGAAACTCCAAATTCGGGCTAATCCTTGCTTGGGAGTTTTCTGCGTGGATCATTCCTGAAATCCTTTCTGGTCCCACGTTCCATTTCACCATTTCACTTTTCGGGAAGGAAGTACTTGAATTTCTCAGTCTGTCCAATGTTCCAACCCTTTGCGTAGCCTCTCGATTTAGGTTCAACATTCTCCATGATTTTCTCGGGAAGGAAACCTCTGGATTACTTAGTTCACCCAGCCTTCCAACCCTCTCTGTCGCAGTTGAACTTCGCAAATCCTCTATTGCCAGTCGTTTCCATTTGGTTCCAAATATTTTCTTCGAAATGCCAGGCCGGACGTGTACCAGTGGTTAGGCACTCGGTTGTCCTGGTTTCCTCTATCCTGGGTGTGTGTGTACCAGCACCGAAAACAAGAACAGAAAATAAATACATAACTGGTATTATATCAAATAATAAATTACACCTTAACGGTTATAAACTCTTATATGGGCCCAATATTCTATTCTACTACGGTAAATACGTTAATTATTGCTAATACCAATATTTCCACTGAGAAAATTCAATAGGTATGAACCCACATTACATTTAATCTACTAGATTCATCTCTAATACTTAATAACCATTTATTTGATCCTTTGATTAAAAAATATTGAATAATTGAAAGATATTGGAACCGTCACATTTTCCTTATTGTGAACAATTATAACTATAATCAGAATATTTTATTAAATTTGGCGATATAAACAAGCTAGATTGACTAACACTTTGCAAAATAGAACATATCCCCAATATTCGAAAAAACAAATTAAAAATTCCAAAATATATCATTCACAAGTGAGGCTCTACAAACGGAAAAATTCAATTTGAAAAATGATGAAAAATTCTTGAAGAGAAAAAAAAATCTTGAAGAGGAAAAAAATTCTTGAAGAGAAAAAAATATTCACATCAAACGTGAAATAATTTGGAGTTGGCTTAAATACCATCTTCCTTAATTTAATAAAGAATAAGCAACTTTCTTCGCCATTCTTGAAACAGAAAATTCTTCAAATTACTTGCGAAAACCATCGCTCATTTGAAAATGAAAAATCAACATTCTTGAAAAAGAAAATTTTTCACATTACCTGCAAAATACCAGTGTCTCTCAAAAATACCTTAATTCATCTCATTCAACAACTGTCACTCATCACCATTAGGCATACAAATTAAGATAAATTCTCATCCTTGATACCTTCAAGGAAGACACATAGAAACTTAGGGCAAATATTCTGCTTCCATCTGAAGTCTTATTACATATTTCCCTCAATACCAAATACTTTATGAGTAAGGTGAATGTTCATCCCCTTTCATTCGGGCATTCTTCCACCTTTTCCTCCTCAATTATCTCAACAAAACTCGCACTTGGCACATCTGACTTCTCAATAGTCTCAATAAAACTTGCATTTTGCATTCAGTGACACCTCATTCACAAAAAGGTGGGTATTTTTGGTACCATATTTTCTAATTTTCTTTTTTACTCACACTCACATGTCAATCATCTCACCATTCATTCGCATATTTTTCATCCTAATTATTTTTATACTTGCTATACTCATAGTTTTCCTTTGGGTCCTTTTTCCTTCTATTGACGGTCCCTGCTTCTATAAAAAATATATTATTTTCTATTATAAATAACAAAATTATTAGTTTTAGCCGTT
This sequence comes from Chrysolina haemoptera, assembly GCA_958298965.1. Classification (NCBI taxonomy): domain Eukaryota; kingdom Metazoa; phylum Arthropoda; class Insecta; order Coleoptera; family Chrysomelidae; genus Chrysolina; species Chrysolina haemoptera. The sequence goes on along the minus strand of OY282584.1, from coordinate 23,676,575 downwards.
ATAGCCCATTTATCACTTTGCACTGAAAGTGAACGTTTCCCTGTTTCCAAAAACAGGATGCTAAAATTAGCCTCGCGTAGGCCCAAACTCTCAAAATCATTTTTAATGATATAATGGTACTCAAAAGTGACCTAATGCACTCTCAAGTCAGAAAAAATTACAAATATTCACGAAAATAGCCTACATTCTCCTATTTATCCACTTTTATCTCAACTTAGCTCATTATTTTCATCCAATAAAAATATCATTTCCGTCGACCGTTCATTTATGATGTATTTTTCCGTCGACCGTTCATTTATGATGTATTTTAACGCACTCAAAATCGTTGATTAATGACCCTTGTTAATGAATGATTTTCTATTAATCAACGATTTGATTATATGCAACCCAACATACATTTTATATTGGTTAGTACTATCTGTCATTATTTATTTGTCAATTTTCAAATAAAATTTAGAAAATGTTTATTACAGCAGTTGTCACTGAAAACCATATATGGTACCGTGGCGTAATGGTAAAGTGCACCTGGCTTGCAACACTGAGGTCGAGAGTTCAAAACCCACCGAGGGTAAATTTTTTTTTTCTTTATTTCAATTTGAAAATAAATAATAAAAAATAAAATAAAACTACCACTGAGAAAAATTAATCTATGTTTGAGTAGAGTTATTATAAATAGGAAATAGTGATTGTTTTTTATCGTAACGTTAAATAAATAAACATTGAAAATAAGATATCTCTATTTTTGAAAACTTCTGTCGACGGAAAAGTTTTGTAACAAACTCGTGAATTAAAATGGCGATTAACAATCTCAAACATTAACGCGCTCGCTCCGCTCACGCGTTAAAATATCTCGATTGTTAATCGCCCTTATTAATACACTTGTTCGTTAAATAACTATTAGTATTCATATAACACATTAAAAACAGAAGACTAAAACTGATCAGGCCTGAAAACTAAAAATCATTCGGAATATTGTAGCAAATATTCACAAAAATTTCAATTGCTTTTTCAAATATTTTTATCCAACTTTGCTCACTATTTTCATTCACTGAAAATATTATTATTCATAATAATATAACGTGAAATAATTTCACTACGAGGCAGAAATTTAACGAATTATCCCTTAAAAATCAAGACAGGGCTCCTCCTGTCACAATATAGGGTTGGAGTCTTTGTTTTTGCTCATAGGTACATATAGAATGATCTATATGAGATTAATTATGAAGAATTAATCTTCAGAACGAAGCACGGCAAACTCCACCATTTGTCACGTAGTGTGCTTCTATACGGCCTTTTTGGCCTTTACTATAAGCCGCAACTAGGGTTGCTACTCTTTGCTACTCCGTGACTAGGGGTCGTAGCTACAGATGGTAGTACAGAGAAACTTTAAATAATAACAAAATACAAATATTTTATTTAAACATCAATTGGGCAATAGCAATATCTACACAGGGGGATAACTAATAATTCAAGATAGGTTTCTTACCATACAATATTTACACACTCTTTTACTTGGTGCAAGGCCCAAAAGGGCCAGGCCCATAGCCACACTGGCTTTGAGACTCAATAAATGAATTAACAAACTAACATCTTGACTGGAATTTGAATGTGAATCCCCTTCCACCATAAATGAGTCTTCATTTATAGTACTGTGTTATTTACAATCGGCCGGTACAGTGACACTGTGATCGGTGTAACCGAGTGTCATGGCCAAGCTCTCATCAGACTCATTCATGGTCGGGCATGGTTTCCGAATCGATCAATTAATAATAACATATCAATGACCGAACATTTCGTACTCCAGCCATATACAGGGCGCTCTTGTGAATGTGAATCCCCTTCCACCATGAATGAGTCTTCATTTATAGTACTGTGTTATTTACAATCGGCCGGTACAGTGACACTGTGATCGGTGAAACCGAGTGTCATGGCCAAGCTCTCATCAGACTCATTCATGGTCGGGCATGGTTTCCGAATCGATCAATTAATAATAACATATCAATGACCGAACATTTCGTACTCCAGCCATATACAGGGCGCTCTTCTCATTCTTGACAATATGTTTAGTTCATTTGCAGTATTATTAATTGATGAATAAAGTGAGGTGTGCAGGCGCGGATCGCGGCAGCTGTAGCGGGTGGCGGAGTGGGGATGGCACGTTTTTCGTGCGTTCAAAGTGGCTTGCGCTTGAAAAATGTTGAGTATATCGGCTTCTGGACAACGCACAAAAATCCCTTTGTTCTCAATTTGGGGTAGCTCGTCGAGAACAACACGAATATCATATACACAAAATAAGAAAATAACTCTATTATGTACAAAACATTGATGAAATTATTACAGAAAAAATATTCATATATTATAAAGATTCACTAATACAGATTATACAGATTCACCAATTTTCCTTTTTCAGTTGGAGGATTGTCCGCTGAATCATTTGGCTCTTCTTCTTTTTCTTCTTCTTCTTTTTCCATAATGTCTGTGAGCAGACTATCCATAAAGTTGGGCATTTCTTCATCTATTTCGATGGTAGGCATCTCAAAATTTTCGCATTCACTCAAATCACAATTAGTGCAAACACAGAAATTTCTTTATGCCGCCACAGGTTTATGTTTTGCAACCACTGATACAGCAGCATGAGATTTTTTTTTTTATTTCATCTGGTGTCAATGGATCGTCAGTATAAAATGACATTAATGCATCACTCGTAATTTTCGATCCCCACTGAGTGATCCTTTTGTCGTTGCCCAACCATTTTTGCTAATGCAAATAAACTCTGAAGACATGTTGTTTGGCGGCTCCTTTATAATCCAGTACGATTGGGCTTCGAGACAAGAATCGATTGTAGCACCACCAAACTTGGTATGCTAGTAGTTGGAACCATAATAAACACGAAAAAAAATTATTCAACAAAATTCCAGGGGTGGAACATATTTTATTTTTTGGTGGTTAAAAATATATAAATAAATGTTTGCTCTAATCTTGGAAAGTATAATATTTATCGGAAAAACAACTCAACAGGGTGAAAAACAATTCAATTTTCCATAAAAATTGTTCCTAGTAATTTCTTAGAAAACGTGATTGAACATTAAATTTCAACTTCACCCTTACCCGCCGCTGGAAGTTCTTGCGGAGCTGAATATTTGATTGGTCATAACTCTGTCAAAAATAATCGGAGAAGGAAAAGTACATATCGTTTATGCCCTCATGCAAATATAATATGCAAGTATATGAGTACCTAAAATGTGTTTTGTCGCACTTCACGGAGATGTTTGCGGATGATCCGAAAATCTTGAGTAATTTAGTAAATGTGGAATCATCATACTGAAACAGCAACTCATACCGTCTTTGGACTATATCACAGCTGAGTTAATCTCCCGAAAAGTGGTGATAAAATCGGCAACACCACACGGCACTCAATTTGACGTCCTATTTATGAATTATTTAATATCAATTTCTCGGCTTATTCGGAAAACTAGGAAAAAAACACAAAAAAATTTTTTTGTAGGAAAAAAAACGACAATTAATGTGGTCATTCAATTTTTTTCATGACAACCTGGAATCACAATATATACAATTTATTAGATATGGGAAATCTGTCTGAAGTTTGGTTTTTCCATGCCCTAAAACTAACATTTCAGGATATTTTTCTTTAAATTTTTCTGATGAATGCAGAAATCACATAGATGATGATGATTTTTTCCAGATTTTTCAATTTAAATCTGACTCATGAAAATAATATGTTATTAGAAGGTACATATAAAGAATGTGCCAAACTCAGGTACATTGTTTCAGATGAATATATGGTAGGTTTCCACATCACCCATGAGGTACTACCGTGATGCATTACTTTTTATTTTTGTGGGTGATTTTCCAGTAGCCCTATTTTCTGACGATAACATATATGCGTTATTCTGAAAAAAAAAAAAAATAAAATTCTGTCTCTCACAGAGAGAAAAAACAACAAAAAAAACTATATATTATAATAATTGTTTATTTTCTGAACAAGAAAGAAACAATTAATGATAATAATAATAACAACAATCTCTCTTACATTTCTCTGTACTAAGTGGAATCAAAAGGCAATGAATTTGTGAGGAAAGAGTGGTATTAGTCATTATTATTTGTTGGTCGCTAAAGCTGATATTTGCTGGCGCATTCGCTGTTTCAGCTGTAGGAAAACCCTGAAAACCTACAGCACCCCCACGAAAAGTAAAATTTCATTCTGAGGATTGAACAAATTATGATTCCAGAGGTCATGTCATTCACGAAAATAATAATGGCAATTTTTAGTTGAATGTTTGCAACTTTCGCTTTTTATGGGAATTTTGAGGTTGTATGTTAGGTATGGAGTTGGTATATATAACGGATTTATGTTTGTCCAGCTTCCTAGATTCTATACCCGAATTGTTTTTATTTTTAACATAATCGTTCAAAATAATATTTTTTCATATCTTTTACCGCAAATACAAAGGACTCGGACAAAATGAATGTGAATTGGGTCCCGCTAGATTTAGATATGTTATAGTTCTCGACACTCTGATCAAAAGTGTCCATTGGCCCAAAGTGATCCTATGGATAGTTTCAAAGATATAGAGGGGAATGTGTGTAATATTGGCCATGAGTTTGAGTCACCGATTCTCAGTCTGATATTTGTACTCACAAGATGAAGGGTTCAATGGTTTCCAATCAATGGATATATGAGAACAAAAATTATTTTACCACTTCACCACACAAGTATTTCAATCACTAGATGCGCATTTCTTTCTTCATCTTCATCAATAGGGATTACTAAACTAGTTCAGTGATCCCTACTGATGAAGATAACTTTGTTATCGAAATGCGCATCTAGGAATTGAATTACTTTTGTGATGAAGGGGTAAACTACTTTTTGTTCTCACTAAATGACACCACAGGCGTCCAATATCCCATTTATTTGAACAATTTTTCACTAATTTGGATTTTCTGGTGGTAACCTGTGTGCCGCATTTTCAACAGACTCATCAATTTTGTTGAGGCATAAGTGATATGTTCTTCATTACGGGCATACCCAAAAAACCATAGTCTGTCACATACGTAACATGAAACATTATTTCTGAATGCCATGATTTAAGATTGCCCTTGCTTTCTTAAAAAGAATACTATCAAACTTACTATATTTACCAAATATCTTTCAAAAGCAAACTGACAAAGCCGATGACAATGTGGTGACAACAATAAGAAAAACCAATAAGAATGTTGCTCGACCATATTTAAATAAACTGCAGAACCAATAAAATCAAAACTCAACTGCCCCAAATGTAAATACAAAAGCTTTTTGTAAATGGATGAATAACAGTTTTTTAATGAATATTTTCTCAGGTTGAACTTCATTACAAAGAAAGCATGAAATACTTATATGAATACATTCATTCACGTTTTCGAAGTTGAACAAAAAAAATATCGGCTTTGGATATCATGGATATCATATCGACTGACTGATATGGATGAGGACGATCAATCGTTATTATTATTATCCTTGTTAACCTGAAATCAAACTCTTGGCACTTGTGCCCACATAGCAAGCACATCATCATCATTTCATAATATTATTAATTATCCTTCAATATTGAGACATTAAAGATGCTGCACCAGGCTACCACCAAAAAATCTGAATTAATGAAAAATGTATTTAATCATCTAATATGTTTTAAGTAATGCATATCATATGATAATCAACGACTAATTGAAACTCATTCGATAACAAAATCAACGGTCGAGGTGCCTTGCGTGTAGGTACGTGCTTCATCACAAGTGTTTTCAGTTTGACCTTGAAATAAGCCTAAGATGTCCTTGCGAGAACGAGAAATCGCTAGATTCTAGTTCAGCGACCTCCAAAACCTATAAACTCATGTATTTTAAGGCATCACAAGCACTATCTTCAGTTTGACCTTGAAATAACCTTGAGATGACCTTGAGTTGACCTCAATAGGCATCGCATCCATTGATTGGAACCCATTAAACTCTTCACCTTCTGAGTACTAATATCAGAGACTCAGAAACGGTGACTCAAGCCCATAGCCAATATCACACACATCTCCCTCTATATCTTTGAAACTATCCATAGGATCACTTTGGGCCAAAAGACACTTTTGATCAGAGTGTCGAGAACTATAACATATCAAAATTTCAGCCAAATCGAGTGGGACCCAATTTACATTCATTCTGTGCGAGGTCCTTTGTGAAAATTCTCCGAAGGAATAGTCTGATTAAATACTCAGGAATGTTAATTTTCCCAGCAATAATTTTTGATTTTTTGACCGCAAGAATTGTATTTCCATTTGATGATTATTAATAATTGATTCAAATATAGCATACATATGAAAAAAATACCATATTGAAATGAACGGTTGCAATCGAGAGATCTGCTCTTTGCAAATCATCAAAATATTTATTTCCAACAAAACTACCTCCTTCTTCAATTATTAGAGATGAACAGATAGGTACTGCAGTTCAATTTCTTTGAAGAACTGTGATATCGATAACCTGAAACATATCCAGCAAACATTCAATCTCTGGCCGGCGGCAGAGCCAATGATGGACATGCCGGCGTATTACTGGCCATGACAGAATGTTATTGGCATAAAAGCATTTTAATGCTGGCCAAACTAATATCTTTTACCGGATATTCTGCCGGTAAAGGCCCAAAACCAGTATATATAAATTTGTTCTTTCCCTATTTGTAGATCGAAGATACTGTATCACAGCCTGATACAGCGTGAAGAAAAGCTACATATTTCGATAGGTGTGGATATTCAAAAGCTGCTGTTGAAATACCAGCAATCTACTTATCGTACTTTTCCTGTATTGACTTGAATACATAGCCATATTAACCGTGATTCTGTTTTCATATATTATAGTCTGAAAATGACTTATCTACTTCTTAATTTGAAAATTTAACGCAAAGAAGAAACAACCTATCTGCAGAATGGAAGGATGTGTTGATGAAAAACGCCTTATCTCTAAATACGCCTCATCTGCAATGTAAATACACCTCATCTGCTTGGCGCGTGTGCATTTACATGTTAGCGGTTCAGTTGAGTCATTTATGGACAACAACAACTGACTTTTTAGTGACGGTGTTGTAAGTCTGTACCAACTTCAGGTAGTCAGTTGTAGTTTCAACGCAATTAATTCATGTACACGTTAACTTCATATTCAAATTATAACACATTGAGTGACTTTTTTCAGAGGTTAGTTTATAGTTCAATACTATCAATATAAGTACTGAACACTAAAAACTTTGTCATTAAATCTCAACGTTTTTTTTGATTATTCCGCAATTATTTATTAGTGTTCCTTAAGTCAGTCTAGTAAACTAAATGCATTTTTCCCGCTGCTGGTCGATACATGCTAAGCTACGTAACATGAAAATGAACAATATAATTCGTTTACTAATTTACTTCGGCAACGGAATGTAAATATAGTGTCATATATAGGAATGTAGTTGTAAATGTAAATAGTTTCATTTCACTGTTTATTTGGTGATTCAAAAGTCGAAAGGAATAATCATGACGGGTAAGAAAACACACCAATGTAGGCAAATTTTAAGAAATTTCGACTGGCAGCGGTAAAGTTGGGATACACGCATAATGTTTCGACTTTCAACATTCCTTGTTACTTACTACCTAAATAACTCAATTTTGCTCAAGAATGTTATAATAACAATCTATGAAATTTCGAATTATTCAATAGTTATTAACATTCATTTCCTTTGGCGCAGCATGTCTCAATATAAGAAAAATCGAGCAGGTTCCAGTACTACAAGGTCCCAGAAAATGTTGGAAATGGTAAGAGATTTGGTTAAAAACCAAATAAGTGAGAGCAATAACAATAAGAATTAAATGAGCCAGGACGTTATGAGTTTTGTGAACAATTTAACCATGGACGATATCATTTTTGATATTTCACCTGCTTCTACTACAAGTGTAATTGAGGTTGCATTACAAACTCTAGCAACCACAGAAAACACCCAACATTCGATAACTCACCTATTTATATTAGTAACTACACTCCATCAATACCTGAAGAGATTGTGAGCGAAACTGCATCACAAATTCGGGCAACCTCAGAAAACGATGCACCATTCCATAACTACCTGAAGAGATTTTGAGTGAAATTGCTTCACAGTCTCAAGTAGCCACAAAAAACAATCCAAGAAAAAATTAAATAAGACTTCTACGAAGAAAAACGCGTCAATACTGAAAAATTTGGAAACTTACAGAATTAAAAAACCATGTGAAAGTAGTTGTAAAAAAAAATGTCGTCAAGATATTGATGACGACAGAAGAGTTGAAATAAATAAGCAATACTGGACCATGTCATATGTTGAAAGACACTTGTTTGTTAGAGACTGTACTCAAAAAACTTTAGTTAAACTCCGAACTACCTCAACTACGGAAAATGAAAAGAAAAGAAAAAATAACAGCAACAAATTCTTTTTGAATGATAAAACAGGAATCTTAACTGAAGTTTGTCGAACATTTTTCTCAACTACTCTGGGGTATAACAAAAACAATAACGCAATAATCAAAACATCTTTACCGGGCAACTCTGTAACTCCGCCGATGGTAGTAACACACAGGCGAGGCAAACATACTAGCAGAACCCGACAAGTTGATAAAATGCTGCTAGAGCAGCATTTGAAATCTTTTCATCCTAGTGTTTCACACGCACGCTTCCAATCGGCTTTATTTGCTATCTGACCTCACTATTACTTTAATGCATAATGATTTTTTAAGAAAAAATAAGGAAATAAAGTGTTTTTATTATACATACAGAGCTTTTGTTACAGACGTCAAAGGTGGAACAAACACATCACACGGGCAGCAAGTCCAGAAAACAGTACCGGGAAGATAAGGAGTCGCAAAATTGGAATTCAAGTACTATTTGTCTATCAGCCGATTTACAAAAGGTAATCATGCTACCCCGCATGGACACCTTTAAAGAGGCAAATTTTACAAAAAGGATAAAAGTCTTCAATGAGAGTTTCGTCGGCTCAGGACAGAATAAGAATTGGGGTTTATTTTGTATGTTTATTTATCTAATTAACTCTACAGAAATTGCTGCAGATGTGATCGAGCTTACCTATTTTGAGCCAGAACATACATTTATGTCTGCCGATAGCTTTCATCACCAAGTGGAACTATCCATGATAGCTAAAGGTAAGATTTACGACTTCGATGATTTAAAATCTTGTATAGCAGAATCTCATTCTAAAAGGCCCCCGGAAGTGTTAGAAATGAGCATTCCCGATTTTTCAGACTAGAAAGACCACTCGTCCCTTACTAAAATCAAGAAATGCAATCCCAGGCCTTATCTGAGTGAAATTACAAAAGTAAAATTTGAACGTGGAAACCATCACCTGTAATATGCAAATGAGTTCGATGCGTCTTACGTGGAAGTTAATTTCTTAATGGTGAAATTTCTAAAGTGTAAGATGAAGCCCGAAGTTAGATCCGCTCCTAGGGGCATTCCCAGGCGAAAACGTTAAGAAACTGTGCCAGTTAATGCCAAAAAAATCGGCAGTTGTTTTGGGAAAATGTATCAACATCTGATGACGTCCCGGATCCACTTACTGATATTGATGATTGATTATAATGAATTCCTCATTGTCTTTTTTTTGTTGTTGAAAAAACGTTTATATTTTCCATTAAATCTTGTTAAATCTGAATAAATCCAGCTTCATGATTGCGACAGCCGACAGCCGAGAGGAGATACTGAGGTCGATAGTTCAAACCCACACAAGGGCAATTTGTTTTTTGTTCTGTTTTTTATTTCAATTTGAAAAAATGAAATAAAACTACCCCAAAGGAAAATTAAACTACCCTGAAGGAAAATTAAACTATCTTTTAGTTGATATAAAAAGGAAATAGTGTTTGTTTTTTATCGTATCGTTGAATAAATAAACATTGAAAGTGAAATATATCTATTTTTGAAAACTACGGTCGACGAAAAAGTTTTGTAACAAACTCGTGAATTGAAATGGCGATTAAAAATCTCAAACATTAACGCGATCGCTCCGCCCACGCGTTAAAATATCTCAATTGTTAATCGACGCTATTAATGCACTTGTTCGTTAAATAACTATAAACAATGTTCAAACATAAATTGAAATATTTTAAAATCCAACTGCAGAATATTTACCGGCTCTCATGTGAAATTCATGGCGGGCAGCCAAATTGTGTTTCTGCCTTTTACGGAAAATGGCGCCTTCAGTACTTGAGGCATTTAAAAAAAAAACACGACAGGGTACTGGGAACCAATTGCGTGAGAAGTACAATAAAATCAACATCTTCTTCAACTATATTTATGTTTTTTCTATGGTCAGATTGAGTGAATCGGCATTTTGTTCTGCAATTATCAATTGCTCCTTCCAGATTTTTTTAAATAAAAAAATCATCTCGGCTCCTACTGATCGTAGGAATTAAATTTTGTCTTTAAATGCGTGAAATCATGCTAGAAATCTGTTTTCATAAAAGTAATTTCTATAAAAACAAAATAAAGAAATTTATTTAGAAAAAACATGTAAAAAATTGTGCAATTTTTTTAAGTAATTTTTTATCCTCGTTGTGTATTATAGTTTTATTTCACTTTATTACTAATCCAATCACACTGTATTAATTAGAAATAAAAAAAAATAATTGAAAAGATACCTATATAAGTGAAAAATAGAAATGTTTGATGTCAGTGAAAAAAGTCAAACAAAAATGAAAGTACAGAAAATTGATTTATTTCATTATTAGACGCCAAAATATTGGTCCTTCGAGCCGGATTGAATAATTTCTTGGAGAGAAACAAGTTTAAATATCATGAAAAATAGCGAATCAGACGACCTTCCATCAGACAATAAAACTAAGAGACCAAACGCAGGTATCAATACCAGGCTTGATGATTCATAGGTATGGCCACAGGACGATGCAAGAAAAAAGACAGCCGTTGACAGTCATTCCAAAATAAGTGTGCTGGTAGAAACAGGAGCAGCTCTTGAAGTAGATGAAGAGAATAATAGACCTAAGAGGCATTCAACTCGCGACAAGGTTCCTTTATCTGTAGACGATAAACAAGAAACTGCTTCTATTCCATCAGTTGGTTCGAGATATTCCAATGCAAGCAGTGTTGAAATACAGAGACGACAATACGCTTTGAAGATAGCAAAAGTAAGACACGCCATAGAAATGAAGAAACTAAAGAATGAATTAGAGATATTAGAATTAGAACGAGACGTATTTGAGACACAAATTTCAGACGATGCGGAAGGACATTCCATCAGATTCGTCAAATCCGCGTATAGTTTCAATAATAAAAAACATATGGTACTAGACGATACCCCCCGAGAAATGACTTCCATGAGAGAAATTTCCACGATGGTGATGAAAAAAAACGCGAGTTTATTCCTTGACAGACAGCCATCTGATATTCAACAACTATGCAACACCATAAGTAAAGCTATAAAAACGGTATCAAGTGCACCACGACAAGAACGATTCATTGCTCGTAGTGCAAGTAGTTGAAAAAACATTTCCTACTTTGATGGTAACCCAGAAGAATGGACAATGTTCATCGCACAATTCAGAAAAATTGCATCATTATGTGAATACTCATCGGAAGAAATGATGATAAAATTGCAAAAATGCTTGAAAGGTGAGGCGAGGCTAGCAGAATCGGGCACGATGATATCTCCAGAAAACTTTAGTTCTGAAAACATTGGAAATGAGATTTGGTCGCCCAGGTCTGATAATCGATGGGCTTATTTTAAAAGTCAAAGATGTGTTGCCAATCAGAGAGAATATAATATAGACGGTTTGGTAAGGTTTTCCAGCCATGTATCTTGTCTAGTTGCAACGATCAAATCTTTAGGATACGGTGTTATTCAACCTATACGTAAATGACTTATTTTCCATAGAGAGTAGGGGTGACATCATAGGGTATGTTATTTTTAATGAGGCCCAAACATGGCAGGATCTGAAAAACAACGCAGAACAGGACTTTAAATATATAAAAGATTGGTTTGACAGATTACGAACAGTACATTTTGAAAAAACTAATTTAGTTGTAATAAATCAGGCATCCCTTCATTCAAACAACTAGAAATAAATATAAAAGGAAAAATGATGGAGATAGACTCTGTATCTGTAACCAAATATTTAGGAATATATCTAGACACACACCTTAAATGGGACTATCACATTAAATATGTTACTAGAAAACACCAAACCATGTTATAGAAATTTAAATACTCGAACAACTACCTCCATATCCAAGAAATGAGAGTAATATACTTCTCACTTGTGGAAAGCCATATACGCTTGGGGTGGTACACTCAAAACACATCTTAACCGATTGGAAGTATTACAAAGGCGATTTCTGAAACTAATTCCATGAAAAAACTCCAGATACAATTCCGACAGCCGGTATAACTGAGTTATGGATGTAACAATTATTCTACTTTTGTATAAATATGGGATACCACTCCCAGAGAAATAAAAAGCAAGTTGACATTCCCAACCATGAACACTTCACACGCAATAGAAATAAGCATAGTCTCCCGCAAGTTACCAAATCGATATCACATAGAGCTTATTCTTATATTTCAATAAAAATGTACAACACGTTGCCTGAGGAAATGAAAAAAATTAGCAATATACTGATTTTCAAAAGGAAACTAAAAAAATATATGTGTGATAATGAGAGAAAACTTTTCCTATTTCTTTGAACCATAAGCGATTACATGAAAATACTATATGAGTTCCAACTTCCATACAGAGTAATGATAAGAATAAATGTACTTATATATGTGAGTGTGTGTATATACTGATCCTTGTTGTTTTTAATTTTTTTATTTTACCTGTTACATGACGGATTATCCATTTTTAACATTTTTTCTATTACCATTTTCACCGTTTTGTACAAAATTTTACTATGTTTAACACTTTACACATGTATTTTTTTTAATGTAACCTTAATTTGTCAACATTATACTTCTAGTAAGTTACTTTTCACTCCCACATATACTTTTTCCATTACGTATCTACATGCAATTCTAGCACCCTCACCAAAGAATTTACCTGTAATTATACTAATATTATCTTACCTTCTATGTATTTACGCCTCCATTATTTTATATTTATTTAACCACTTCATTTCTAGTCTTATATTTATATAGCAATCAACATTTTCTACATCTACATCTTGAAACAAGTTATTGCAACTTATCAAGTATCACTTTACTCACTTACTCAGATCAATTAATTAATTTTTTTTTGTGTAATCTCTGTTTTACAGAATGAGTGAATTTATAGATATGATAAAGCTCCGTTGGGGTGAAGAAGTCGTGAAAAACCATGGGACTGTTGACTTGAGTGACCTTTCAGACTGATTTTCAGACATAGCAACAGCAGCGTGTCATGTGAGTACCCCAAGAACTTCAAAAATTAATAGAAATGATACCAAATCGAAATCATCCATGTATTCATTGAAAAAACGGCACGAGACTACCTTGATAACAGCTGATAGTAAAACCAACGAAGGATTCTGTACATACTGCCAAGAAAAGAAATAGGAAATGGATACTAGGTGGGAGACAGTTACGAAAAGAAAAGTATGCTTCTCTTGTCTGAAAAACAAACACCAGACTATGAAATGCAGGTTCAAGCGTCAGTGTGGTATCAAAATAACTACAGACGATCTCACCACCAGCTCCTTCATAAGGATCAACCACAACAAAACTTAGATCGTAGTCAGTCAACTCAAACCGATGATTCAAGAAAATGTTCTCGCTGGTGGACAGGGAGCTGCAAATATCCTTCTAAGAATGATCAAGGTGAGATTATACGGAAAAAGCACTGTTTTGGAAACCATTGCGCTTTGTGATGAAGCTTCGACTGTAACTCTCATTGACAAATCCATAGCTGACCAACTTGACCCAGATGATTCTTTTGGACCAAGACAATATCCGACTTCCTGTGGCAAGAAGAATCATTCAGGGCCCGGAAAATTCTCCGGTTGCTACCAAGACCAATCTCGGTTGTATTTTAAATGGAGACTTAGCCAAAAGCGACGAAAAAGGAAGAAATTTGTACTCCTTTCATATCTGTCATTGCCAAACCGCTGCTGACAATGAGCTGCACAAAATCGTCAAGGATTCATTCACAACCGAAGCTTTTGGTGTTCAAATGTCGATAATCAAATATGAAAGACAACAGAGCACTCGACATAATGCAAAAAAACTGCAAAACGAATCGGAGACCAGTTTGAAATCGGATTGCTTTGAAAACAAGATGATATTCAGTTGCCTGAAAGTAAAACTGTAGCAGTTCGACGATTGGAGTGCATTGAAAGACAGATGACGAAAGATGAGAATTTCAAAAGGAGATACTGCGATAAAATCGACTATTACGTGAAAAGAGGATATACCAGGAAACTTTCAACTGGAGAAGTCGCTGATGAAGGTCCCCGTTGCTTGTATCTTCCAAATTTCGGGATGATAAACCCAAATAAACCGGCCAAGTTACGAATAGTATTTGACGCGGCTTCAAAGTCATGTGGAATGAGCCTAAATGACAATTTGCTTGCTGGACCAGACCTTTTACAAGCATAAGCGGAAGTTTTACTCAAGTTAAGGAAGAAAAAGATCGCATTCCGCAGTGACGTACGGGAGATGTTCCAAGTCAAAATTATTCCCTCTGACCAGTCCTCCCAGAGATTCCTTTAAAGAGATGGAAATTCCCGAAAACCAATGGACGTGTATGGAATGCAAGTCATGACATTTGGTGCTACATGTTCTCTGACTTGTGCACAATTTGTAAAGAACTTAAATTCCCAGCAACTCACTAAAAGACCAGACATTTTAGACGCCGTTGTGAAAAAGCACTATATCGATGATTATTTAGACTGTACCGACATTGTGGAAGAAGCTCTAGACATCATTTCTGAATTGAGACACATTAAAAAATTGGGTGAATTTGACTTTGTTGACTCGAAATCAAATTGGAAAGAAGTACTGGAAAGACTTGCCACGGACGAAGACATTATCTGCAAGAATCTTAATTTGGACTCCGACACGACCATCCAACGAGTTTTAGGCCTTTCGTGGAATTGAAAATTGGATATTTTCTGTTTCAAACTGGAATCAAATATTCTGGATTCCAAAGTTAGCAGTGGAATGACAAAAAGAAAAATTTTGAAACTAGTCATGTCCATTTTTGACCCTTTAGGACTGATTATAAATTTGACTATACGAGGAAGAATTCTCATTCAGGATACATATATGGAAGTCTGGAATTGGTTGGGATGACTAGATTGATCATTCGCAATATCAAAAATAGAAATTGTGGTTTTTGGATCTGGAAAAAAAATTCAGAAATGTCCATTTCCAGGTGTTATTCTTCGAATATTCCTCGTGCTGAAAACATTGAGCTACACATTTTCTATGACTCCAACAAAAAAGCATACGCCACTATAGCTTATCTTTGGATAATATCTAAGGATTCTATTGAAATATTTCTAATTTTTGCTAGAGCCCGAGTAGCACCGACCAAACCAATTTCAACTCCTAGACTGGAGCTTCAAGCTGCGTTGATAGGAGCCCGACTGATGAATTCTCTAATCAAAACTTTGGACATCAAAATAGATAAAACATACTTACCTCTGGACTCTTCTGGATAACTAACGATGGGAGTAAATTAGGACAGTTCGAATCCCACCGAGTGGGTGAAATTCAAGAATTGATAGTGCTGATTGGTACTGGGTGCCATCCAAATCAAATGCTGCTGAAAAAGTTACAAGAACCTACTCGGATGATGGTAATCATATCGATTTCAAACGATGGTATGATGGACCTGAATTTACATTTCCGCAATAAAATGCTATGGCCAACTAAAAAAATTTGTCGGGAAAGAGCTCAAGAAAAATGAAAAAGAAGAATCAGGATCAAACAATGCCAACTGGAAAGTTTTCCTGAAGAAATACATCTTCTTTGGAAGAACAAGCTTTTGAGAAATCAAAGTCGCCTAAGACAACTTTCACCATCAATTGACGTAAACGGTATTCTGAGTGGACAGGCTGACCTAGCAGAACAAATGGATAAGAAGATCCATAATATTACCATCCAAACATAGACTGACGTGTCTTTCACTTCAACAATTTCATGAACAATGTGCTCACCAAGGTATTGAGACTGTGCTCAATGCTGCTAGACAGAAGTTTTGGATAATTGATGGTAGAGCAGCTGTGAAAAATACTTTTTCCTACGAGCGTGCGGAAAAGTTATTTTTCGTTTTGTTGTACTTTTCCGTACGATTTTTACTTTTATGTACGATTTTTGTATTGTTGAAAATGAGGATATTTAGGACTAACTAAATTATCTATGTAACCATTCTCTTATTAGTTATTGTGTGGCATTATTACAAAAACTTGTTTATTAGAAACTTTGTTTTTTCATAAATGAGATGGACAAAAACACTCGTAGGAAAAATATTGTACCTAACTCTCACGGAAAATGTCTTTTTCGCCCTTAACGGCTTGCTCGAACTCAGTTCCGCGTCGTTCGTGCAACTGCCGTCGCGTGTGGAAAAGTACTACTTTCCGCACTTGTTAGGTAAATAACTATTGCAGAACGTCGAAAATGCCGAATTTTGAAAGCAAAGCCAGAAATTACTTACTCAAATGGGTCAACTTACTGTGTTTGGATTGACTCAACCATCTCGACCTTTCACATATGCAGGGATCGACTATTTTGGACCTTTGTATGTAACAGTTGAACGTCGAACAGAGAAGAGATGGGGTGTTATTTTTACCTGTTTATCTGTGAGAACAGTACATCTTGAGGTAGCACATTCATTGACTACGGAATCAGCAATAATGGCTGTTAGATGAATGATGGCAAGAAGAAGAAAACCTTTACAGTTGTATTCGGATAACGGTACAAATTTTCGTGGAGCTTCTGAAGAGCTGAAGAGAGCCTTCAAAGAACTAGACGAGATGAAATTGAAAGAAAAATTATTGGAAAAGAATATCAAATGGATATTCATCCCATCCGCGTCTCCTCACATGGGTGGCGCATGGAAGAGGTTAGTGCGTTCAGTAAAAATCACTTTTCATGTTATCGTAAACAAGCAAATTTTGAAGGACGAGCTTCTACTTAGTTTATTCGCAGAATGCGAAAACATTGTCAATTCAAGACCGATAATGAAAGTATCTGGCGATCCCAACGACTCAGCGGCATTAACTCCAAATCATTTTCTCTTGGGTAGTATGAATTATAGTAAATCATTTGAAAACAAAATTGGAGATCTACGTGGACAATGGAGACGAGTTCAAGGATTGAAGGACTCTTTCTGGAAAAGGTGGGCCAGAGAATATTTACCAACTTTGACAAGAAGAACATAATGAAGGGACGATAGCAGACTATCAAACTGAATGATCTAGTTATCGTAGTGGAAGACAACGCACCTAGGAAATCCTGGAAATGTGGAATTATTGTGTGGCGTTACTTGAGATGGAAAAGTTCCACCAGCACGGCAGCCTGATAGTCGTAGAGATGTCGTGGGTTCAATAGAGATTTTATGAAATTTTATCTTTATTTTTTATCTTTTAGTTGTCTTTAAGTTGTCAACAAGAAGTAATACTATATGAGTAAGCGGGGCGCCACCCAGTAACAAACTAGGAAGGAAAGGAATGACAAAACAAAAAATGTACCTACACAGTTTTTTGTTAACTTATAATTCAATCCTGTTAGTTGAACATTGGTAAAATTTGTTTTTAGTGATTTGAACAATTATTATCTCTCAATTAATAAGTTAGTTGCAATTCGAAGGTTTATCTCTAATAAAGTTTGTTAGTTGAACAACTATTTAGAAATGTTACCATATGATAACTTGAACAAATAATCATCTATAAGTTAATTTATCAGTTGAACGGTAAATTTATTTCTAAGTGAGCTGAAGGCTCTTAATTGAAGTTAAATTTACCACTGGAAGTTACGAACTTCTTCGGGCTGAGAATGGGAAATTGTTATCAACAATAAATTATCAAAAATTTGGCAACAAGGTAACTAACCAAATACAATAGCAAAAATATAAAGTCAAGGCAGGAATGTTTAAGGGACGTCAAACACCAATAACAATGCCAAAAATTCGAGGGAAGTGAAATATCAGCTGCTATTTCAGTTCTTACATAATATGCATATGAGACCTAAATAATTATAAGTGAATGATGAACACTATAAAATAATACTGCCTGTCGTCGTAAAATAGGTACCTCTTATCTTCTTGGAAGGGAAATATCAGAATAGCTTGTACTCACAGAAAATCATGCTAACTTTCAGCCGGTTCGACAAAATGTCCTCTAACGATATTCTTTCATACACCAAAATGAGAGTTGGATTGAATTTATTGGTTATCAATCCATATTATATCGAAATTTGAATGGAATTAATGCCCATAGTAGTACGTCAATCACCAAAGATTCAGTTTAAGTCCATGCATAATGTTTGGCATAGTTTGGCAATTTAACAACAAATACATGGAAGCCATTATACTCTAATTTCTAACAGGCTACAATCATCGTATTCACAAGTCGAAGAGCAAGTTGAAGAAGAAGGCCTGAAATGTAACCCAAATTTATTTTCAGGAACTAAAGAGAATGATGTAGCCACAGGACTATTTTAACATACCTTCAGTTCTTAAACGACCTTCTCAAAAATAAAATATAAAAATATGGAAACCATTTTGGCATCGCTTGAGTCTAGGCTTTGTTTGATAATACATCAAACAACGGTCTAGCGTTGTTTGATAATACAGAAGATAGTTGGGCAGTCACTTTAGAAAGAGTGTTCGATGCAATCGCGCGTGACATCTAGTTTCTTTTAATAGAACCTTCCAAAAATTGCATAATTTATGGCACTGTACTAGTACGCCACCTGGATGGAATGTGAAACTTATAAGGAATTTCTGGAATTTCTTCCAGTTTTCGTTAACCATCTCATAATTTAATAATTTGTGGAACTTTGGACGATTTGCTCGGACAGGATCGGACTTATGCATTTGGAACAAAATATATTTCAAAGTTATAGTAATTTATTGTAAGAAAGTTGTACTGCTGACCGATCGTTCATAACTAATAAAGACAATAGAATGTTGTGTCAAGTTTTACGAACTTTTTTTGGTAAAGATTTGTGTTACTGGCAATCCGTTTAAAAAAAATGAACATCGCGATTTTGTGCCATTAGGCAATTTTTGTTTTGCGAAAACGGTCTGTTTGCCAAGTTGGTCATTTCGGATTACTGGAAATCTGATATAGAGATGAATCGAAGTGGACATTATTCTATTCAATAAGGCGGTTCTTGCTGTGACACTGGGCGGACTGGGCCCATAACCTATTAGTCGATGTAGGAAATGCCTGTTGCCAAGTTAGGGGAGCGTAATAAAAGTTTTGATTGAAGTATATTAATATAAATCTTCAACCAATTCTAAAATCGCTTACAATTTTTGTTTTGCGGAAATGCTCTGTTGCCAAGTTGGTCACTTCTGATTACTAGATATCAGATATAAAGATGGATTGAAGTGGACATCAGGCGGTTCTTGCTATGACATTTTGATTTTGAAGAAATGCGATGTTGCCAAGTCAGGAGAGCAGAAAACCATTAGGAAGAGCTTTATAAAAGTTTTGATTGGAGAATATATTAATATATATCTTCAGCCAATTCTGACGGTATCTACAATTTTTGTTTTGCGGAAGTGCGTTGCTGCCAGTTGGTCACTTTGGATTACTCAATATATGTAATGAAAATGAATCGAAGGGTGCAATATCCTTTTCAATCAAGTGATCTTGATTATAAAATTTTGACTTCGCGGAAATGCGCTGTTGCCAAGTTATAGGGGAGCGGCATATCATCAAGAAGAGAATTATAAAAGTTTCGATTAAAGTATATTAATATGAAGCGTGACTCACGGTCGGTGGTAGGTTAGACGTTTATGGTAAACGCAACGTAGGATTTTCCTGAAAATTTCATATCTTACATTTCGTTACCTTCTCTATCGATCTAAAATATTTTTAGCATTGCGGCGTTGCCACTTCTATTAAAAAGACCTAGCAACTTTATTTTTTTAAATAGAACACCCCGTATATCACCTAACACATTTTTGAAATCTCTATTTTATAATAATACTTTTTTATTATTAATGTCCTATACTTATGTCTATCAGTTTTCGAGAAAAAAATAATTTGTGTTAAATATGGTCCAAAACATAGCCCTAAATGAACCAAGAAATCGACACCATATCATACACGGCGTGCTAAAATTGCTATTATGTTCGTCATGCATAAAATTGCTTAAAAGATCATTTTTTCAAATGAAACCCCCTATATATTACTCGATAAATTGAAAGATGATGAAAAATGCTTTAATATGACATATCATGTCCCTATACCTAAATCATCAAGTTTTCTTAATAAAACCGTTTTTGTGGAAAAAGTTATTTATGATACCTACAAGTGTTGAAAGTGGGATTTTATTTTATGAGTGGGAAATATTGCGAAACGAGCGTCAGCAACATAAAATCACTCTTAACAAATGTATCATACACATTTTTTTTGTACAACAGTTACTGCTATTAATAAAAAAAAAACAAAAAGTGGTCTCCGGGGTTCGAACACACGACCTTTGCATTACAAGGCAGATGCTCCAACTACATACACCAGCGCACGTATTAGTTAAGTGTTATTATTGGTAAGTCATGACAACAGTTAGATTGAATACTACTTCTTATAAATTGCACAAACTGCCAAAGACACGTGTGAACTTTTCTAAATAATTCTTTCTAAGTAGGTGTGCTCATTGAAGTGATTCTATTAGAGATATTTTTAATGACAGTTGTACAAAAAAAATATATTTAAAGAATTTTATTTTAGGTAGCCGTGGAAATATCAAGCTTATGACAGTTTGGTGACTTTTATAAGTAATTAATAAAAGGTTATTGACAGTCCTTCAAAAAATCGCCAAAAATGAATGCAAATATTGATTATTCAAACGAAGTTCTTATGAAATTATTTATTATACATGGACAGTGTGATCAAACCATTAACAGAACTTGCAAAAAATTCAACCAAATGTATCCTGAATTAACACCAATGAACGAGAGGAAGTTTGTAAGATTACAAAATAATTTCCTTAACTATGGCTCGAAGTTAAAAGAGCCTTCAACATTACCAAAACCTGTTACTTCAAATGAGGAAAATACTGTTAACGTTTTGGCATATTTTTATGCATATCCAGAAGCTTCCATTCGCAGTGCAGAAAAATATTTGGGTGTATCACATGCTTCAGTACAACGAATTTTGGAAAATTACGAAATGCATCCGTATAAATTTACCAAAGTTCAAGCTCTCAAAGCAGATGACTTTGTACGTAGAGTGCATTTTTGGGAATCCCTTTTAATACACATACAGGAAGATCGGGAATTTTTGTCAAAAATATTTTGGAGCGACGAATCAAAATTTACGAGGGATGGCATTTTTAATGGAAGGAATAAACATATTTGGGCTGATCATCATCCTCATGTGACAAAAGAAATGGGATTTCAAGAAAAATTTTACCTGAACGTTTTCTGTATTTTAAAGAACAATAAGAAAACTGAGAGGGTGACAATCATTTCGTTGTTACAGTCTTCTAGAATGAGTGACGAAAAACAATTTGACATAAGTCTACAGAATGTATGAAAATTATTTTATGGTAGAAATATCGTAGATATACTTCATTAATCAAAATGAATGATATTGAAAGTTAAAATTGATTTATCGCTTCAATATCTATCAAAAAATTCCTACTGGCGATTGATTTCACCATGAGGTACTATATCCCACTGGAAATTTCCTGTGTTCGATTTCGTGGATGAGAATTCGTCACTAACTTCACATATTTCGTGGATGGGAATTCGTGGATAACTTCACACCGATTTTAATATTTCTATCGTTGAAATATTTTATTTACATTAAATTGTATAGAAAAGATGAAATATTCATATATTCATAAAAGAGAACCTGAAATATTAAATATAAAGAGATATAGATTTTTTTAATAGAAATGGAGTTCAAGTCAGAGAACCAGTAGATTGAACACTACTTCCTACTGATATGATGAATTTGTATGTTTGAATGTTTGTTACCTAATCACGGAAAAACGTCTTGACGGATTTGAATGTTTCGCAAAATGATAGTCTATAACCTGGATTAGCGAATGTGATAATTTTCATCCTTGTTGATGATTTATATGCCTATGTTAAAAATTATTTTCTGCCTGAGCGCTAAAAAAATTTGTCTGTCATCATCAAAACAGAGTCAACGCAAGTCAATGCAAATTAATAGACACGATGATGGGCAGTGACGAGGGTAAAACTTACCCTGTAGAATTTCTCGACACCTTAAAATCAACAGGCGTTCCTTTCCGTAAAACAGAGCAGAAGTTCGGCGTCCCTGTTCTGTTGATGCGCAATTTTGATGCAGATTTCGCAATGGCACCATGGTAAGTGTCGGGGGAGTTCGACAGAGAATGACAGAATATACTAAAATACTGCTTTCCTGGTTAATATAATGACGGATATCAATGTTTCTTAGAACATGTCGAGGACACAATTCTTGTTTATGTCAGTACTAGGTTAGGTCAGAAGATATTGGAGCCATATGTCCCAGTCAACCGCTAACTCTTCAGTTGATACCTTTGTGATTGTTATTAATATTTATATTTGCAATCGAGTTGACCGAATAGTGCCGGATGTATTAAAATACTGCTTTCCTTGTGCAAAGCGCAATGTTCCTGTTAGGGTGCACTATTGTAAGTGCTTCTTGTAAATGAATAGCAGGACTCTTTCTTAGCTAGAGGGAAACTGCCACCTGCATACAGACCGCTTCAGAGGTTATTTTATCAATACTAAGGTAGGTCGGAAGATATTGAAGACCGGTGTTCCAGTCGATCGCGTACTCAGTATCTGATACCTCTGTTATATACATATTTACAACAAAAATTGATTTACGTAACATATGAGGAAGCCGCATATTATTTATTTCATGCCGGGTCTAGTTATATAGTGCTGGTTCAATAATGAAAATTGGAGGGTGAAAATAACCGCATGCAGGCTTCCCAATTGGTCATAATAGGTGACATAATAGTCATTAATGACGTTATAGAGTTACTATGACCGATCATTCCAAATGGTACCTCATGGCAACAACCCGTTTGACAGCTATTAAGAATACTCTTTCGGTCAAACTGATTTTGTTTGGGTTTATGCTAATTTTGATGGATGGATCAAATAAATGTTAAAATTATAGTATCGTATTTGATTCATCAGCTCTGGCATGTCACAATGACATCGTCATACCAATGTATTTCAATGACATTTGAAGTTTATTATGTGCCAAAAACCATAACAAAGCACAAAAAGTCCTAGTATCATAATGAAAGTCGAATGTAAAGTTTCTAAATGTCTAGTACGAAGGACCTTCATACGAAAAAATACTAATAGGTAATTTCAAACAATTTAATTGAAAATTTGAAGGGTAAACTATCATTATAATCTCTCATTTTCAAAGATTTCAGTTCACATCTAATTTCGCAGCGTGCATGTGTTTGACAGTAAATGGACAATTTGTTGTTGCATTGTCAACGAAATATTAAGGCACAGTTCATTTACTATTTTTCACAATGAATAACTCGAATGCATCTTTAGTTTGAAAAATACTATTTGACTTTGAAAAATATTTACACATTCCTATTTATTGATGCTACCAGATAGAGTTTTGTTTGTAATTCGGATCAAAAATGATCATTATGGCGCACGGCATATCATCGGGCTCGGCTATCGCCTTGAAATTGTTGAAATTGTTTTTTCCGTTAACCAGCTGTCATCCCTTTACGAACGGCAGACCTCAAAATTCGGAACTTGTGCGAGCCAAGAATTAACGAGGTCTTACCTTTCAACGTGCAATTCCTAGCACTTTTTCGGGCCATGAGATAAAAATCTGTGGTCGCTAAGATTCGAACCTAGCCAACCAGGAGTCAATGGTTTTGAAAGCAATATTCTTAACCACTGAGCTGCCTTGCCCGATAATATTCACGGCTACTACCATAATGATCGTCGTTATGAATTTTATAAAATAAATATCTAGGTATAAAGATTCGAGAACAAGTCTCCATTTTGAGTATTCAAAATGTTCTCCATATACTTCCTGACAGTAATGCATTCTTTTGCAATACTGTTGTCGTACTAGTTTAAATGTGTAAGCAGAAATTGCCCTACATTCTTCAATAATTTGTTGCTTCAAAATGTTATTACTTGAATTTCAAGTAATTCTACGAAAAAAAGCTGATGGTGTGAGGTCCGGTAACCGAGCTGACCATTCTATCGATTCTACGATGTTCCTCATCTAAGTAACGTCTTACTGCAAAATAATAGTGTACCAGAGTACCATATTTTTGAGACAGAATACATCTTGGTTATTCTCCAGTATTATCTTCATGAATTAACGGCTCAATTGCGTTTTGTAACATCTCCAGATATAATACACTGGTTAAGTTTTCATTGGGAAAAAGAGGCCCAACTTTGTTGTTTCGTAAAATACCTGTCCAATCATATACTTTTAAGGGAAATTTGGTATGTTTATCAAAAATGATGTGATGATTTGTGTCACTCCAATACCGTACATTTTGTGTGTTAATAGCACTTGAACAAATTGTTTTTATGTAGCCTGAATGTTAATTCATTCCAGAATTATAGTCTTCGACGAGGTCATTATCTGAACGTTGATCCTTCGGCTCCAATTTGTAGGGATGACATTTTTCTTTATTTATTTCTGTACCCTAAGGTCAAGTAGCCGAGTGATTAGGAGCACCGTCTTTGAATCATTCTCGCTATCGGTCGTGGTTCAAATCCTATCGACTGCAGCATTTTTTCTGATGACCCGAGAAAAGGTTAGAACCCGTCAATTCTTGTCTCGCACAAGTTCCCACTTCTGAGGGCTGCCGTTGGTAGGGGACGACAGAGATGATTAACGAAAAAACCAATTTTAAATAAACAACTCTTTGTGCTGTCCTTTGACAGACTTCACATACAGATGCAACTTGGTCTGTAGAGAATCTTCTTAAAATAGGTCCTGAATATAGGGCGATCATTAAAAAGCCGTTTCGCTGCATGAAAATTGTTCATTCACCAATTGATTTTTCCATCAAAATCAGACCAAACCTTAACAAAATTAGTATGACTGAATAGGTATTGTCAATACCCTCCCAACGAGATGTCACTAGTCATAAGGTCCTATTTATAATTATTTGTCACAGTGGCTCTGTAATGTCATCTATAATAATAATATATAATGATGAAACTTTTCAAATTACTCAATGCTAGAGTGGATAAAGTAATTTAGGGATGATGACCAGTTGTACAGAACTCAATGAAAATGTAAAATGTTGAAATTGAGAAGGATAAAAATGTGAAAATTCAAAATATAAAAGTGTAAAAGCATAAATGTTCATATATATATAAAACTATGAACCATTAATTATAGAAAGTAAAATCAGATAAAATACCAAAAATATTTGTTTGTCAACCAAATCAGCAAAGGGGATAATAACAGAGTAACCAATAATATTTAAAATTGTGTATTCATCTGATAAAATAGAATTCAAACTACAAAATACAGCAATCCGACATGATAGTTTGAACACAAACAGAGCAAATGACTTAACGTCTGTGAAAACCTAACCCCTAAAAGTGTTGAATTTATATCTGAATTTAGTCCTGAAACAATATCATTACGGGCACAACATTTAAGAATCTACGAAATGAAGTAAAAATCACAGGAATACATTGTAGAACTCGAAGATTATAGCCGTTGGATCTTGTCGTGCAAGATTAAGCCACTTATTTTGTATTGTTTTCATGTGTGGAACGAAAACAAATAATTTGTTTAGTGTTTTTTTCAATATATTATGTCACTGAGGGACCGCACAGCAAAAATAACTGAATTATTACACATTAGCCTTTGATGTTTACTTTTGACATAGATAGAAATGACGTCACAATACAGCGAGCGTTCCAGCGGGAATTTTGACCCTCAAATTAAAAGAGCCATTTTTATATTAATAAACCTTTATTTTCTGCTGAAATAGGATATTTTATGGAAATAGTACATTATAGAATACTTTTTCAAAACTGAATATAATTTTTTTTAGTGAATTGTCAAAAATGTGGAGTGTATCAATACTTCCCATTGTATGGGGAATAGTGGTGAACAATACGAATAAGAAAGTTGGATCAGATATTTTTGTGCTCGTGGGAGTGCTAGTGGGAGGACGTGGTGACCTTTTTTCCGTGTATTATAACTGTGAGATGTAAGATATATGTCAAGGACGGTAGCTTCAGGAAATAGTTTTTCTGTTGAGTAGCGTTTGGGTTTCGATAAATTCAATTAAAAAAATCTATTGTGTAATATCTCAAGTGAATGAAGATGCGTTCTGAAGGCTTCTCCCCAGCAAACTATTCTATAGCGTAAGTGGCTTTCTACAAATGCGTGGTACAGAAATTTCCAATTGTAACTTTTTTATATTTTCATATATCAACCATATTTAAGAACCTGTCTCAATATTTTTTTCTTCTCTTTCTATTAGTAGCCACCATTTTATTGTAGAAGTTACGGAAATACTATTTCAGTCGAGTTACGATATGGTTTTTTGGTTGAGTTCATGTGAAAATCATTGTAACTAGTAAATAAAATATTATTTATACAAAAGTCATGCATTGCTCTATATGCCAGTAGAATGTTAGTGAAGATTAATGACGGAAACACCTGTTATTTTCAAATATTTTATTAAATCAAACCTGAAGTTTCACTTATGTGGTTTTCAAAACTATATATTATATGAATTGACAACGAATTTTTGCTCTCTTCTTTATAATGACGAATGAAATTAACAAATTTTCATCCTTTGAGAAAACCAAAAAATATCAATACAATACTAGTAATAATACTAATCGACATCAACAGTCAACAGATACTGCTGGAACGTTTTCAGAGTGCGGTAGATTTAGATAAAAGCTGCTATATTCATCTGGAATTGCATCACTGGAACACAAAGGTATAACAAGTTCCCAGAAACGTTTAATAATTTTGTATTTTTTTTTTGTTCTTGTGCTCACTTTGTATTTGTACTCTAGGTTAATACAGGTGTACTTATCAGAAATGAAATCGTATTGGAAGTTTAAGGTGTGAGGATATTCCCTACATATTTTCAAGTTTTTCAGTTTTGACCAAGAAACTTTTTCTTTATTCTTGTCCAAATCCTGATTTGGTATCTTCTTGACCGGTGCCTTACTGAGTTCTTTCAAATCGTAAGGTTTCCTGTAGCTTTAGTTCATCTGATAAGTGTATACCATTGCTAGGGGATATGAAGTACTTGATTTTTATTCCGTTCTATTGAATCACCTTCAGACTGAGAGTGACCAATTTCAAAAAAAATTATAGACAATATTTATTCTGAATAACTTGGAGGCATACACATACATCGAAAATATGATTTGCAACGATTTGGTCCACCACAACAATCTGAATAAAATCTGAATTCTTTTGCTCCATCAGCAACTTTTCTTTTGATGAAATCGAATAAGGTAATTCTCAATTCATTAGGCTCTTTTTTACCTATAGTCTCATCCCATGCATAGCAATAACCCCCCGAAGGTCCGATAACGAAAATTGTGAAATTATACACCTTGAACTTTTTTTTATAATAAAATGATGACACCTTCGACTGGGGTGTTTTCAATGTTTTTTGCAAATCATAACATATCGTTATAATGCTCTGTGATTCCTTAGAAGCTTCCCTATCGTTACTTTTCATTTTCCTTACTACAAATTTGTTCGCGATATGTAGAGTGTAATCTTTTTCCATTTTTGTTCTTTCCCCTTCGGTAGTTGTTTTCTGAAACTCTCATGTAAGACACTGATCTTTTTTCGGAACAAAAAAAAAAACTGATATTGAATTCGGTGTCACGTATGTATCGGTACTGTCCTTTGGTAGCTACCTGGTGGCATGTTCATCATCCATTCGTAGCAGTGAATATAGTTTAGGGAATGTTAGACTAGCGACACACCAAGAAAAAACCTTTTTGACTAATTTAGGTAGAAGTTGTTTTTCTTCCACGAATTATATGAAGTGACATACAATGGTACGGCAAAACAGGGAAATACCTTCAGGCTTTCTGAAATTGCTCGAAACAAACTGTTTTTGAATGAATCTGTTTTGTGTGATTGGTGTATTTCAAAATGTTTTGTCTTGCTACAAAATGTTTTCGTCCAAATAAAGCTCAGAAGTTCTTTGTCTCACATAGTGAGATTCTTTTGCCGGTGAAGATTTCATATGCTCTGAACTGAACTGAAGTTTCTATAGTTTCTTCAATGGCATTCGCTCTGTTGTCATACCGACCCCTTAGATCTCCACTCTCATAACTATCAATTTTTTGAACAGTGTAGTCAACGACATATCTGTGATGCTGAAAGTATCAGAAAACGTCTTCTTGCAAACTTAAACTCGACTATGTCCTTTCTGTATATGATATTGATATGTCCAATTCTTTCTAGATTTATAATTCAATCTTAAGAATTGTTTTTCTGCTCTGTTGACGAATCTACAAAGATATTCACCCTATTTCTGATGCTCAGCCATCAACCATGGTGAAAAGATTTAGTCTATCTTCTTCAGATATATTCAATTTACATTTTCGCCGTCACTTTTCGTTTTTTAGATTACTGTTACAATTTATTTAATACAATAATTTGCAGTTACAATTGAACTATTTTCCTTTCTGTATATGATATTGATATGTCCAATTCTTTCTAGATTTATAATTCAATCTTAAGAATTGTTTTTCTGCTCTGTTGACGAATCTACAAAGATATTCACCCTATTTCTGATGCTCAGCCATCAACCATGGTGAAAAGATTTAGTCTATCTTCTTCAGATATATTCAATTTACATTTTCGCCGTCACTTTTCGTTTTTTCGATTACTGTTACAATTTATTTAATACAATAATTTGCAGTTACAATTGAACTATTTTATTGAATTTTATCAGTTTGAATCGAGATACAATGATGACTCATATCCAAATGAAGCTTACACTTGGAACAAATGAAAAATATTGTAACTTGACGTACAATGTTCTTTATATCAGGTGTCGAGATATCAATTTATACTTTGAAACGTATGTTTCAATCCTTTTTTTCTGAGAATTTTCTCAAAAATTTTGGTAAAGTTTGTAATTACGGATATGGGGCGGTAGTTTGTGACAATATCATCGCCCTTCTTATAAAGTGGCACTACAAATTGTTTCTTTGAAAGCTGATGGCCAGTAACCTTTTTCGATGCACGTGTTGAACAGGTATACTAGAGGCTCCTCTATAAACTGGAAGACCAATTCCAATATGTCATAGTTGTTACCACCAATACCACTGGATTTTTTAGATTTTGAACGAGTGAATACATTTTTTACTTCTGTTTTGTCGGTTGTTAATAAGACAAATAAGTTCCGGACAGCGGTTTTTTATACAATGATGACTCATATCCACATGAAGCTTACACTTGGAACAAATGAAAAATATTGTAAATTGACGTACAATGTTCTTTATATCAGGTGTCGAGATATCAATTTATACTTTGGAACGTATGTTTCAATCCTTTTTTTCTGAGAATTTTCTCAAAAATTTTGGTAAGTTTGTAATTACGGATATGGGGCGGTAGTTTGTGACAATATCATCGCCCTTCTTATAAAGTGGCACTACAATTGTTTCTTTGAAAGCTAATGGCCAGTAACCTTTTTCGATGCACGTGTCGAACAGGTATACTAGAGGCTCCTCTATAAACTGGAAGACCAAGTCCAATATGTCATAGTTGTTACCATCAATACCACTGGATTTTTTAGATTTTGAATGAGTGAATACATTTTTTACTTCTGTTCTGTCGGTTGTTAATAAGACAAATAAGTTCCTGACAGCGGTTTTTTATGCGTATATTTAGGATTTCTGTTTATTTTCTCACCAATTTTTTTTTCGATCTTGGTATACCGGGTGAGTCTGAGAGATGGGGCACCCCTATTTTTGAGAGAAATAATCCTATTCAAAGCACAAAAATTTAGGGGGCTATTGAACAACTAAAATGTGATTTTTTGAGATAAAAATTAATTCTCTAGCACTTCCGGTTTCGCCAGAAATGATCTGAGTATTAGTTTTTCAAATGGAACACCTTGTACATCTTCACATTTTTGAAATCTAGAGCAAATTCTGAACATGATAAGCTAAATTTTTTATTGAATTTTTTTTTTTCATTTTTTTTTCCGATACCATGTTTTCCGAGAAAATGAAATTAGCATTTTAATTACAATACTTTGCCACCAGCCGCTGTTTGAATGTGGCAAAATCACTTTTTTTCGATTATCTCATGTTTTTTAAATGGCATCTCTATGGGACACTCTGTGCAACAGATTGTTTCGAAGGAAAGGAATCGAATGATACCAAAATTATTTTGAATATCTGTCATTTATTTTCAGATTTATCACTATTACAAAAAATGTACCAAAAAGTATTGTGGCCGTTGGACTAATAAAAACCCAAATAATAACATTATTTTAAATTTCACTTACTTTACCAATAAGAATAATTGGCAAATTTGATGAATGTCTTTCTTATAGATGCATACTCCAGAGAAATGAAAATTCAAACTTGCTACCAGCAGATATTTCATTACGTCCATAATTCACATTTTGAAAGTAATTCGTCTTCAAAAAGACTAATTACTAGTATTCCCATGATGGACCCATTATGGTTGATAGAAACACAGAAATTACACTATCCATTTTTACAGATTCTGAAAGTGTTTAATAGTTTAATCAAGTTTCAATAAAGGAATGTGTTTCCACCGTCAACTCCAAATTTTGTCAAAGTCGCCTTTGGATAAAAAAATAAATGAATATCTGCTGTCAAATAAGTATCAATACGAAATAACAGTTATCTCAGTCCAATCATTATAACTGTGTCATGGATTTAGCCAAAATGAAAAAATTGACATGCTTTTAATTTACGGTGAGTGTCTGAAGAATTCTACGGCTGCATCAAATTTATACAGACGGAGGTTTCCTGGTAGAAGACATCCGTGTAGGACATACTTCGTGAAACTTGAACGTCAGTTGAGACAAGAGCCAAACAACCGACGTATTCGAAATCGAAATGTAAATGTAATAGTCAGCGAAGATAAAGAGACGTTCTAGGATATGTAGAGGTAAATCCGACTTCTTCAACACGAGAATTAGCTAATGAATGTGACGCAAGTCAATCGACTGTACAGAGAATTTTGAAAAAGCATAAGTTTCGGTCGTATAAATATCCGATACATCAAAGGCTTTATGGTGGAGACGATGAAAGAAGACTTGAATACTGTCGATGGTTTCTTCAAAATGTTCGAGAAAATCGTCAATTTCCTTTGAGAATTTTATACTCAGATGAAACAAGATTTACCAATAGAGGGCTCTTCAATAGGAATAATACTCAATATTGGGCACAGCAGAATCCAGGGCTTTTACATCAAGGTAATCCTCAAGAAAGGTTCGGATTTAACTGTTGGATGGGCATACTTGGAGATCGCCTCACTGGGCCAATTTTTTTTGATGGACCACTTACTGGAGCGAGATACCTAACGTTTCTTCGGGATGCTATCGAGCCAATCATTGACGACCTTCCATTGGTTCTGCAAAATTTCTATTTTCAACAGGACGGTGCACCCCCTCATAATCATGGAATGGTAATCAATTACCTGAATAATGCTTACAGAAATAAACTAATTTCTACACATGGTCCCATTAGATGGCCACCTAGGTCACCAGTCTTAACCCCCTTAGATTATTATTTATGGGGAACAATACAAAATGATGTATATGCAACTCCTAGTGAGACACGTGAGGAACTGCAACAAAAAGTCATCTCAGCTTTCAATAATATCAGCCCAGCAGAGTTAACTAGAGCAGTTCGAGCAGCAGTCAGAAGGGTGTAATTATGCATGGAACATAATGGCCAACATTTTGAGTAATTTTTATAGTAATAGTATTAGAGCATTGTGCTATGTATTTGTTGTTTTAAAAAATTTGTAATAAATGTTGATAATCCTCAAAATCGCGTATTCAAATTCAAAATAATAAATCCAACGTATGGTAATTTTCAATGTTGAAAATCGTTATAAGACAATTGAGTAGAAATGATATTTAAAAGTTTTCATCATTTTGGTGTTGTTTGGTCCAGCGGCTGCACTATTTTGTGGTACATTTTTTGTAATAGTGATAAATCTGAAAATAATTGACAGATACTCAAAATTTTGGTATCATTCGATTCCTTTCCTTCGAAACAATCTGTTGCACAGAGTGTCCCATAGAGATGTCATTTAAAAAACATGAGATAATCGAAAAAAAGTGATTTTGCCACATTCAAATAGCGGCTGGTGGCAAAGTATTGTAATTAAAATGCTAATTTAATTTTCTCGGACAACATGGTATCGGAGAGGAACGTTTAACATGTAAAAAATCATCATCCTTAAAAAAGAAATTTGAAAAAAAAAAGAAATTCAATAAAAAATTTAGCTTATCATGTTCAGAATTTGCTCTAGATTAAAAAAATGTGAAAATGTACAAGGTGTTCCATTGGAAAAACTAATACTCAGATCATTTTTGGCGAAACCGGAAGTGCTACAGAATTAATTTTTATCTCAAAAAATCACATTTTAGTTGTTCAATAGCCCCCTAAATTTTCGTGCTTTGAATCGGATTATTTCTCTCAAAAATAGGGGTGCCCCATCTCTCAGACTCACCCGGTATACAGAGTTGAATTCGTTTACTTTTCCTTTTTTTTTTGTTAGAACATTCTCTTCCTCATGTTCAATTAATGTTGGTCATTTCTTCAATTGATTCCCGCAATTTCTTGTTATCTGAAGAATTCAAATTCATTTAATTTTGATAAAATTCATATATAGGCTTTCTTATTGAATTTGTTAATTTATTTCAATGAGTTGATTTTTCAGTTCTTGGTTGGTAGGATAAATTAGTGTAGTTTGAAAAGACATGTACTTTTCAGTTTGGATTTTGAATTTAATCTATGATCTATAACTAATACGTCGCCTGTGGCACCCTCTCTAACATCATCTCAATCATCTCAATTCCAGACTGCGCTACGTCACATGTAAATTCTTCTTTGTTTTTATATTTCACAAAATCATCAGATGTATGTTAAAGCAAGTTCATTTTCTGTTCACACGTTCCACATATAGTTTATTTTGGAAGAATTTTTTGCAGACGTTGTCGCAGATCAAACTGATATTGGAAATCAAGACAGTACAGCTGCTTCTCGATCTATCGATAAACTCATTCTTTTATAATAATAATAATAATAATACTCCCTCATAAACACTCGTAGAATGTACCCAAAGGCTATTATTATTATTTGCCGTAGCGCTTCGATTTTTTTTTACTTCAATTTCCTTAAATTCGGCATCATTCTCCGTTCTCTTTGTGTGCTGGAATTGGAATTACAAACACGCCACGGTGCGGGTTCAGCCTGAAAAATCTGTTAACTGTTACAGCCGCGATAATGTATCACAATATTGTAGCGCCAGCGCTGGCAGATAGCGATTGCTGTTCTGCTCACGAATAAATTTAATGTGAAAACATAATATATTGCTCTGGTAACCATGGCAACGAATGTCTGACTGTGTCATAATTGCTCAAGTAATTCCACTCTTGTTTTGCCGTCGTGCATGATTGCTCGAATTAGAGACGTTTTGATGTGATTGGGATTCCCGTCAGATTTGTATACAAATGTTAATATTGAAGGTAGATTAGATTCAGACTGTCGTGGTCTTCGAAGAAATCAACATACACGAATTGATTCTTGGATGTTTCCTTGTTTGAACTTCCTTTTCGGGTAAAGAAACCAACCGAATGTTGTGACAATTGAATCAATGAAGCTATACAACACTTTTTCAGATACAATTATTCATTCTGATAACGTTAAAATACCCTTTTCTCGTCAGATTCCCACGAAAGGAAAAATATTAGGCTAAAATCTTATGGGAAAAAACTACTTTCCTGAATAATGCCCTGTCGGATATTGATCTACATATATGCACAAGGATGACTTAATATCGCAAGTAGTCGTCAATATCGGTCGGGTGTAGGTGAATATCCATCAAGGTATTGCCAGCAATGTACTTACTTTTTGCCAGATATGTGCCCCATATTTTCCTCTTTGCGGCGGTCGTTAAAATAATTTGATTCATCCGATTACTCTTCTATACACCCTCCTTAGTTTTTCTATGACAATATTTGTGTTAGTTTGAATGTTGCTGACGTAAACATCTACATTAGCACTTCGTAGCTTTCTGTGATTTTCAAGTTAATTTATTTGATGACAGCTTCTTCAGGTAATATTTTATATTTTTCAAAAATCTATATATAATAGTCAATGTGTTTGATATAGTAAATGGCATCAGATATACAGGGTGTCCCAAAATACAGGAAGAAACTTCATTGGTAAAATCTTCGCTTCAATTGGATTCTAAAAGTTTCAGTACACATATACTAGATGAGTATTAACTGAGCTACAAGGGGAAACTGGTGAACAATATATTTTTCAAAATAAGTCCATAACGGATCAACATTTCTTCATTTAATTCGGTATGTCATTTGAGAGTATATAATCCAAAATTTTATCAATTCTCGTGTTTGAGTCAGCTTCTTCAGATAACATTTTATATTTTCTCAGCAATCTAAATATAACCACTACGTTCAATAGAGCAAAGGCATAAGGTATATTGGGTGTCACAGAATAAATGAAAAAACTCCATTGGTGATATCTTCACTTCAATTGGTTCCTATAAATGTTGCAATACACATATCCTCTCAGATGAGTATAATCTTAGCTTTAGGGTGGAATTGGTTAATAGTATATTAAATTATGAGTTGATAAAGATGTCTTCCAAACGCGCGCGATTTTTCGAGCACGACGGCGCAGCCGGGGAGCATCGTACTGAACCCGAAGAGTGTGAGGGAGGTATCGGTTAGAAGGCTGGCCTCTTTCGCTCGCGAGAAAGACTACCTTCAAAACTGAACCATCTTCCAGTAGTGGTGGGTGCACAACGGGCCTACTTGCTTATGGCTCCGTCCGCCCACATACCTTATTCTATCTATCTAACTCCATAAAGGGTCAACAATTCTTTATGCAATTCGGTATGTCATTTCAAAGTAAGTATACCATTCGAAATTTTAATGCAATTTACGTGTTTGTAATTTTCGATC
The DNA here is from genome assembly GCA_958298965.1 of Chrysolina haemoptera. NCBI lineage: Eukaryota > Metazoa > Arthropoda > Insecta > Coleoptera > Chrysomelidae > Chrysolina > Chrysolina haemoptera. The sequence continues at coordinate 23,641,165 of OY282584.1, read as the reverse complement.
TGGGGCCCTATTCTCAAATGTCGACTACCCTATGTCGCATGCGACGAAATATTTCTATCACTTTTCTCGACCAAGCATTCAAAAGAAATGGAGATATTTTGTCGCATGCGACATAGGGTAGTAGACATTTGAGAATCGGGCCCCTGGTCTATTTGTGAAGAAATTGCATTAACTAGACAGCTTATCCAAGTAACATTGCATACTTTTCAGCAATCTAAATATAATCAATATGTTCAATAGCATAAATGGCATTGGGTATACAGAATGAATGGAAAAAACTTCATTGGTGAAATCTTCACTTCAATTGGATCCTTAAAGTTTTAATACACATTGTTAAGTGCTAGGAATCGCACGTTAAAAGGTGAGACCTCGTTAATCCTTGGCTCGCACAAGTTTCGACTTTTGAGGGCTGCCGTTCGTAAGGGGACGACAACTGGTTACCGGAAAAAACAATTTTAACAAAAAAAAAAAATAACAGGCTATACACGGTTGGGTACCGATATCTTTGGTAACAATATGCTATATGTAGTTTTCGAGAATTTTTGCCGGAGTGTATCAAATAAATGAAATAGTAAAATCGACAATGCCGAAGTACCCTTCTCTCCAAATATTTCCACCATGTGGAAAATATGAGGCAAAAATCTGACAGAAAACAACTACTTTCCTGGCCAATACCACGACGGACATTGAATTACATCTGACAGATATTTGTGCAACGTTCTTCCAAGAAGACTCTGTTGCAATTGCTTATTTTAATTATACAGCATATTATCCTCCATTTGGCTGGGGAAGACTACCAGCAGACGCGTTTTGCGGTTCTTGCCGCTTGTCAGTGACAGGGTACGTCGGACAACATTGGAGTCGTCCTTCCCTAGCCCAATGAATCAAAAACCACCGTATAACTAACATTACCTCACAAATGAAGCAGCGACTCACAGTAAATGTCAGTCGCAGCGTTATCCGTGGGGAAACCAACAAGCAATCCTTGGTAGCAAAGACATCAGGAAGTAAACTGAGTTCGGGAATTTTTGCTGGAGAATATGAAATGAATGAAATGGTAAAATCGACAAAGCCGAAGTACCCTTCTCTCCAAATTTTTTCACCATGTGGAAAATATGAGGCGAACATCTGACAGAAAATAACATTTTCCCTGGCTAATACCATGACGCACATTCAATTACATATGACAGATATTTGTGCAATGTCCTTCCAAGAAGACCCAGTTGCAAATGCGTATTGTAATTATACAGCAATTCATTTGGCTGGGAAAGACCACCTGCAGACACGTTCCGCGATTCTTGCCGCTCGTCAGTGACAGGGTAGGTCGGACAATAGAGTCGTCTTGCCCCATTACAATGAATTATAATCCACTGTGTAACTAATATTTCCTCACAAATGAAGCAGCGAACTACAGTGGAAGTCAGTCGCAGCGACACCCATGGGCAAACCAACAAGCAATCCTCGATAGCAAAGACACCAGGAAGTGAACAGAGTTCGAGAATTTTTTCCAATTCCTGAATTGTGAATGTTAATGCTGAATGCTAACTGGATTCGGGAATACCAGTAAATTGTTCTCTTGTATGGTAACTGGATATTTCGTCCTATTTTGGTTGGTATCTTTTCCGATAAGGCTAATATGAAATTCGCGTCACACGCGTGAAGTGGGGTCCTGTAACAAGCTTGATTGTTGATAGTAGTGAGAATGGTTGTTAGAGTTTGAATTGAATGTTGTCTCAAATCCTTCCCTAATAAATCAACCCACAAGTTCCTCATTCTGCTCAGGATGACTCTGTGATTCAAAGCAGCTATATCCCACTCGATCGTCACACTACAGACAGTTGAGTGCTCATGTATCTCCACAAAAATGACCCCAAGCCCTGTCTGTAGTCAATTATCCCTATTCCGAGCGTATTCTTCAATTAAACTCCATCAAGACAAATAAGCTCCATTATTGCTACCACGAACTGCTGGGTTGGAGATAATGAAATTAAATCCAAACCCATTTCAACTCGGGGTGAATGTAAACACGGCTAACATTACTTGTGAGCTGCAACCGGAAATGTCTTTCAAGAGTTGCTCTGAATGATGAATTTTTAGCAGTAGCGTTCGTGCTTGTAAATTATATAGACTAGAAACAATGAGGTAGGATATATCTACTTATAATAATAATAATAATAATAATAATAATAATAATAACAAGGCGTCCATTAATCCAAATTCACAAAAAGGAAACAGAAACAAGATATAAGAAGAGAGACGTCAAACACGAGAATTTGTGATTAGAAGGCTTATAAAATCAGCTTTCTGATATAGAATCAGGTGCTGTTGAAGCCTAGTAGAAACTAAAATAATGAGTATACTAAATAAAGTAAGGCCCTGAATGGCCCAGAACCGTATTGCGGTATAGCAAAAGCTGTACTAAAAACAAACACCAAATCATGGATTTAACAGAAGTCCCAAGAATGGTGGAACAATGCATCAGGGATGAGACAGGCCAAAGAGTTTATCAAACAACCGCAGCCAACATTCACAGACTATCCACTAAGCCAGAAGAGGAACACTACTAGAATAGTAGTAGGACTTCTCACAGGGCACTGTAGGCTCAACAAACATATGAGTACAATAGGCCTGGCAGAAGAAATGCTATGCAGGTTCTGTTTGGAAGAAGAGGAAACATCAGTATACATACTATGCCACTGCGAGGGCTTGTCAAGGCAAAGGTTTCTAACGCTGGGAGAAGAAAAACCAAGAGCTCCCAGATTCATGGGAGTTCTAAAAACTAGCCTGTGGAGTCTCGTAAAGAAGACAGGGCTGGACAAAGAACTCTAAATGATCTCGAGGACAAACACAATAGATCTGAAAAGGTCGCGGTGTAGAGGCTTGTAGCACGAAAGTCCCTAATATATAATCTAGTCTAATCTAATACTAAATAACATTATACACTTGATAGATTAATTTCGTTTCTCTGAAAAATATCAATTTTCCCAAAGAAAAACATTCAAAACTTTTTATTTTCTTGAATTTTTCTGCATAATAAATAATACTTGTCAAACTTCGAATACCTTTTTCTTTAGTCAATATCAACTAAAACTCATATTTGAACTATCCACTATATTTTCTATTCAATCTTCATAATTTTCCAGTTACTTGGAATAAATTTATAGTTATCAAAAACTCGTTGTGTAAATTAGGTCCAATAGTCACTGTACGTATATATTATTGCTGTGAATGATATTTGCTAACATTTGTATACTAGATATTTATAGGCTATCAAATGCCTCAGAAAATAAGTTGCTCTTTGACAGGATTTCGTTGTCATTTGGATCTTTCATTGTTGTCGCATACAAGTTTTTGTCGCCTAGCAACAACCGTATGGAAAGTGAACTTTTTTCATGATTTTCCTTTTAATAATGAAATAGTATGTTAACAGTGAATTATTGTAAGATTTGACGCACACAAACCATGAAAATGGTACTTTTTTGACAGTTGTAGCAAAAATTAGTTTTTTTCTGATAGATGTGTCCTTCATAAGCCACATTTGATCTTTTATCAGTCAGTTACAATAATTTTTTCTATAGACTATATATTTTGTTCATCACAACCCACTTTTAGTATCCTATTAGTCACTTATGTTGACTTTCTGACCTGCGCTTATGTCATTTATATAAAATAATATTTAATAATTTTATCGTTCCAATTTTGATCTTGCGATGACATGCCTTTCATCACTCTGCGGACTCCTGCCATGTATACCTACCTTATAACATGATTGCCAACTCAAAAAGGCGGCTGATCCCAGTTGGCGGATGTTGACTTCATGGAAACGGTCATATCTCTGATTATCTTATATCACTTGAAGCCTATAATATGTCTCATATTTAAGGTCCTTCACAGTTTTTATATCTGCAGCCGTTACCTTATTTGACCATTGGCCAGCCAAGATTTTGAATATCTCGGGGCATGTTAACAGACACGCAACTAATGAATATTAGGAAAACTTTCATCATGAAACAAATTATATTTTTATACGGACTTTGCATGTAACAATACTGAAAGAAAATGGTAAAGCGATTTAGAGACATTGGAGAAGAAATGATTTATTTATTGAATTTGAACATCCTGTATTTAAGAAATAAAGCGATTGTGGACCTATGTTCATATTGAAGGATTTTTTCTGAAATCATTCAAGAGATATCACCCCTTATGATAAACAGTTTATCTAAATAATTGCAACTACTGGTCAACCGGTCGACCAAATGTTCAGGTCGTCGTTTTCATATTCGGGATTCACCTGTTATTAAGGAAAAACCCATTTTTCCACTGATTTTGAGTGGTGAGGTTAACACATTAAAAAAAAAATATCAAAACTGTTAGAAAACCTTCAATAAACTGAAAGAATAAACTCCTAAACTTGATAATAAATAAAAAATATAAAACGAGCAATATTTCATATCAATTGTCCAGAATGGCATTCATCAGACTCTAAACACAAACGTATCCTGTTTCCCAAACGTTCAGCAACATTTGGCAGTATACGCAGGTTAACATTCAGAAATGCTATTCTGGTCGGTTTTTTCAGATTCTCTGGTGATGGAGGTATATTGTAAACGATTCGTTCCATGCATCCCTATAAGGTGAAATCAGGTGACGTCAGGTCAGATGACCTTGGGAATTTTAAAATCCATTCCTTCCAATCTATCGATTTCGGAAATGAACATTTGAATATTCGCGGACCTCACAATAGAAATTTGGGGAAGCTCTATCCATTTGAAGCCACATCGCTCCCCTTATGTCTGAGAGGATGTCTTGTAATAGGATTGTAAAATAATTTGTTGGAAATTATAGAACAACATTCAATTCAGATGTTTTCCAAAAATTTGAGGACCGCTTGAATATTGACCCATTGAAAAGGGGAACATTCTCCAAAAAAATTGAAAAATGGAAGATGTGATTTTTTTGTAATATATAACAGATAACAACTACTTCCCCGGCTGAAGCCACGCTGGACATTAAACTACATCTAATAGATATTGTGAAAAGACTCTAACTGAAAAAAAATCTGAAAGTGAAATTTCGCATTTTCATTCAGATAGTCGATCTTTAGTTCTCATTTAAAATTTTCTGAATGAAAATGCGAATTTTCAGTTTCAGAATGTTCCCCTTTTACAACATGAATACCTTCCAAGAGGTTATCTTGAACGATGGAAAATATAAACTAAAATTTGTCTTTCAGCCGCAGATGATTCCATAGCAGATTTTATGAATATCCTGTTCATATTTTCGAACCAAAATCAAAATTGACCCATTATTCCGCTCTATGCCTTTACTGACCATTTGTGTTGATTACGAATTATTCTAAACTAATGTGGATTGAAATTAGAATAATAATGGATGTATATTAACAATCCCCTTGGTATAGAAGGTTCAACCATCACTAAATAGGACAGAAGTGAAAAAGTTCTCATCATCGACTACTTCATCTAATACCTACATACAAAATTCAACTCGTTTTCCATAATCATTCATGGAAAGTTCTTGGTGAAGCTGGATTCTTTAAGAATGGTAACTACCTATGTTTCTAAAAAATCTTGATACTGTTGTAACCTTCTCCTTTTTTGGAAATTGGGAGATCTGTGAGTTGTCACAGAACGTTACTCAGATAATGAATATTTATAGTGGTTACCAAATGATAGATGGAAAATGCGTTTCCCCGTAGACGTTTATTAGACACTTCCAAAAGTTTTCAACAAGTTGTTACAGAAAATCACGTTGTTATAATGTCGAAGTTTTCTTACTAACTAACTGACGGTGGATTACAACAATACGTTTGCTTGACTATTGGCAATATTTTCCGCAATTACGTTTTGACTTCTATCGGGATTTCCGATTACAGAGGCCCATACCGCAAATTCTTCTTAGTTTTCTGTCACGGGTTTCTTTTCAATGGGTTTTTCAATCTTTAGGATTTTCCGAATATACAAATCATGTCGATTCTATCTTCTTTCTAGCAACATCACAAACTAACGCTATCACAAATTGGGCTAGTCAGCATTAAACAGTTATAAATAAGTGAGAACCATATAATCCAGGCATTGAATACATGCAAGGGGACTTTCACTACAAAAGGTCAAGAAGAGTTTTGATTCGGTAAATTCGTACATTTTGATGTCCTTATTAATAATCTGATTTTTCGACCTTGAGCAACCGCCGCTCGCGCCGCCATATTGAAAAAATAGTGCCAAAAACCAGATTTTCGAGAATATCTTCTCTTCAGTGCCACTTAGGTCAAAATAGCTATTATAAAATTATAGAACATCAAAATTTTATGCAACTTTCTAGGAAAATATTTTTTAATAAGATGTAAGGTAGGTATATTATCTAATAAATCTGAACCGATAATTTTCATATTCACACTAGTACCGATATGAAATTTCATATTCACACTTGTGCAAATACGACTACTTTTTGCGATATCGTTTCAATATGGTGACCTTGCGTTGAATTTTGAATGTCAAAATGACGTTCATATTTGCACAAGTGTGAATATGAGGTTCATATTGATACTAGTGTGAATATGAAAATCCGTGGTTTAGATTAATTCGGTAATACATTCAATATTACCTTCTCTTCAGCAGCTTTAATATTATTAGGAATATTTTCGATACCTATTAGAAATAATATATAAATAATATAGGGAAATAAAAAACCAAAAACTAATTATTTCGATCGAAAGGCAGTCTGACAGATAATTTAATCGTGACAAATTGTCAACTGAAAGGTAGATCCTGGGAGAGTCTCCGCTACCGACTGTACTCGGCAACATAATCTGAACCATGGACGTATAAATTAACTGGACTCAGCTGTTGACATCCTGGTCTAAAGTCTTGAATGGTCACAATCTTTAGTCGTGTTATTGAGTTGGGCGTTGTCACATCGCGTAGGTGATAAGTCTTTATCATAGACAAAATTGTGTCACTGTACGTATTCCATTCGATAACAATTAAAAAATTAAGTATAGTGATGGTAACATTATCAAACAACTTACACCTGTAAGACTTACACATTTCGAAATCCAAACTATCGAAAAAAATCATTACTTGCATCTTCAAATGGCTGTATGAAGTTTGTTGTTTTTGATCGTTTGTCAACGCTGTTGAATATCATTGTTTATGTTTTCCACAAAGTGAACTTCTGACAGATGTGTCATTTTGTTATTGCTTTTTTGTAGGATAATTGTATTGAAATAGTGTTTTTCGAACTTATTTGAGTGATATAGTGGCAGTGTAATAATAGACAGGGAGTAATAATGGTGCAAACTTTCTGGGTTTGCAAACAATCCATATGTTCCAACCCGAATATCAGATTCCATTCGTAAGTACCATAGGCGTTACAGTGGGTATCAATCTGTTTTCGCAGAACAAAATTAAATGATTATGTGTTATCAAACTTTTATATGTAGAAATAATAAAATAGACACCTCATGAAACATTTACTAATTCGATTTTAGTTCGAAAATATGAATAGGACATTCATAAAATCTGAAGACCAGAAATAGATTTGTTTGCATCTACAAACAATGCCAAGGTAGAGAAATTTGTTTCATGGAAACATGACCCTAATTCCATAGCCATAGATTCCTTCACTATTAAGTGGGATTCATTTTTCTATGCCTTCCCACCCTTTAGCTTGATAGCAAGAACGCTCAATAAAATAAGAGCAGAAAAAAGCAAAGGTATTGTAGTTGTACCAATGTGGAGAGCATAACCATGGTATCCACTATTTTTAAAATTGCTCGTTGATAATCCTATCTTCTTCAGGCCTGATAAACACTTATTGTCATCTCCTTTCAGGACCAGCCACCCACTATGGCAAAAGCTTACCCTGGTGGCAGGGAACTTGTCCGGTTAGCCTTACTGAAGTCAAGGGCTCCACAATGTAGCATAAATACTATGATAGCATCATTATCCCGAGCCACCTTAAAACAATATAATTCAGTATTCAACAAGTGGTGGGTTTTTTGTTTGTCAGGATCATTATGTCCATATGAAGCTTCAGCACAGGATGCTATGAGATTTATGGAAATTCAGTTTTCTCAAGGCGCTACCTATTCCTCAATTTGCAGCATTCGTTCAGCATTATCTCTGATTTGTTGAAACATAAAAAATAATGAAATCATAGGAAGGTTTATCAAGAGAGTGTTCAAACTGAGGCCATCCTTTCCCAGATACAAATGTACTTGGTACCCTGGCCCTGTATTGTCAGCACTAGAGGAATGGTATTCACTGGAGTCAAAATCTCTAGAAAAAGTTACAAAAAATGTTATAACTTTGATGGTGTTAACTACAGCCCAGAGAATGCAGACTTTCTCAAAGATCAGAGTCAGTAAAATCATACAGAGTAATAATAGCATCGATTATCGAGATTATCAAAACATCTAGGTCCAATTTTTCTCAACCTCTCTCAAGTTTCAAGATATTTCCAGATAAACCAGAGCTATGTAAAGCCATCACACTCTCATACTACCTCAAAATAACCAAAGCTATCCGGAAGGATAATGATTGTCTTTTTATTAGCCATAAGAAACTCCGTATTGTCAGCACTAGAGGAATGGTATCCACTGGAGTCAAAATCTCTAGAAAAAGTTACAAAAAAGGTTATAACTTTGATGGTGTTACCTACAGCCCAGAGAATGCAGACTTTCTCAAAGATCAGAGTCAGTAAAATCATACAGAGTAATAACAGCATCGATTATCGAGATTATCAGAACATCTAGGTCCAATTTTTCTCAACCTCTCTCAAGTTTCAAGATATTTCCAGATAGACCAGAGCTATGTAAAGCCATCACACTCTCATACTACCTCAAAATAACCAAAGCTATCCGGAAGGATAATGATTGTCTTTTCATTAGCCATAGGAAACCCTACAAGACTGCTTCAGTGCAGACGATAAGTAGATGGGTGAAAGACACTCTCAGGGAGTGTAGAGTCGATATTACCAGGTTTAAATCCCATAGTACTAGACATGCTTCTGCCCCTGCAGCACTAAGAGTTGGGGTGAGCTTAGATGTCATCAGAGTGATATTTTTTAATAACATTCCCCCTATCTAATTTATTTAATGATTTTTTCAATGAAAACTGGAGAGAATTAAAAGAAAAATCAGCTATCTGAATGAAAATGCGAATTTTCACTTTCAGATTTTTTCTTTCCTTCTCAGTTAGAGTCTTTTCACAATATCTATCAGATGTAGTTCAATGTCCAGCGTGGCTTGTGCCGGGGAAGTAGTTGTTTTCTGTTAGATATTACAAATAAATCATATTTTTAATTTTTCTATTTTCATGGAGAATGTTCCCCTTTTCAACATTTACTAATTCATTTGGTCATGTGGAGAAAAAAAGTTGCAAAAAAGTCCAAGAAATGTTTATCCAAATTTAGATTTATCTTTAGGTTTCCAGCTGATGTGACAGTAAAAGCTACCTAGTGAATAAATGGTATAGCCAAGAAAGTCAACTGCTTCAACGTCAGGGTAATTATTATCATTCATCAGAATTGTTATTTTGTATGAGTTATTATTCAAGCTCCCCACTGAAGAGGTGAGGATAAATTGAGGAAGTCATAATTGAAAAAGCGTTAACTCAAATTTTGCAACTTAGTTTTCGCACCTACTTCTTGATGTTTGACTTTGAGAAACTGATGATTTAACAGATAATAATCTTTAGGTCAATTTCTTATTTTCTGGGTTGAAAAAATATAGGGTACACAAATACAGAGCTAAATATAATGAAGAAATTTGTTTCTTGAAATTACAGGAGGAAAATAGATTTGATGGTCACTGATGAACCAGTTTATGGGAAAGTTATAGGATCACCTTCTTCAGGCTCCATGACTGCATCAGAAACTGAACTGATCGAAAAATTAATAAAAAGTGAGCAGTAGTAGTTGGTGGCAGTATCAAATATCTCTTAACGAGAAATTCTTGCATATGTATTTTTGCTATCGGCTTTAACGATTTGGATAGAAAAAAATATTCAGATGATGTCTTTCCTGAATAAACTTGATTTCACTAATAATAAGAGGAATGATGATGTGCATTCTATTTTCACCCACTTCAAATTATCATAATCTGAAATTTGGCCACATATCAAGGACCTAGAATACAATTCAAACAAATTCTTCAATTTTATTTCATTGCGGTTTTTGTGACACCCTGTAGGTAGTGGATTTTGGAGACATTCTGGAAATAAATGTTGGTTCGATTATCTGTATTGTGAATTTTGTTTGCATATTGTCGTAAATACATTAAAATATCGCATTTTTTAGTTGAAAATTGCTGTGAAATATTTATTCTTCACGATATTCATGTATGATAATATCGATATAGGAACATGCTGTTATTGAATACAAAAATTACCATTCTTTAGTAATTTTATTTTTCTTTTTTTTAGTCGTCTGTCTCCAGTTTTCCATTCATTGAAAACGGAAGTCTCATTTTTTTATTCGGCAAATTTCATTAAACAAATTTTCTAAGGATCGATAATGATAAATAAACACTTACTATCTCAGTCAATGAAGTATTTCATGACATGTTGATATGTCATATGAGTTTTTTTATCTCACGGAGTCCCATCGGATGTATACTCTATCACGTTCGTTCATATTTTTATCATTATTTCAAAATCAGTATTTTTTCTTGTAATTGAACCCTATTTTTATCAAATGCCTTCGCTCCTGTCGGTTGTGGGAAGGTCACAGTCTATCGCTATCATCTCTCTTCCCCGCAGACTGCGCACCAACAAACTGAGCGACTTCAAAACGATCCGTGTTGTAGGTATGGCAATGCTGAGTCCATCTGTATTTATACGATATTATAAGTCCATTGTCTGAACCATCATTCGAGACTCGTGTTATGTAATTCAGTATAAATGTAGATGTTGCGCTATGCTTATATTCAGTGTAATTTATCATATTATATGATGGAAGATTCATACAAAATTACAAATGAATTATAAATAACACATTGCAAAATGACGGGGTTTTTCACACGACGTATTGGACCACTAGCTAGTGTTCCAATACCACGTCTGGTTAAAAAAAAAATACGCTTGTTTTGCAAGTTGTTATATAAATAACTAATATAAAACTTTCCAGTAATAAAAAATCATTTTGATGGACCAGAATCCTTACACTAGTCATTTCAGAAGTGAATGCTATATTTTCTTCCGCTGCCGGTAATAAAATTCTGAGCACAAAATCTGACTAGTACTCTCTCTCCCATTCCCATTGCGTTATGACAGGAAAATGTTTTGATTCTTTATTCTTCGAATGAAAAGTGTGGTAAACCATTCCTGGGAACGTTCGTTCTGCTGCTCTCCATCTCTCAAAACCACGGCCTTTATGTATTATCTGTAGTACCCCAGATTCTAGAGTTGAGCATAAATTGCAATTCATTCATCTGAAATGTGGGTGAACGCGCATTAATGCTAGAAAATTTAAAAGAATTGTATTGGGGGGAATATTGAGTTCTGAACTTGATTGCTGCACGAATATAATCGAGTAACTGATTGACTCACGAAATTTCATTCAGAGCAACTATGAAGTAAAAATTTACAAACAGACATTTATTGCCTTCAAGAGTTCAATAAATAGTGAGAAGGAATATAACGTACCCTAATGAATATACACTTAAACACTTTAAGAAATTTATTTGATACCAGCAGAATACGAACAAAACTCAGTTCATTTATTTGAATATCATTAACATAATTAACATAATTTATATTCAACCATAGAAGTATGTACTTCACCAGACTATTGTTGTATAACTGATCTCATCTTCTATTTAGACTTTTCCCCAAAGCGGCCTAGTGCGACATTTTTAACGAAATCTTTCTCGATATTTCTATTCACTTTCAGAAGGCTCCGGTCAACAGGACCTACGTGACTGATGACCTCATCTTTTAAACGAGATATAGAAAATTTTGATGATCAAAATAATGGAAAAAAAGGATGCAAACATTCACACTTTCACTTTCAACACTCATCATAAATTGCTATTATGTATTAAATTAATAGAGTGGTACATTTTTGCGAGTGGTTTAGAGAATATAAGAATACATCTTGGGACCATTTAAAGAAAGTGTAGCTTGGAGTAAGCTAAATTTACACTTGGTGACCTGAACTGATAAATCTCAACCTGATCAATCCTTAAACAATATGATATGAATGTTCAACAAACTGGAACTGTAAGTGAAATTATTTAGAAACTATTCAACCATTCCATAAGTATTTCGAAAATCATCATATTTCAAATGATATGCAGGAAGTTAATTGAAACGGTATGTTTTTTTGTCTATCGCCGCCACAGATGTTTTCAGAAAATTTTTCCAGAATTATCCTGCGGAGTCCAAACCAGAGTTTTGTCAGGCGCCAAGATGATGTGTGTATATTTCATCTGCGACTGAAATACCTAAACATAAATTGCATCTCAAGCAGATATGAGTAGGTAAAAGAACAATACATATATCCCCTGAACAGTGTTGCCGTACCTTTTTTGTCCATTGACGTTATCCCTGCTATCCATCTGAACAGATGATAAAACCAGAACCAACGTTCTTTTCATTTGAAATGAACGTATCACCATCCCTTCATTTATAAGGACATACCATCAATCTGAAACCTTTATGATTATCGGCAATCATACCCAGCATTCAGTGTATTTCTATTACTATTCCCATTTCTTATTATGATTCTTTCATTACTTAAGAATAGAGTAATCAAAAATATTGTGTCCATGGAACAAGACACGCGCGCACATCCAAGTCACTATACATTATCCATTTTCTCAGTTAAAAATATCTAAGCAGAGAGCGATTTGATTACTGTGTATATCTCGGTAAAGACCGATTCGTGGTATGCCCATTTGTAACAGAAAATCCAGAATTCAAGAATTTCATACATTCATAACTGAAATTTTCATAAAATTTAATTATATGAATTGACAAACATAAATATTATTCCAGTAACCTAGTACATCTCAACTTGCATTGAATGGTGGTACTGGGTTTCCTCTTTTTTTCTTGTATGAAATGTGACTGAAATTTCAAATTCAAGTTTTTGACCTTGGCAGCCCCCCGGATCACTTTTTTCCTATTTTACCCATTTCGAGCATGTTTTCTACAAAGGCTTCTCATTAAATTATTTAACGAAATAGATTTGATATCAAAATTGAATTGGTTAGACCTGATAGTTTCCTAGATACTGATTTTTAAATTTGGCAGAGGACACCGCACACTTTAGTAGGGAAAGTACCCCTCTGTTGAATCGACTAAATTTTTGATATGTTGCAGTCCAAGTTATTCCAAACAAAAAGTCCACTGGTCATAAGTTTTTCTATAGGCTAGTTTTGACGCTAGCGGGCGTTGAAAATTCTCATTTTCTCTCTGCTGTTGAACAACAAAAAACGTTACCCTGAGTAATTTTCACTATTCTGAGTCATTAAGGTCTGAACATTCATCAATATAAGATAAATATTAGAAGTATTTGTCATTGGTGTCATTACAGATGGTCAATTATGCAGTGTTTTCTATTTGGTAATCATCTCAACTGAAGAACGATTGGAAGCTCAGTTATTTTATGAACTCACATATAATATTAGGTTCACAGAAATCCTCATAAGGTTTCAATTCATTATGTATCGTCATTCCTATATCTATGTATCCTCTTTCTTTAATATCAAAATAAATGGATGTTTCCTTCACTGTCTCATATATGACAGGTTATTAAAAACATGAAAATTTGCCTAAAATATTGAAATTTGGAAAATATACCAAACTTTGAAGAGCTGTATCTTGGTAACTATTGAAGCTACTGAGCCCAATCTTATCTCACATTATAGCGAATTCAATTTTGTTCAAAAATGTATGAAATGGTGTTTGCCGAAAACATGCTCCTCCCTGGTCATAATGAGACAAAAATGCAATCCAAAAAGGGTGCAAAAATTTAGCAGTTCTTGAGATATTCAAAAGTGATTCGGGGACTGCCGAAGTCGAGAGCTTGGATTTTGCAGGCCAATGACATCTCATACCAGTAGAAAAAAATTACCATCACCATTTGATGATACTTAAGCCTACCCTTTTCAAGGTTACTGAATTATATATGTATATTGATATTCTCCGATGAAAATCTTCAAAAATATTTTCTAACTAATTTCCAGCGCTCACAACTTGGCAATAGCACATTTCTTCAAATTCAAAGAATTATAACGAAATATATCTGATTGAATATTATTGGTTTCATTTAGGATCAGCATATGAGTTTTTCTCGAAGTGAGCAACTTGGTAACGGCACATTTCCACAAAACAAGTCAAATTTTTCACTAACTGTCGAGTCTATTTTGGTTAGTCAATCCAAACTATATATATATATATATATATATTTCCGATTATATTCTTTGGCAATCGGAAATGTTTCCTCCTACGATGCCGTATATATATATATATATAGAGGAAGGGTAGTCGTTGCTGACTCGTTAGGTATGGAACTAGTAAATAGTGGGGCTTTGCAGCAAAATCAAAGAGTACTACTTTAAAGTAGTACTCTTTGATTTTGCTGCAAAGCCCCACTATTTACTAGTTCCATATATATATATATATATAGGAGAGAGGTAGTCTTTGCTGACTCGTTAAGATCAAGCTAGGGAAACTTGTTGGGTAAGCAGCATGCAGGAAGTATACTCTTATAACACTTTATTCCAATATTTCGACAAGTATTATTGTCATCATCAGGGAAAGCTACAATAATGTTAAAACTATAGTGAAAACAATTGACAACTGTGGATTCTAAACTACTTACGTGTTGATGAGATTGATTGCAATAGATATAAAAAGACGTGTACAGTAATTAAACATATTAAAAAACAAGTTATGAGATAATCTTAAAGGTAATCGTCACACATTATTAAAAACTCAGTTATGCATAAAATCTAGTTCTATTCAATTTTATTCAAATGGATATCATACCGATGTCACACCGGTTGATCGGAAAGCGTGGAAAAGTTTTGTTTGCAATTTTAATATTATTGAAAGATTTGAAAATTCTAGTAAGTTTTGGAGTCATATTAGTTATATAAGGATACTTTTTATGCATCTCTTCCTTAACTAGTTTAACTATCAACTCTCTTTTTACAAAAGTGAAGGACAGAACTCCTTTAACTCATCAATCTCATGTAGTTTATTGTATTCCTTGCTCCAATTGCTCAAATGAATATATAGGACAAACCAATAGGTTGTTGAAGGACAGAATTTGTTCACATAAGAGGGATTGTAGATTGCACCCAGAGAGATGTGCACTCAGTAATCATGTACAAAAAGAAGGTCACAATATGAACTTTGAGGCTGCAAAAATCTTAGCCAAAGAATCCAACAAATATAAAAGAACCTTTCTGGAGATGACCTTCATCTCACAATCATCCTCATGTTTGAACAAGAAAACTGACATAAAACATTTAAGTGAAATATATTCATTTTTACTGCACTTGGATAAGCAGAAACAATGTCAGAGAGCTTAACTCTCAATCCATGTTATAAATTTTAAAATAAAACTTTAATAAACGTTGTTAAATTTTAATACTGATCTGATAATTTTGCAATAGTCATGTGTCATTTTCATGAAACAATGTCTAGTCTTTTTGTTCCAAGCTTGATGTACACTTTTCTCGTTCTGAGTGGTTCAATCTGTCTAATTTCAGATTCTAGTACAGTTCCATGCAGGAACGTACCTTAACAAACTTCACTTTATATACATAACCTCAAATAAATTTTCTTTCTTTTCCACGCTTTCCGATCAACCGGTGTGACATCGGTATGATATCCATTTGAATAAAATTGAATAGAACTAGATTTTATGCATAACTGAGTTTTTAATAATGTGTGACGATTACCTTTAAGATTATCTCATAACTTGTTTTTTAATATGTTTAATTACTGTACACGTCTTTTTATATCATCTATTGCAATCAATCTCATCAACACGTAAGTAGTTTAGAATCCACAGTTGTCAATTGTTTTCACTATAGTTTTAACATTATTGTAGCTTTCCCTGATGATGACAATAATACTTGTCGAAATATTGGAATAAAGTGTTATAAGAGTATACTTCCTGCATGCTGCTTACCCAACAAGTTTCCCTAGCTATATATATATATATATATATATATATATATATATATATATATATATATCGAGAAGGGTAGTCTCTTGACTGGACTAGTTGAAAAAAACTCTTTAAATTAAGATATTCTCAACCTGATGAGTAAGAATATCCTTGGGGATGCAGACAGGAATAAAAGGCCTCGTTGAAGTAACACTCTGGTGTTAAATAGTCAAGCTTTCAAAATTTTTTAATTTCTTTATCAAGACATCTGAAAATATTAATGGTGTAAACATAAAGCAAGAAAATAGCAAGGGAAAAGCACATGCTATTTTCTTCAAACTATCCTCACGTTAGTAAGTTGTTTTTCATATTGTCATATTTTTAGTGTTATGTTTACACCATTAATATTTTCAGATGTCTTGATAAAGAAATTAAAAAATTTTGAAAGCTTGACTATTTAACACCAGTGTTACTTCAACGAGGCCTTTTATTCCTGACTGCATCCCCAGGGATATTCTTACTCATCAGGTTGAGAATATCTTAATTTAAAGAGTTTTATATATATATATATATATATATATATATATATATATATATATAATATATAATCATTATATATATATATATAATGAATAATCAAAACCAAATAATACAGTGTGTCTCACTTCTCATGGATACAACCCCGTATCTTCCGTAATAATTGAGGTAGAATAGGCTCAAATTTTTTTCAGATTCGTGATCAGGACCATCAACTCACTTCAGATACACTTTTTTCCTGAACAAATTTCAGTCCTGAAAAATCCGAACTTGTCTCACTTCTCATAGAAACACCCTCGTAATTTCCGTAATTATTGAAGAAGAAATCTATAAATTCCAGGAGCGTTAGATATACTAGAAATGACTCTAAATCTTGCATAAAGTTTATCTGAGTGACATACATTGACTACTTATTTGACAACAAATCAACAAAATTAATGAAAACGAACATTGACATTTTCAATATTCTTTCCATACAACAAATTTTGGAGATTAAAACCACAGATGTTCAATTGTTTTTTAATCAGGATTATTCATTGGAAAAATAATATATTTTTGTTCATTCTTCCTTTTTTATTTATTTATTTCAGAAACAAACAGACCTAAGCCTAATTATATGTTTCTTTATGACAAAGTAAACCATACTGTTTAAGTATTTAATATAATAATCATTAATTGAATTAAAAAATAATCGTATTTAATGATAGTAATAAGTAACACATAGTTTAAGAATTGAATTAAGATACACACATAATATAGTATGGCTATGTATATAGATGTATTTAAAACTCGGACACTCGGACACACGGTAGGGTTCTTCGCACCAAATCTATTTTCAAGTCAAGGTTTAAATCTTAAAAAAAATTTGATGACAGGCTTCAGCAATTGCATTCAAAACCACTTGATGCTTAGATCAACTCGATAACATTGGAATGTTTTGAGGCTACGTATCCTCTATCAAAATCCCATCCCAAATAATCCTAACAAAAATCTTTAATCGGTGTTTGCTGAAAGATTTTAAGCTCTTGTCTGTTGAATACAGCTTTTTTAGCTCCATATTCAGATGATCTTTAGGAGAATATTTTTTTGAAACGCGAAAATGTTTTATGCTTCTGAAATCTTGAAAGTTGAATTGCTTGCCACCGAATTTTCCAGTGAAAAGTCTGCCGTTACTCGCTTTATCAGTTACATTTTCCTTTGAGCAATGCAGAAATTAATTTCGTTCCCAAATTTAATGGCAAATAAGGAATTTAGGAGGGCTGATTCATAACATCTTCTGTATGTTGCCAATAGCAACGAATCAAATATCGTATCTGATGAACGTTTTGGACGAATAGGGTTACTTTTTCTATGACAATATTTTCGTCAGTGGGAAGACGATTCTCATTGTCAAGCTAATCGATAGAATAACAGTGGCGGGCCATTTTTATAGCATGTACTGAAAATTGCAGAAATCTTACGACTGTAAATTATTATATAAAAAATAATCCCCGTGATGAATGGATTTTCAATAGAACACCCTGTAGGTATATTTTCACATTTTTTTATAAACATTTGTCGTGATTATTAAACTTAATGTATGCTCTTCAAGAATAATTCATTTAATTTCAAATCACTAGCTTGAGTCCAACGATCGAAGAAAATGGGAAAACGAAGGACTACTTAGTCGCATACACACATGCATACACATACAAACGAAAAGTAATTTTTGTTCTAAATTAGGAAATTAGTGTTCTACTTCTTTTAGTGGGAAGAGCGTACTGTATTATTTCTGATCATTGGTCATTGTCTATTCTGTATGTTTTCCGATACCCTTGAAAGGAAATTGTATAGTTTTTTATTGTGTCTTGCATTTTTTTGTTAGTATTATAACAAATTCGATAAAATACCCTTTTCAATCATCAGTAGATTTTATATTATTACTTTTACTTATTACTTATATTATTACTTCAAGCATGCTATAGCTAATACGAAAATGGAAATATCAATTATGCGATTATATACTAGGTGACTCTTGGAAAAACATAGGAGAACAATTCACCAATTCCCCTAAAAAAATTTGGTGAAACCTTGTCAAGGCAAGTTCAGTCTTCTCAAACCTTGTTGGTTACCTTGAAGCCAAGTGTCTCATCACTACGAGGCTACGGGAATCATTGCCTATGGGAAAGTGAACAAAAAAAACAGAATTTTAGTTATCGCTTCGATTAAAACCGACAACCAACAAACTTTGACAAAAACTAACTTTATCCTGGAATACGCAAATAGCAAAACTTGATTTTACTGAAAAATTTAAGAACTCACGATGAGAGAGACGTGAGATGCTTGTTAACTCGTTTATAAAGTATTATCAATCAGTTAGAATATGCGAATTTAATTGAAGAAATATATAAGGAGGAATTTGTCACATCCTGCAAAAATGCTCTAAGAAAAAGATACCAGGACCCGATGGCCTCTCGTAAAACATAGCTTTCTTCGGAAAATTTGGGCATGACCATCATACATTTTTCAATCTCGTATGGAATAGCATAACCCCTCAAAAAAAAATTGTAGAAGGTGTTATGATATTAGTACCCAAAACTAAACATACCGTAGATCTTAACTCCTTCAGGCCTATAACTGTGTTGAACACAGACCATAAACTTCTCGAGAAATTGATTTCGAATAGAATGAAAGATATCGCAGGAAATATATTTGGGAAGAAACAAGCTTGCGGTACCGACAATTCTATATTTAATAACTTTTTACTTTCGAGAGACACGATTTTGTATTTTGACAAAAACAAACAGGAAATTGGAGCAATTCTGAGTATAGACTTTTGTCAAGCCTTTGACAAAGTAAATCACGAATATCTGTGGAGAGTTCTGAAGAAAATTGGATTCGATCAGGAGATAATCACACTGATTCAAAAGAGATACAATTAAAATTTTTGGGACGACTCTGTCTAAAACCTTCAAAAAAACTGTTGAAAATACCTGGGAAGGAATCTTAAAAATATTCAAACAACGCTTATGGTCAACTATGTAAGAGATCTTGACATAATTAGGAAAACCTGGTATATAAACATTTATGTATTATAAAATTGGTATATAGCACAAGTATTACCGTTGAATAAGGAATTTAGTCAAAAAATTGTGCTAATTACAGGAAATTGTTCTAATTACAGGGAAATATATCTGGCATGGCTGTCTATATGGGGTAACACGGGAACAATTACAACGAGAATACAAGTATGGAGGGCTCAACTTTATAAATGTAGAAATAAAGGCAAACGGCTCTCTTTCTGAAAACTCAATGTTCTCATGTTGGAAATGAAATGCATTATAATTCAGTATTGAACGTGATTTTTGATAATCAGCAACACAGGGTAGACACAAGTTACAAGAACATCATAAATGATATAATAAGATATTTTCTAATGTTTTCACATTATGAAGAATTAATAAAATGAAAATCAAAACACATGATTCTCGGAACCAGTCTGGTTATATTACACTAACACGCCGTTCGGATGTATGGAGGCTCCGGAAATAGAGCCCGAATGGGATACTCCTAACGGAAATAATAATAATAATAATAATAATCATTCATCGTCAACAATATATGTCGCACAGATTTGTTAGCTACTGAATGATAACGGTTTCCACATAAGGTATTTACTGTTATTGGATATTTATTGAGAGAAGTACTGACGGTCATCAGGATATTGACTACTTCGAGTACTCGCAGAAGCAATTATTTCCAAATTTCCATTCAATTCCTCTTCACATTATTCAAATTGTTAGTAAGTATGAACTCGAGCATTCGACGTATTTTGAGCTATCGCGAATGCTGAAAACAAATATTGGTGTTTTCCATTCTTAACAAACCATGCATATTTTTCAGTACAATATTGATTAGCTTGATGTTTCATTTTCTATTAGGTTCATGAGGATATCGAGCCATTTTCATTCATATTTTTATGAAAGCTGATCTTAATGAAGAGAAAGAAAAAAGATTATTTCAAACTCCGATATCATATCTATTCAATATTTCTCATGTTTCGGTGGAATAATTTTAAGGTTTTCGTTATTAAAATTCATGAAATTTGTGTAGGTGTATTTATATACCTGGGATTGAAATTTTTAGCAAAGTTGACAAATCATCATTATTTTTTTTTTATTTGTCAACTGTTGAAACTTCATGACTTCAATATATGTAAATAATTTATTTTATTTGTTTCTAGACAATGGAAGTCCAGAATAATTCTAATCACAATCGCTTTCTATTGCATTTTCAAGAAATATACTTATAATCAAGTACGAGTGAGAGATGAATTACTTGATATTGAATATTGTAATTTTGATGATGTAGATGTTCTTTTCCGCTTCACATTTCAGTTATCACAATCGTTATGATGCTCATTCAACACATATTTACTTCGATTATCATCCAATTTTCTTAAAACTTCCAAAGATAGCTTTTTCAAGAACCAAGATCAGTTTGTGAGTTACTCAAATTGTTCATATTATTTTTTTTTTATCAGTACGACAACTTCATTCTCAATAATTTTAAGGAGTATTATTTTCTTTTCGATTCGTAATAATATCGTGTTTCTATTTTTGCACCTAGCGGAAGAAACTGATTACTACTTCAGAACTTTAGCTAAAGTGTGACTAAACTTTCCTGTGACTTTGGGAGAGCTTCTGTTAATTCAATTCAGCTCCTATTTCAAACTTCATTGACTCCAGTAGTTCAAAAATTTAATCAACTTTTTCTCTGCAAAGTATTTGCAATATCGTTGTTTGAACATACGAAAACATTTTCACATAAAATGGTATTATTTTCATCGATATTTGCTATACTTGGAGTGGAGATAGCATGATGAAAATTTTTCTACTTAGATTGTAGAAAAGGCTACATTTTGCTCAACGACTCCTATTTGGCTGATAGGCCAACTGAGTGATTATGAAAGATGGGCTCAATTTCCCCTCCAGCGTTTTTAGCAGATACACCACCGAGCAAGCAATCCTGGTGTTTTTTACCAAAACAGTATTCGTGTCATCAAGATAAAAGTATTTTTTAATAAAATTCTGCATTTCATCGGGATATCATGACAGCAACGTTGTTCATCCAATAAATCGGACAGGTGAACGTCCAATGAATTGGACGCATCAATTTTAAAAAACAGTCAGCTGAACTGGATCAAGGAGATGTTAAAGGTGTTAGTATAATTTGTGAGGTGAAATATCTCATCAATTGCCAAAGAGACATATGGAGTAACTGAAAACTTACATATTTTTGTAATAATAATAGTATTTTTATTTTATGTTTTTCTATGTGATTGTCCAATTCATAATTTAGAACAAGGGCAGTTGATTATGAATTAGGCAATTCATCTCATGAAAATTAATAAATATTTCACAATAATTCCTTCCTTCCTTGCACTATTTTATGAAAACAGGCCTACAAATATATCATCAATAATATAAATGAACTTCTCAGTCCGTATCCAAATCTTATAATACATAACAATCCAGAAGTAAAAAATTATATCATTTCAAAAGAAATTTTCCCTAGTGCATTGCCTAGCACAAGACAAGTGTTGAATGATTGCTGTGATTGTGTTTTCGGCTAGTCGGTATAAGAGACACTGTCCAGGATCTAATACCTTTAGTTAGACGTTGTCACATTATATGCCAGACTGTCTTTCGGATTAAATTCATGAGTTTGTGTTTATTTCTTCAAAATCTGCAGCAAAAACAAAATAAGCGATAGTGACACATAAAACGTTCCTATTTATATACATTAAAGCTTCCGCAGGAAGGGACATACCTGTATTAAGTTTTGAAGAAATCCAAAATAGTTAATAATTCCACTTATCAATAACTTTCACATTTACACTAGTATCAATATAAAATCTCATATTTACACTGATAGTGCAAATACGACCATCATGACACATGATATATTATACCTACATTACACAAGAAGAGTTTTAAGGCATTTCTTTAAAATTTATATAGCGTTTGTCATGTTCTAGTATTTTCAGTATAAATGTGCAGGAAGTGTGAGGGTTCACGAACAGGCCTTTTGACCGTGACTTACACAACTAGTTGTATCGATTTGAGTCATGGAGGTGTTTAATACTTCTCGCAACGCCCTCTTTTCAGATTGGTAGATCTTGGTGGAACATTTCTTGTTGGTCCCAATTTTCATATACTTCAGTAGAATAAAACATGAAAGGGGGTACCTCAAAGTCATCTGAGGAAAGCTGGAAATCGTTCAAAAATCTTAAGATACTCTTGAAAACAAGTAATCTGATTTGTACTCTACCAATTCAAGGTTTTGATTGTTGAGGAGTTATAAGCGAAACACTGAAAGCAGTTCGAAAATATCGACGTTTTTGGGCACCATAAGTTAAGCTCAACCCGTGGAGGGGTACAAACTCAGTTTACTTGTTTTTAAGGTTACTTGTTTTCAAGATCTTAAGGTTTTAGAATGATTTCCAGCTTTTCTCAGATCACTTTGAGTTCCTGTCTTTCTTTTACTGAACTGATACTAATATTAGACGTGAAAAATGAAAAATGAAAAGTACTATGTTTCTTCACCACTTCATATTTATAACACTTCCGTTACTGCAGTTTCATCCTATATTGACATCATAAAGTGGCAAAGAAACAGAAATCTTTATTTTTCATTTTTCTCCTACCACGTAATAACGGCTACATCCATCAATTCACCGACTTAGACATTTACAATATCTGAAAAGTACCTGATCTGCCCCAATCGTTTTACGTTTTAAGTCTTCTAAAGCGGCATCAGCTGCTTCAGTATCTCACTATTTGAGTGACATGATAATTGCATCCTTCTTATTGCCGCAAATATGCATGACAAGATTTATCAGAATTAGCCAAAAGACTTTTGAGTAAAGAATAAATAACTTTTTTTTTCTAAAAATATTGACATCCTGTATTAACAAAGCGAGTTAGGACAGATATTTATATGAAAAACCGATACTGAGCATTTGGCGGTTCACCCCTGGGTCATACTGTTTGATAAACTAAAACACATTAACAAAAGTTGAAAAATAATAATTTTGTTCTTTGTTTTTTTCCAACCAACGCAGCCTCACGAAAAACCTTTAAAATTCTTCGAGAGGCATATTCGATCTAGGCAAGACTAGGTAGACCCTCAATTTCTTATTTGTGATGCCATGCACGAACAAGAACTCAAACTATTCGAGTTCAGCTGTTTTTTCGAATACTTTTTTCAATCTCATTTCTTTATATTTCTTGTTGCAAAGCAAAAGGCAGAAAAAGGGTAAATCAATGCAATAAAAGAAAACCTTATTCGAGGCTTTCAAGGCAAACATTTCAGCAATTGTAAGAAGCGTGAAAAAATGTTAAACCTACGGAGTTCACCATTTATAGGTGCATATATTCCAAATTGATTTCCTTCACGATACTGTGGGGTGATTTTCTGTTTTTTTTTTAATAAAATAGAAAGAACTCTTTGTAGCACTATAATTTATGAAATTAACGTAAATACTCCATTCATATCCCATTTCAGTAAATTAATCGTCTATACCTAATGAAACGTGGATTGGCTGAGTAGTATCGTCCATCCTTCATGGAATACTAAATCATTATCAAGAAATTTCATGGGATCAATATTGACTTCCTGAAGTGGAGCGAAGTATTTGAATCAAAAAACGCTATCTTAAATGGATGATCCCGACAAAGGGCCATTTCGGAAAGTCAGAAGAAGCAATGAAGACAAATTTCAATTTATTGCCTGCCAAATCCGAATCAGACATGACAAGGAGAACGCTCTCTTCACGAATTCTCACGAGCTGTTGCTAATAAAAGGATGTGATAAGTAGGAGAGTTTTCGGAGACTTTTTAAAAACTAGAACTTGAGACCAATAAATAACTTTCGGAACAACAAAACAACCAAACAGCCCAAGAGATGAATGGCACAGGGTCACCGTGCTTCAAACGGTCACTTTGAAGTTCTCCCCTCTGTGGTAAGCCCGCTCTGTCACGGTTGTAGTATATTTCAGAGCTTACTCGTGGGAATGTATGAATAATACAACTCTCACAACGAATCCGGAGATGCCCAACTCCATCAGGCACCCAAAGTGTCACCAATAAAAGTAAAGAGACGACGGAATACGTACCTCGGTTCTTTCTTGCGATGAAAAAGGAAAAAAAAATTAGAAAAAAAAAACAGTCACTGTTAATAAGACAATAGAAGATACCAATGGCATAAAAAA
This sequence comes from Chrysolina haemoptera, assembly GCA_958298965.1. Lineage (NCBI taxonomy): Eukaryota > Metazoa > Arthropoda > Insecta > Coleoptera > Chrysomelidae > Chrysolina > Chrysolina haemoptera. The sequence continues at coordinate 23,616,228 of OY282584.1, read as the reverse complement.
ACTAGCCTTGGACTGCTAACAGAAACCAGATCCAACGGACAATCGAAGAAGCTATTGCAAGTTCATGAACTTGGTGAAAGCGAAGTAGAAGTTAGCTCCAGAGGAGTCATATATTGTGAGGACTTACTGAATTACAGGACTGAAGCAATTCTTGAAGAACTCCGTAGTAAGGGCGTAATAGAAGTCAAACGATTCAAGACGAGGAGAAATGGAATTTTTTCAGAAACATCGGGACACTTGCTCACATTCAACACACCTAAACTGCCAAGAAGCATCAGCGTAGCATACTATCACCCCAAAGTTAAACAATATATCCCAACGCCTACCAGATGTTTCAACTGTCAACTTTTTGGACATACTGCAGCTAGATGTGAAACGAAACAAATGTTTTCTTGTGGAAAACTACCACATGAAGGATCCCCGTGTGAGTAACCAATAAAATACATAAATTGTGAAGGGCCTCATCATGCAGGAAATAGGAAATATCCAAAATACCAATTCGAGTTTGCTATTCAGAAAAAAAGTGTGGAAAAAGGAATATCGTGCAGGAAAGCGAAAAGGAAACTGCAAGTGAGAACTACATCAACTAACGTAAGTTACGCACAAATTACCAACACAAATAATGCCAAGAACATACAAAATATAATTACCAACTTGATACCCCCTATGCAGGAAGCTGTGAAAGTAGTGGTCGTGTGTCACCTGACTAGTACCGCTTTCAAAGAACCATTACCGTTCAGATTAGGTCAACCGTCTTCAAGTTATCCCAAATCAAGGGATGAGATCAGGTTTGCAATCAACCAACATACCTTCCGTATCGACTAAAAGGAAAATCAATGAGTCGTCTGAAAATTCAGATGGAAGCAGAGATGGAGAAAACGATTCTCCCAACGAAAATATACCCGAAATACGAACGGGTGAAAAATCCATAAGACCTAGAAAAAAAATCTTGATCATTTAAAATAATTATAATAATATTTACTTATATACATTTCATTTATTTCTCAATTTATTCATTCATTATATACATCATATTCTTATTATAATATATTCATATAATTTTATTTTACTATACACATATATAAATATATTAAACACAATCATTAATTGAATGGAACATATTATTCAGTGGAATTGTAACAGTATTAAAACTAACTCTTCTGAACTCATCCTTTCAAAATACCAACCAATATGTGTGTGACTTCAAGAAACGCATTTGAAGCCTGATGAAAATTTTAAAATTAAGGGTCACACAGTGTACAACCAGATGTGAGAGCTGGAGGGGGTGTAGCCACCTATATCGAAGAATCGATACACTCAAAAGAAATTAATCTCAAAACACACATCTTCCAGCTGTAGCAGTCCGTTTACACTACCACTTCAACCTAACAATAGCCTCGGTATACTTACTCAAGAATAACTGGAAGCAAATATATTAATCACAATGGAGAGAACATATACGATATACAGGAAATCTCGGATCGGTTAGCAGACAACTTTGGAACGGTCAGTAACTCGAAAAACTATGAAGAAACATTCCTAAATTACAAGCTTGAAGCCTCTTAACTTTAATATCGATATCGATCAGTCTTACAACCTTCCATTTTCGCTTGATGAATTGAATAATGCATTAAACGATCTAACAAGCACTTCGCCAGGACCAGCCACATCCCTTATGCCATGACATCTTCTAGACAACACAAAAATTCAATTGCTCAACCTGAACAACATAATTTGGACAACAGGCAAATATCCCAAAAAATGGAAGGAAGCTCTCATAGTACCACTCCTCAAAGAAAACATCGGCCGATAGCACCAGTGTCCGGTGAACATACCATTGCAATTTTCTTTGATCTTGAAAAGGCTTACGATATGACATGGCGTTACCATATATTGAAAACAATGCATGATAGAAAACTTGACAGACAGAAAGTTCCAGGTAGAAACTGGAACCGCAACATCCACAGCACGTTGTCTTCAGAATGGTATTCCACAAAGGTCGACCCTTAGTGTAATTTTGTTCGCTTTAGCTATCAATGATATTGCACAGCGTCTAGTATTTCCCATAGATATTGTGTTTATATGTGGATGACCTTGTTATATTCTCTACAGGTAGTTCACTCCAAATTTTGCAGAGACCTCTCCAGAATGCGATAAACACTGTTGTAGATACTGCAAACATGAGACTGGATTACACTTCACCATGTCTACAAGGCGTATTACTCAGTGGAACGTAAAAATGAAGAATACTCCGATAAATTTAAACGAAACTACGAAATTCCTTAGTATCATCTTTGATAAGCGACTAACTTGGAGCGCCCATATCGACGACCTTGTGGTTAGATGTAGAAAGTCTCTGAATGTTCTGAAATGTATATCGCATATAAGATGGGGAGCAAGCATTAATGTCATAATTCTCATATACAAAGCTCTTATCCAAACCAGAGTGGATTATGCTGCAATTGCATGTGCAACAGACTCCAAATCTTCAATGAGGAATCTTGATAGGCTGTTGGCCTGTGGATTGAGGTATGCTTCTGGAGCATTCAGAACAAGCCCGGCAGCAAGTTTACAGGTCGAAGCTAATGCCTCTAGACATTCGACGAAGAGACACGATTCTGAACTATGCAGCAGGTAAAAAACATCGCAACCACCCTATTCTGTTTGGAAATTTGGACATGAATGCCATCGGCAGGACATCAATTGGAACTCCAGCAACAACAATAAGAAAGACTCAAGGTCAATCACAGTGAAATATTACAAGAATATCTGGGCGCTCTCGTAATCTATACCGATGGAGAGAAACAAGATGTCCTGCACTACCAGGACGACGCTTATTGCCATAATCCTATACAATAGGAATAATTGGGTCGAAAATCCATCAAAAAACAACTACTTTCCTGGCTAATCCCGTGGTTTAGTGAACGCTAGGCTGCGGCTGATGTCTCAACTTCTGCCTTCACATGGAGAGTTTGCTGAATCAGTTTCAGACATTAGTTATTGTCTGCAGAGACCTACCCTATAGTGATGAGGGCAAGGATCCAGAAATTGATCTATAGGTGGTCCAAATGTTTCAATGAACATTGCCATGTAACTAGCAATTGCGGAGACATCCTTGTAGGACTCTGCACGGAAATTCATTAGATGTAATTCAACGTTGGTCGTGGCTTGATTAACAACTTTTAATAATCACTGGATAATTCCGATTAATCCCACCCATATATAGTGGCAAATGGTCCTAGAAATCGATGCCACTTTGAACATTTAAAAAAAAACGTAAATTCGAGTAGCGTTCACACCAAAATATCCAAATATTCGTATTACTTTTCAGTATGTTTTTGGGAGCTTAAAATACATTGTGCTCGAAGTCCAGAAATTCCACACTGGAATGTGTTATAAAAATCAGCTTTGATACGGCATCAATCAATTCTTTAAACTCACTCCGTACCCAAAGAAAAAAAATGAGGAATTCAAATAAATAACCAAAAAAATTAATTTCCGGAATTGTTCTGCTTTTTCGTCTGCAATATTTTGAAGAAAACCCCTACGACCACTCAGGAATATCCATCAGATTCTTGGTGAAGTTTTCATCCTATTTCTAGAGATTAATTTAGCGGTTGTAGGGGACAAACTTATTTGCTCAAAATTCTGAAATTCCCATCTCCATTATTTGTTTTTTAGCCCTCAGTGGAAAATCGATACTAGTTATTTATGGTACTAGTGTGTTATTTTGAAAATAAGCCACGCGAGAAAGATTAAGGTATAAAATTATTCTCAAGTGACTTAGGATACATAGAGTGGCATACAATGTTTTATCCAACTCATGACAGTCATGACTGTCATTATTGATGACAAGTAAACTATCAAATAACACACTAGTGTCTAAAATGACATTGATAATCACATAACTGTTCATTGTGTTATGTCAATTACATTTTTATCATACAAAAAAAAAAAATCTCAAAAACGATTTTAAGGAAGGTGAGCTTATTTTATGAGGAAATGATTAGGATCATTATGCATGATTGAAAGCACCTGAAACAAACGCTTTACAAAATGTTCTAGCTTCTTATAACCGTAGAGATAAACTTATTTTGAATCTTTTGGTGATTTAGTTACCTGCAATATGTTCGGTAATTTTGGGGTGATTTTTGTCCAGGGAGAGGGTTGTCTAGGGGGTAATTATCCTAGAATTGTCCTAGGAGTGAAATGATTATGTTTATTGTTTCGAGACTGAATCACAGATGATTGTGTGATGTTACGTTAAGTTTCCTGTATGAGTTAATGAGACTAGATCTTCGAGATTTCAGTATCTTACACAGAAAAAAATTGATACCTGAATACAATGAAAAAGTTCAGTGACTCAATGAATATTTTTATCAATATTGGTCCAATGAACGCATTCGTTATGTCAATGTACCACTGGTTATCCATACTATGAATACGGATCTTAATGAATGCTTTTATTGATATCATGATCAAGTACATTAAATAGGTTCGTTATGGTAATGAATTCTATTCATCAAACGAATAAAGAGTGATCACTCAAGCAATGAATTGTATTCGTTCAACTGATGAAACTGTATTCATCAGAATAATTGATTATTATGAAAAAGTTCAGTGGCTCAATGAACATTTTCATCAATATTGGTCCAATGAACGCAATCGTTATGTCAATGTACCACTGGTTATCCATACTATAAATACGGTTGTTAATAATATCAATAAATTCTTTTGTTGATATCATGTTCAAGAACATCAAATAGATTCGTTAGGGGAATGAATTCCATTCATCAAACGAATGAAGATTGTTCACTCAAGCATTGGACTGTATTCGTTCGACTGATGAAAGTGTATTCATCAGATTAATTATTATTGTTCGTTCTTCGAATAAATGTATGATTGATATAATGATTTAGATTATTTCGACGATGGATATTTTTCATCAATTCAATGAATGGTGTTTATTGATAATCGGTTACTATAATGCAAGGTTCGTTGAGGTAATTATTTCCATTCATCAAACGATTAAAGAGTGTTCACCCAAGCAATAAATTGTATTCGTTCAACTGACGAAACTGTATTCATCAAATTAGTTATTATTGTCCATTCTTCGAATGAATGCTGTATGATTAATATAATGATTCAGATTAGTTCGACGATGGATATTTTTCATCAATCCAATGAACGGTGATTATTGAGTATCGGTTATTCCTTGATTCAATAATTGATATACATTAAATCTATGTTTCAGTTTATTCTCGTGATGCTGTCGCACATTGAACTAATTATTTTGTTTATCATTTGAATAAGTGGTATTTATTCAATAATTGCATGTCATTCGTAAATGCAATGAAGGCCTCCCACTGATATTGAGCATACAGTGAGTTTCCGAAAGATATGCAAAATAATTAACATGCATTCATCAGAACATCGCAATCCTGATTGGAAGGCGTATCTCCAAGTTATCTTTTATTTCGGCTGGCTCCTTTCGGAGCTCTTCGGATGTCTCTGTAGTCTGTGCTACCTGAGAAGATGCTTCAACGATCGCTTCTGTCTGCTTAAGTTAACCGGCTCTGTGCAAACAACAAAGTCGTGCGGAGTGGTCCCACTAGTGGAGGCGCTGTGTACTACCAGCTAAAGCTAACTTGTCAGCAACGGAGATATCTATGCTAGGATTCGGCTGAACAGATGCCGGCAAAATTTATGAGTATATTTAAACACGAGATGGCTTGGTTCGACAAGGGTTATTATTATATCCATGAACATATTAATTACGGAGTTATAGAATGGAAGGAAAATGTTGCTTCTATCTGCCCAACAAAACTGGGACTTAGTAACTTCGTTACACCTTCTATGATCTTTCCATAGCCCCAATAAAACCTGTGTATAGATCTGGAAATAGATTATTATTGATTTCGATAAATTTTAATTCATTGTAACCATAAAATCATCTCTGGGACCATTAGTTACGTTCATTGATATGATGAACAATTTCAAATGGATTCAGTGTACCCCTTCCATAACCTCAATGAACTTTTCCATAGCAGCAACGAAACCTGTTCATAAATGTAAAAAAAGATCATTTTTGATCTCAGTGAACTTGAATCATTGTCACGATGAAAAATTTATTGTGCCAATGAACGGAAATGTAATAAACGGATTTCATTGATATAATGTACCATATTTTATTCATAGAATAGTATACATTGTTTCAATGTACTTTTTTTATTCATTTCAATAATATTTTTCACAGGCGCAACGGAATATGTTCATAGGTCTGAAAATACATCATCATTGATCTCGATAAACTTGAATTCATTGTAACAATAAAAACATACATATTTAAGTGAATAGTTATTCGTTGACTCGATGAAAAATGTATTGTGCCAATAAACGAAGAGGTATTCATTAATATAATGTACCATATTTTCTGAAAATATATACATCAGTGCTGTGAGACCATGAATTATGTTCATTGATATGATGAACAATTTCAAATTGTTCCAGTGTACCCCTTTCTTCACCTCAATGAACTTTTCCATATCAGTAACGAATCAATAAATACCTTCGTACATCAGTGAATGTTTAATCATTATCACGATGAAAAGTTAATTGTGCCAATGAACGGAAAGGTAATAAACGGTATTCATTGATATTATGTACCACATTTTTTTCATGAAATAATATACATTGTTTCAATGTACTTTTTTCTTCATTTCAATAATCTTTTTCAAAGCCGTAATGAAATATGTTCATAGGTTTGTGTTGTGTATTAGCACAAACGATAACTCTTTCGTTTGAGAGAATTGTGGACTATAAATTCGAGAGAATGAAATACACTTTCAAGACTTACCAGTTGGTTCTCAGCTGGTTGGTTTGCTGCTTTGGGGGCCCCCAGGAACTTCCTCTGCTCAATGATTCGTAACTACTATTGTCACTAAATGTAGAAATGCGGAAAAGAATGTTCAGAACATCACACAAACTTGCGTACTGGCGGTAATAATTAATAGCGAATGCGTTCGGTATGAAATAATAATGAATCGGTATTCGAAGATTCTCGAACAATACTGGCTTATTCTCTCTAGATATATTTCATTCTCGTGGAGCGCGTGAAAAGTTATACATAAAAAAAAGAAAGAAAAAAAAAACTCCGAAAGTATAAACTGAAATACGTACGTAGTAGGTAGAATCCGCCAGTGGCGGAGTCAAAGACAATTGCTAAATCTATATGAATAACAAAACTTAACTATAAAAGTTATACAATATATTTGCATAACATAACTTGACCATAAAATGATACGAATCCAGAACATTCCGACCAACAAAAATGCTACGCATTTTCAGAGACTGAATCTGGAAGCGGACATAATTTATTTAATGGTCGCTTATAAATTCCTTGAGAGGTACGAACTGTTGCAACTCTCACTATCCCATCACGTCCAGGATGTAGCTCTATGATACGCCCAAGTCGCCATTGAAGAGGGTGACTTGATTCATCCTGTATAATGACAAGATTACCAATTTTTGCACAAGACAAATCATCTGTTCATTTTACTCTCTGCTGTAGAGTATGCAGATACTCTCGTTTCCACCGAACCCAAAAATCTTGTTGTATCTTTTGAAGTAATTCAAACCGACCCAAGCGATTCATCTTAACATTAGATAAGTCGGCATCTGGAGCGGAAGTTAAAGGTTCTAAGGTCAGAAAATGGCCAGGAGTTAAGGCGGATAGGTCATTTGGATCACTACTAATAGACGTGAGCGGCCGAGAATTCAATATTGCTTCTATTTGGCACAAAACAGTATTGAACTCTTCAAAGGTTAATTTTTGTAATCCAATGACTCGATATAAATGCGTTTTTACGGACTTCACGCCGCTTTCCCAGAGGCCACCCATATTTGGTGCCCTCGGGGGTAAAAAATGAAAAGTTATAGATTCTTGATCAGCGGAGGATTTTAAAAATTGCAATAATTGTTTGTTCGCACCTACGAAGTTTTTTCCATTGTCTGCGTATATATGAGAGACACGTCCACGTCGGGCAATAAATCGACGCAGGGCTGCCAAAAAAGATTCTGAAGTTAGATCAGAACACAATTCTAAATGAAGCGCTTTAGTAGCCATGCATACAAAAAGACAAATATAAGATTTGCTAATTTTTGCGTTTTTCGTTTTATTTAATTTTATCAAGAACGGTCCTGCATTATCGACAGCGGAATGAGAAAACGGTTTCAACTCTGAAAAGCGATTGGTTTCATACGAAAACATTGAACACATTTAGATAATACATTTCGTATAGTTCTTTTGGCGGAAAAGATACAAAAATTTTGAAACAACAAAAATTGTACTGTCTGAGCTCCTGAATGCAAATATTTAATATGTATATTTTGTATAATAAGAAAGGTTAAACGATGGTTTCTGGGGAGCAAGACAGGGTGCTTTTTGTCATATTGGAGTCTCGAGTAATGAAGTCGTCCTCCAACTCTGAGAATAGATATATCATCAAGAAAAATATCTAATTTTCGGAATGGCTTCGGTAAAGTTTTGCCTGTTTTTAATCGGGAAATTTCATCCGAAAATGATGATTGTTGAACGTGTTTGACTAAACAAAGCGTGGCCTGATGTAATTCAAGATGAGACAGGAAATTTTTATTTTTTACTCCAGGGTTCTTGCAATTAAAAATGAATCTCAATACGAATGCAGTAATTCGTTGTACTTTAGTGAAAGATGATTTTTGTTCTATGATGATATCAATAAAATTTTCAGAAGTTACGGTTGTTAGAAATATACTTTTTTTTTCCTCTTCGGAAACTGCGGTGGACACAAAAGTTTCAAACTGTGTACTTGGCCAAGATTGAGAAGGTAATTTTAGAAATTCTGGACCATCCCACCATAATTTATTACGAATAAGTTCAGAAGGAAGATTTCCACGAGAAGCTATATCAGCAGGATTGTGATGGGTATTTATATAAAACCAATTTTTTGGAGCAAGTTTTTCTTGGATGAAACTCACGCGGTTGCTCACAAATGTTTTCCACCTATGTGGATGAGATTTTATCCATGATAGGGCTACAGAGGAATCTGACCAGGCAAAGATTTTACTAAAATGAATTTTTTCTGTGTATACTCTTTCCAAATAATTTATTAATTCTGCTAAAAGTGCAGCGGCACATAACTCCAATTTTGGGATAGAAATAGTTTTCAAAGGAGAAACTCTGGATTTGGAGCAAACAAAATGTGTAGAAATTACATCATTTCTTATGATTCTAAAATAAACAACACATGCATACCCTTTTGAACTTGCATCGGCAAATCCGTGTAGTTCACAAATTTCAGAATTGATAAAAGGAATAGTTCTTGGCAAACGAATATTTTTGAGTAATGGTAATTCTTCTCGATAGCGGTTCCAGATGTGTATGATTTCATGAGGGGGTCGATCATCCCAATCTATACCCAGCACCCATAGCTTTTGTAGAAGGTGTTTGGTGAAAAATGTTATAGGCGCTAGAATCCCTAAAGGGTCAAAAACTCGTGCTATTTCGGAAAGAATGTGTCTTTTAGTACAGATTCTGTCGAGAGGTTCCACTTCATATGTGAAGGAGTCTGATGATGGTTGCCATTTGAGGCCTAAAACATTGGTAATATTGTCAGAATCTAAAGATAATGCAGCGGGATTTATGCGTGAAGGAGGTATATTAGATAAAACTTCTGGAAAATTGCTAGTCCATTTGTGGACTTCAAAACCACCTCTTTTCAATAAAGAAATAAGTTCTATTTGGAGTTGCTGAGCTTTCTCCACTGTAGACGAGCCTGTTATGATATCATCGACGAAAGTTTCTGACGAAAGTACTTCGGCAGCTTGAGGAAATGTATTTTTTTCATCTTCTGCTAATTTTTTTAGAACTCTAAGGGCAAGGTATGGAGCTGAGGTTAAACCGTATGTTACAGTTAAAAGTCGAAATTCACTAACGGGGAGTGAAGAATCGAAACGCCAAAGAATTCTTTGGTAATCTTGGTGCTGGGGCACAATAAGAATTTGACGATACATTTTCGACAAATCTGAAGTGAGAGCTACATTATGTAATCGGAATTTGAGTAATATTTCAACAATATCCTTTTGAAGCTTGGGACCTGGTAACAAAGTATCATTTAAAGAAACATCATGTCCAATTTTTGCCGAAGCATTAAAGACGACACGTAACTTTGTAGATATACTGTTAGGTTTGATTACGCATTGATGAGGAATATAAAAAACTCTATCATCTTGGATATTGGTCATCAAAGAATTTTCTATTTTTTCCATATGATGCAAATCAAGATATTCCTTCAGAAACGTGTTATATTCATGGTATAGAGAAGGGTTTTTCAACAAGCGGTTTTCTAATGAATGGAATCTTTTTAGGGCAAGTTCCCGACTATTCGGAAATCGAGGTTCTGATTCGCGGAAAGGCAATGTTACAATAAAACGACCTTCTGCATTTCTAGAAACGGTATCTAGAAATAATTTTTCGCAAAATTCATCTTCAGAAGACATAACAGTTTTCTCTGGAATTTTTTCAAGTTCCCAGAATTTTTTCAAGAACTCATTTAACTCGGAACTGTCAGTTTGACAAAATAATGCTTGGATATTCTGCTGTGAATTATTTTCATATTTTCCCATCAAGATATATCCAAATATGGTATTTAGGGCAATGGGTTGATTCTGAGATCCAAAAACACGACCACTCTGTATAATGTTGGGAAAAATATCTGCTCCTAAAAGTATATCAATAGGACCGGGTATCTGAAAATTAGGATCAGCTAAATTTAATGTTTTAATATGTTCCCAATCTTCGAGAGGTAAATTTTGTGGCGGGAGATTAGTACAGATCTTCGGTAAAATCACACCTGTAATGTGAATACTGAAATGGGATTGTCCTATCGGCCTCAAAGTTAACGAAATACTTCCTAGTTGCGATTGAGTACGGGTATCTCCTATTCCTTGAATAGTCCCTAAATATTCATTTATTTTCAGGCCTAATTGCCTAGCACAATTTTGAGTGATAAAACTTGTCATTGACCCAGTATCAAGGACAGCTCTGAATCTCTGAAAATTTCCTTGAAAATCTGCAATTTCTACTAAAGCAGTAGAAAGTAGAACAGTTGTATGAGATTTGAAAACTCCGGGCATAGAAACAGTATCACAGCTATTTTCTGTTTGGCGATGTGTCGCTTGACTAGTCGAATTTCCCAGAAAATTTGAATTGCTCGTTACCGAGGGCGCGATAGTACTTGGTGTGTTTGCACTTAAAGTAGAGTTATGAAAATTACTAGTGGTAGCGTTATGGCTAATCGGTAAGAGATTGCGTATTGGTTTCAATGTTTGAAAATGTGGATCATGTAAAGTAGAATGATGTCTTTTCGAACACCACGAACATGTCATTGAAGACTTGCAGTGATTGAATTTGTGAGAACTACTTAAACAATTAACACATAATCTTTTGTTTTTTGCAAATTGAAATCTATCACTAGGCGATTTTCCCATGAATTCAGGACAGCGATATAATGCGTGATTGTTATTGCATAAAACACAGTGTCTCAAGGGAGGAGTGATATTATTATTATTATTAGAAATATTCTGGTGAGTATTCAAGAAAGTGGAAGAGGCGTGAGACACACGATTTGACAAATTTGTATGTGTAGGAAATACTTTACTTTTCAAATCTTTTTTTGTATTTTGTTCAGAAGAGCATATAGAAAAAAGAGAATTGCAACGTCTCTCTAGAAAGTCAAAAATATCTTTATATTTTGGCATATCATCTGTTTTGTGATGTAATTCAAACTGGTTTAGAGCGGCGGAATCAATTTTCCTCAAAAGCATATTTGCTAGTATAAAATACCAGGTATCGACTGGATAATGAAGAGTTTTGAGAGCTTCTAAATTCTCTGAAAATATATCTAAAAGATTACGTAAGGCGTGAGGATCGTCAGAGGTTAATTGTGAAGAAGATTCAATAGCCCTCCAATGAGCTTGAGAAAGTAAACGATTATTTTTATAACGCTTTACTAGAGCATTGTAGGCAATATCATAATTTGCATTTGTCATAGGCATACATTTAACAATATTCAGTGGGACACCTTCTAAGGAACCGAGTAAATAATTGAATTTTTCTATTTCTGATAAGGAAACATTATTGTGTACTAATGAGTCAAATACATCTATATATGATGTAAATGATTTAATATCTCCACTAAACTTGATGAGTTCGACTTTTGGTAATTTGATATGTGCAGGATTAACACTTTGCGGGGAAGCACTTGAAGCTGTTGGAGATTGTTGCATATTAAACATGCCATGAAAAATTGCTTTAATCGTGAAATAATCTTTCGAGAATTTTCTGCCAACGTCCATTTCAATTTGAAGGTCCTCTTCGGAGAGTGTCAAGTTAACAATACTACCTTGATGTTTGTTGAATTCAAACTTTATATCATCGATTTCTTGGTATCTCATTTGAAAAACAGTTTTTTCATTACTATCAGATTTTGCGCTTTTTGCCGATGTCAACAAATCATCCAAATGGTTCAGTTCAATTTGCCTCAAGGTCTTTAGCTTTTTTACCTTATCTGCCATTGTAAATGCAAATGGAAACAATATTTCTTTTAAAAAAAAAACGGTAATATTTTTGTACTACCCGTTTCAACTTATTGAAATTCTATGGAAACGAATACGTGATTTCTCTACCAACAATTAATTTGGAAAGATTATCATTAATTAAATGAGAAGGAGCAACAGTTCGCACAAACGGAGCCAACCATAAACCATGCAACAATTGAAGTTTGAAAGCATGAAACTTCAAATTATAAATTTACCTACGTAAATATTTCAGAAACTGGAAATCCGCGGTAGAAGGACCAAAATTATGTTGTGTATTAGCACAAACGATAACTCTTTCGTTTGAGAGAATTGTGGACTATAAATTCGAGAGAATGAAATACACTTTCAAGACTTACCAGTTGGTTCTCAGCTGGTTGGTTTGCTGCTTTGGGGGCCCCCAGGAACTTCCTCTGCTCAATGATTCGTAACTACTATTGTCACTAAATGTAGAAATGCGGAAAAGAATGTTCAGAACATCACACAAACTTGCGTACTGGCGGTAATCATTAATAGCGAATGCGTTCGGTATGAAATAATAATGAATCGGTATTCGAAGATTCTCGAACAATACTGGCTTATTCTCTCTAGATATATTTCATTCTCGTGGAGCGCGTGAAAAGTTATACATAAAAAAAGAAAGAAAAAAAAAACTCTGAAAGTATAAACTGAAATACGTACGTAGTAGGTAGAATCCGCCAGTGGCGGAGTCAAAGACAATTGCTAAATCTATATGAATAACAAAACTTAACTATAAAAGTTATACAATATATTTGCATAACATAACTTGACCATAAAATGATACGAATCCAGAACAGTTTGAAATTAGATCATAATTGATCTCAGTGTACCCCTTTCCTCTCCTCAATAAACTTTTCCGCAGGAGCAACGGAAACTGTTCATAAATGTAAGGATCATCTTTGATCTCAATAAACTTGAATTCGTTGTATCAATAAATACCTACAAAAGTCAGTGAATGTTTATTCATTGCTACGATGAAAAATGTATTTTGCCAATGAACGGAGAGGTAAAAAACGGCATTTATTGATATAACGTACCACATTTTTTTCAGTGTATGTAAAAAATTATTTAAGTCACTTCAATTCTTCGTGCGGTAGGTTGAATAGAAACACGTTGCTTCATACTGACATTTCCAAAAAAGTGTGTCCCATTTTTGGCGTCCGCTCTGGCTTTCTATGTTCTACATGTAATAATTACCACATGTGAGGGAGGATGACTCACAGTAAAGTATTTTTGAAATACACAACCTGTTTTATAAACATATAAACATACTCATCGAGGCTGAATGTAAAAGAGAGTTTTCTCATTGAAAATGAGTATAGAATATTCTAACTCATTGAACCATTAAGTTTCATTCTATCGGCAGGTACTTCCTTCAGAGAAACCTAAAAGGCATACTCGATAAATTCAGACAGATACACCAAAATATATATAGAATGACTCCTAAAGTATCGTTTCAAGATATACACACTGCATGCTAAGAGTCATCCATGAAACTACCGAATTCACGAGTAATCATATTACGAAGTAAAATAGATAATGTCTTCGAATTTGTAATCAGAACAACCATTTTGTGAAAAATTTAAATTTGTCTCTCTTCTCATGTAAACACCCCTGTAACTTCTATAATTCTCAACGTAGGATTCAAATTTCAAAAAAGTCCAAGATCTCTGTGGAATAAACCAGTACAGAGGCTCCGAAGAGTTCTAGAAGATGCTGGAAAGACTTTCATCTGTGGTTATCAAAATTTCGGCCACCAAGGAGGTGCCGTGGTCGTGTAACTCTTCAAAAGTTTCTAAAACATAGACAAAAAAGGAAACTTTTGGATGATCTGAAAGTACCTGGAAAGTATTGGAGAATTCGAGATCGTCATGGAATGAACCAGAATGGAGTAGGTATATGAAAGGTTCTAGAACGTACTGGAAAGACACCCAAGAAGGACAATGTCTGCCGGGACCGCTATAGTTATTGAATAACTTTTTCAAACCTACCTAGAAGAAATCTACCGAATTTCATAAAACTCAGTGGGAGCGAAATTAGTTAATCAACTAACATCCCGTATACATGGAATAATATAGTCGACTTCTCTTAATCAAATATTCAAGTTCTCGTTCGTGAGAGGATGGAGTTGGGAAGTGATACGGTGGAATGAATTATTCTGCTTCTGTTTTGCTTAAGATGTTTTCTCGGCAGTTCAACAATAATTTATACAATTCAGTTGGATGCTAATACAAATAAGGGTGTTATTACTCCTCTATTGATCAAAACAAAAAAAGAAAATTAAACAAATCTGTCACAAACTGTGGTTGTTCTCGCATTCTTCTAAGATTTGTTTTGTGTAATATATTGATATTGTGCATGAAGATTTTGGTTAAAGTGGGGAGAAACGCATTTTTGTGCTTGTTTGGAAAAAGTGTGTTGTAAAACCTTTTCGAAAGTCTAGTTATCCCAAAAGTAAAAATGATAGTTTGAGAGTGGCGACTTCCGTCATCTGATGGTCTTTCCGAAACTTTCATTCAGTGTTTGTTGGACAACTCTGTCTTTTTTAAGTAGATTCAGTTCGTGCTGAAGCCTGTGGTCATTCAAATCTCTGACCTCTCCGTCTTTCGTCTCCTCGAGTTCACACTCCCTTGACCATTTGGTTTTCGGGTCCTTTAATCCAAGTCTATGACCTCCAGACAATTTCTTCTACTTGAGTTAACACTCCCCGGCATGTGGCAGTCGTGACCATTTGGTCTTCGGATTATTCGATTCAGGTCTGTGACATTCAGACGATTCATCTATTTGAGTTAACACTCTCCGGCCTGTGGCCATACTAGCCATTTGGTCTTCGGATCCTTTGATCCAGGTCTGTGACCTTCAGACAATTCGTCTATTTGAGTCTGCACTCCCCGGCCTGTGGCCGTCCTGACCATTTGGCCTTCAGATCCTTTGATCCAGGTCTATGACCTTCTCTTCTTTCCATTGTCATTGTCGAGTTCAAATTTCATTGTATTCCACTCATACAGTGCCCGTCTAAAATCTGTTCCCCCCCTACTAATTTTTGAACCACCTGGTATATCGCAACGAAATTTGAAAGGCTTCAATAGGGGATGAATACCTACTTTTTCATGAAAAAATTCCATCTAAAAGTTTCAAAATGGCAGCTGAGCGCCATCTTCAATATTTTTTTTTAAATAGAACACCTGGTATATCATTGCATGATCGGTTAGGAACGATCATAAGGAATCCAACAACACCAAGTTTTATGCTTTCATCTCCAAAGACTACGGAGATATCGCCTATTACTTTCTCCATAAGCCGAATGAGAGGGAGAGAGAAACTTTTTCTGGCGGGTCAATAAATTCTCTCTTCCACTCATTCGGCTTATGGAAAAAATAATAGGCGATATCTTCGTAGTCTTTGGAGATAACAGCATCAAACTTGGTATTGTTCGATTCCTTCCTTCCTAACTGATCATGCAATGATATACCGGGTGTTCTATTTAAAAAAAAATATTGAAGAAGAAACTTTCAGCTGTGATTTTTTCATAAAAATTAAGGTTTTTTCTCATATTCAATTCTTCCAAATTTCGTTGCGCTATACCAGGTGGTTCAAAAATTAGTAGGGGGAAATGGACTTTAGACGGGCACTGTATATTGAATGTAGTTTTTCATGAGATTGAAATTCAGATGGTTTTTCTGTACAGTACTAGTTTCCTGAACTAAACTGTGATTGACAAGTATGTGTTGTACTCAACAAAATTCGAACTGTGTGAATACAATTCCAAATTCCAACAATAAAAAAATAACACTTTTCAAATTGTTTTCCTACGTCGCCAATGATACTATGATTCGTATATTAATTGAAGTACTGCTCTCTACTCGCCGATCATACACACACTGATGAACCTTGATATCTCCGTGCTAGACTCGAAGTGACACACCATGATTCACCCGTGCTGTGTAATCCATTTATACGTAAAGGTTGGAATATAAAAATCCCATATAATTTACATGCAGTGTGTGATAACGAAGAAAAATAAAAAAAAAGGTCACTTCGCATATTGTTATCAATGCGCAAACCTTGTCATTTTTTGACTATTGTAAAAAAAACTATTATTATTATTTATAGAACTATTCGAGGGGAAAATCGCTGGGGAATTTTGGTATACATGTCTTGAGTATTAGTAGCATTACTAGAGTATTAGTCGGGAATCAGTGGCATGACTCGGGTATTAGTTGGGAATTAGGGGCATTACTTGAAAATTATTGGGCATTACAGGTATTACTGGTGTATTACTCGGGAATTAGTTATGAATTATTGGGATTCACTCGAGCATTACATGGGTATTACAGAAATTGTTCGGAAGTGAGAGAAAAATTACTGCACAATAATAATCGGTGAAGAGCAAAAGGACTTCAAGACATAGGAATAGGAATTGTCACTGGAGGTCAAATTTCCGGATATTAATTTGATTTCGCGTAGTAATCCTGATTTTTATGCTATTGACGCAACGTTTATTGCTGACATGTTGAATGAAATGAAATAGATACGGTAGCACTCTTTCATGATTGTCTCGAATTCAAGCACTTCACTTGAGCACGAAGGACATTGTATAGATAATAATTGCGAAAGTTTTCCTTACTGACATTAAGTCTACCTTTGAGGTCTGACAATTTTTGAATTGCGGCTGTTACAACAGTGGATATCTAACTCTTGACACGGAATCTTTTTGACTATAGATTTGGATTAGTGCATCGAATATGTTGAATATAGCAAGCGGCTTTATGCCTAGTTTTGTCAAAAATGAATACAAATGTTCACGTGTACCGACTTTGGATATTATTCTTTTAGCCATTTTGGATCCTGAAAACTTTCATGCATGGCATCAATGTGGACCCTCTGAAGAATAGGTAATAGAAAGAGAAAAATATGATGTTAAATTTTAAGATACAGTTGCCTCAGTAAGGCAAGAAAACTAGCTAATTTCATATGGAAACAATTCATGTGGTTATGATGTATTTTGGAGCTCTGCTTTCTTTGAAGCGATTCATTTTTGAGTTTTTCCATTATTTCAAGCGAGACTACTTGTTGAGAACCAAGTTCAAGCTATCCTCATAGGATTTTTTTGGTCATGTACCTATCAGAAATTAATAGGGATTATGGCGATTTATCATATTGTCATAAGTAAAGAGAATGCAGGTGTGGCATGGTGGAACAAACTCATAGATATGTTAAAAATTGTTAAAATTGTTTAAAAAAATAGCATGAGTGATGCAGTCAAAGGCTTTGGTGTGGTCACATAGAGTAACAAATATATAATCACCCTGTTCCAGACCCTCAACTATGCCGTTCACTTAATTTTTTGATAGTTTGATTGATTCACATCTTTTGTAGTGTTGTAACCTTCTCCTTATTTTGGAAATTGGGAGATCTGTGAGTGGTCACAGAACGTTACTCAGATAATGAATATTTATAGTGGTTACCAAATGATAGATGGAAAATGCGTTTCCCCGTAGGCGTTTATTAGACACTTCCAAAAGTTTTCAACAAGTTGTTACAGAAAATACGTTGTTATATGTCGAAGTTTTCTTACTAACTAACTAAAGTGAGTTTTTGCTAAAAGAGCACAAATTATGGAAAAAAGGTTTGATATAAAACTAGCATGAGAACAAAATGATAAAATACATTACATATAGACAATATAATCGAGAACTCTATACTTGTTTCCTATTCTGAACAAAGAACAAGAAATTTGCTGAGATGAGTTGTATGTGCATAAAACAAGTCACTGGACTAATATTTCCTACGTATCAAATGAAGATTCGTGAGCTTTATAAGTTTCGTGGTTGATAACAAAAAGAGTTTCATATGTCTACTGAGAAAAACAAGTATTAATAATATAACCTTGCATTGACTAATAAAAATGAAAAGCAATAATTATTCTAGAAGCAGTATACAGTTTGGAATTACAACAAAGCAAAAATATATAGGTTGGTTTAATAAGCAAAAATATAGGGTGGATTACAACACCTCCCTTCTTGAAAAAAAGATTGAACGCCTATGTAGACGTGAAATCTTTTGTACTTCTACGACCTACGATTTGTCGTGCTTTTTCTGTAGGTGGATTGTCTAAATATTCTATAGAATGTGCTGATGTGGAAGCAGTTTCCGGAGTGTGAGAGAAATGAACAACCGGCTCATTCAATCTTGGATTGGCTGTAGTATTATTTATTCTTATGCAAATACCGGGAATTGCTTCACAACATCTTCTTCCTATTTTACATTTCTTGCAACAACAAAAACAACAAAATATAAAAAGTGAAATAATAAACAAAATGGATAATATACTACTACTTGAAGTTAACGAGTATGGCATCCAGAATGCATTTTCTAACTCTTCGTTGATTTCAGAGAGTTTTTTGCTGGCTAAGTTCAAATCATCTAAATGCATGCTAACAACTTTAAAATTTGGATCTAAATGTATTTTCGAATAATTAACTTGTTTGGTTCCTTCTGTTTCACAACAATCAAGTAGCAAATTTACAGCTGGAATGAAATTTTGGTTACTTTCGATTGTACTGGTATGTATTCTATGAGGAATTAAAAGTGCACTTTGCGTGAAAGCCTTACAGTATTCAGGCAAAGACAACATACCGGTTCCTTGAAGGAATTCGTTATAAATTTGACTTTTACAATTTATACTGATTCGTTCTGGTTCATTAAGAACAAAAATCCAAGTATTAGATAAAATTAGTTGATGCCATATATTCTGATATAATTCAGTGAGTCTCTTATCGCAATTTTCTGGAATCGTACTCGTTGCATGAAATAATTTGACTTCGCAACTTTCATGTTGATGAGTCAACAATAGTGGAGTTTCTTGTTGACATATATAGTGTGATTTTAAATATTCAATACATGAAGAAAATTGTTCTTCAACAAGTAATAAATATTTTTGCTTAATACTATTAATAGCCAAATATTTACTAGATGGTTGGATAAAAATATATTTATTATCAGATACATGCACTGGTAGTGGAGTAAGTTTATAAATATCATATTCTTGGCTATCTGTCATTGGTACCGACAAAACATAAACTAACCGACCATCCTTGTAGAAAACGCTGAGTTTCACAAAATTTAAAAATATGTGTGCGTTCTCTATGGTTGGCATTACAGGAAAATGTAAATAATTACTTGCTGATATATTTTGCAATTCTAAAATAAGTTTTTCTGGAGTTAGTATGAAAGGATGTAGTTCTCCAGTTTTTGCTGCTAGTATTGCATTTATGAGCGACTGGGTTTCTAATTGGAATTGGACATAGAGCATAATGAAGTTAGAAAAATGTTCATTTATATTTAATCTTGCCTCTAAAAGAGAAATTTCACTACCTTCTCTGTTGAGGAAATTTTCTATTTTGTCTAGATTTTCTTTCAAAATTCGTTCATTGGTATTCAAAGTGGAAATTGTGTGATTGAAGTTTGAAATCGTTGTTTGTATCACATGACTTTGTTCTTTCAAAATGACGGCTAAATGTTGTTCGTTTTCATTGAACTGATTGATTTTTTGATTATAATATTCTGCATCGTCATCGTCTAAATTTCCAAATAAAAATTTTGAAGCTTTACCTACAAAATTGAATAAACCTCTTTTGGATCTTTTTAATTTACCTATTTGCTCATTTTCAATATTATGCCCTATCAATTGATTTAGTAACTGTCGTTCGTTCATGATTTTATCAATGATTGGTTTCGATGTTCTTATAAAATTGGAACACAAATCTTGTAGTTTTAGTTTCTGAATTCGGCTTTGACAAAAAGATACAGTTCTTGAGTGATAATCTTGCAATACTCTTAACTTTTCGTTATGTTCTAACATATCAACAAAAGTTATTAGCTCAAACAGATCGTTATATAACTGACAACTTCCTAAATTTTCATAATGTATACCCGATGACTGCTTGATCTCCGTGATAGAATAATTTCCGTGTTTCTGAAAGCTCTTGGTAATTTGCCAAAATATCGGTGTTAGTCTGTAACAAAAATATTTTGTTATTCGTGGTAAGGTTTTAATCTATTTTTATGTACTTTTATTTCATTCTTTCCACGTTTTATGGTACAGTTCACGTCCGAGTCAACAGAAATGATTCGGTACGGTCCTGTATATCTTGGAAATAATTTTTTACTACGACTCGATCTCAATGATTCATCCGTAAGCAAAACTTTATCATTAACTTTGTATGCGATATTTTTCGATTTTTTATCGTATGCAGTTTTACTTTTCTCCTTACGAGTTATTAAATTATTTCGAGCTCGTTCTCTAGTTACTTGTAGCTTTAACTTTAAATCGCTGACAAAATCATCATAGGAATATGAGAATGTCGGAGGTTGCATTATCGAACTCGGAATTCTCGCTTGTTTTCCGTACACTAATTCGAACGGCGTAAATTTCGTAGTACTATGCGGAGTAGTGTTGTACGTGAATACATTGAATGGTATCCAATTACACCAGTCAGATTTCGTATCATTTACAAAGCTTCTTAAATATTCCGCGACTGTTCGGTGACTTCGTTCTACGGAATTTGATTCAGGATGATAAGCTGTACAATTCAGTTTTTTTATTTTCAATAATTTGCAACAATTTGTAAATATTTCTGACATGAAATTTGAACCTTGATCTGTGACAATTGAAGACATTATACCGTGCCTACAAATAATTTCCGTAACTAATTTTAATGCTATCGTTTCGGCTTCCATGTTTGGAATCGGAATTGCCTCTAAAAACTTTGTTAAAGAGTCTTGACAAGTTAAAATATATCTATTTCCGTTTTCGCTTATCGGAAGAGGGCCAACAATGTCAATATAAACTTTTTCAAATGCCGATTCAGGGGTATCAGTTATTTGTAAAGGTGTTCGTTGTTTTTTGTTACTACATTTATTTTTCTGACATAAAGTACATTTTTTAACATAATTTTTTATGTCTGATTTAAGATTCATCCAATTATATTTCAGTCTTATTCGTTTGTACATTCTACTTACACCAGGATGTCCTCTTGTTGGAATATTGTGGTACTCGTGTAAGATGCATTCTTTTTGTTCTTCTGTGATTTGATCGTCACAAATAATTTTATTATGGTAAATATAAAATTCAATATTTGTTTCTTTAAATAAATATCTTAACATCATTCGAACTTTTTCCCATTTAATATGACTTTTGCCTAATTTTGGTATGGAAATTTTTGTAATCTTTTGTTGTATTAAAAATTCCTTTAAACACATTAGAGTATTGAAAATATTTTCGTATGTTTCCCGTATTTCATCATTTTCTTTGATTGTTAGTAGGATTAAGAATTTATTGCTATTCAACGAAATACTGGAAACGGTTTCCTTGCTTAAAATACATTCGCTAACTCTGTTTTCGCATTTTAACGATTTTATTAAAAGAAGATTTGTTTCGTTCAGTGGTGTTTCTTCAGTCACTGGAATTGCTATAGAATTTGCAGTTGGTGACTTGATAATGTTATCGTTATATTCTATTATTGTGATATTCGGGAGAATATGCGATTTTACGTGATTACAAAAGTCGTTATACGAATTTTTGGTTTCATTTATGTTCATAACTATTCTTGAAAGTGCGTCTGCGTTAACATTTAACTTTCCTGCTTTAAAAATCGGTTCAAAATCATACTCTGCTAATTTTAATCTAAAACGCATTAACCTAGAACTTGGATCTTTAATATTTTTCAAATGTACTAAAGCCTTATGATCAGTACACACAAAAAAATGTCTACCGAATAAATATGGACGAAAATGGTTACATAGCCATACTATGGCTAACAATTCTTTTTCAGTTGTACTATAGTTTCGTTCAGCTTGATTCAAAGTTCTCGAAGCATAACATATTGGTTTATCTTTTCCTATTTCTCCTTGCGACAAAATGCCCCCAATGGCATAGCCAGAAGCATCTGACGTCACAATGAATGGCTTGGAAAAATCAGGGTATTGAAGTAACGGAGGATTTATTAATTTTAATTTAAGTTCTTCGAATGCTATTTGACATTGATCTGTCCAAATAAAACTTTCAGTTTTTTTCAATAAATTGGTCAATGGTTTGGCAATTTTTGAGAAATTTTCAATGAATCGCCTATAATACGAGGCTAATCCTAAAAATGACTTGATTTCTTTTGTGTTTTTTGGAACAGGAAAATTTTTAACTACATCAATTTTAGAATCATCCGGTCGGATTCCTTGATCACTAATTTTGTGTCCTAGATATAGTACTTCTTTTCTCAAAAATTCACATTTCAGTGGACTTAATTTTAAATTATAATGTCGTAATCTGCCAAAAATTTCTGTCAATTTCTCAATATGTTCTTTAAGAGTGCTACTATAAACACAAATATCGTCTAGGTATGCAAAAGCTTTAACATTTTGGATTCCAGACATTACTGTATTGATTAAGTTTTGGAACGTTCCCGGAGCTGATTTCAGACCAAAGGGCATACGACGGTATTCCCAATGATTGGAATTTGTACTGAAAGCCGTAATGTGTTGATCCGACGGATCCATTTCTATTTGGTGATATCCGCTGGATAAATCCAAAGTACTAAAATATTTTGAGTGACCTAGTTGGTCATAAATATCGGTAATATTCGGTAAGGGAAATGAATAGCCTATTGTATTTTCATTTACCTTCCTATAGTCTACTACAACCCTCCATTTAACTTTTCCGCTCGCATCTGTTTTCTTAGGAACAACTAATAACGGCGAATTGTAAGGACTATTACTTTCTATTATTATTCCGTCTTCGTGCATTTGTTTTATTTGTCTGTCAATTTCTTCTCTTTGACTAAACGGTAACCTATATTGTCTAACATTTACAGGTTCTACGTTAGCTTTTAATGGTATTTTGTGTTTTACGGCACTTGTGCACGTTAAAAACTCACCTTCCAAATGAAAAATATCGGAAAATTCTGGAAGAATATCTAATAATGATGTTTTTTCTTCAGAATTTAGGTGTTCTAGTCTCAACGAATTTAATATTCTTTGAAACCTAGAGTCTGCCTTATTCACATTGAATACAGACTGTCCTATGTTGTCGATCTGCTCTAAAGCTATCGATTCTAAATTAACAGTTGGCATCACAATTTCTATTGGATGCTCCGTTATATTTATGAAACTAACAATGCATTTGCCGTTTTTAACCGTAGTTAAACAACGACTCAAATACACTCCTTCTTGTATAGTTTTACTGTCACAAAAATACGTGTCTCCATTTTTTCTGTCAACGTTACAGTCAACCTCGAATATTTGTTCTGCTCTTGCGTGTATAAAAATTTTCTTTTCGAATTTTCTGTCTGAATTTATTTTGTCGAATGCTCTGTTTCCTAAGTTTGTATTTTCTAGAGTAGTTTTTTCTAAGTTTGTTTGTTTGTTATTTTCTAAGTTTGTATTTTCTGAGTTAGTTTTTTCTGAGTTTGTTTCTAAGTTTGCTTGTATTGTCGGATTTTCGAAATTACAGAATTCAATCAGCGTATTACCATAGCGAAGGTGTTGATTTTCGGAACTAATAATCGCTTGATTTGCTTCAAAAAACTCGTTGCCTAATATTCCTACACTTTCTAATGGAAGCGGGAAATCGTCTTCCACCAAATGAAAACAAATTTGTTTTTCGTTTCCTAAATTCTCAAAAACGACTCCTAGTGTTTTTATTGTACCCTCAGTTATGCCAACTATATCAGTTTGGATGTTCGTGTAAATGAATTTATTTTGTTTGAGGCTTGAAATTTTTAAAACATTTATTGAAGCTCCAGTATCAATTAATAATCGAACTTTATTGAACCGTGTTATTTTCAACTCAAAATCAACGTATTTCAAATCTAAAGGTTCTTCTAGAGTTGATGTGTATACTTGAAATTTGGAATATTTATTTTTTGGATTTTGTACTTGAAAAAATGGGGTTGTGGCCTCATTTCTTACTTTTCCGCCGAATGGCCACTTGCCGACGGACGTCGATAGTTTTCCGACTGATTTTGATTTCTTTGTGCCTCATTATATATTCTTTTTCTACATTCAGCTATTTTATGTCCTGGCTTCTTACAGTATAAACAAGTGAAAGATGATGGGCTTGTATTCATAGTAAATGATCGTTCTGGTCTATCCGTTCTTTTGTTGAAATTTTGGTTTGTGTTATAATTAGGTTTTTTGAAAAAACAATCTTTTTCAAGATGGTTAGGTTTTTTACAGTTATTACAGAAAAGATGTGACCTATTGGAACTAGTAGGAAATCTAGTAGAAGATTTGTTTTTATTGCAAAATAATTGTCTTTCTTCCTCACGAGCTAATTCGATTGCATCTTCCAAACTATCTGGATTTCTTGCTTTCAACTGAAGTTTAATTGGTTCAACTAGACCTTGTATAAAAACATTCAAAGCTTGTGTTCTTAATAAGTTTGAAATTTCGACGGCAATATTTTGAGGTTTGCCGACGGTAGATGCATCTACTAGATTAGATAAACATTTTTCTATCTTATTACTATAATTAGCAATACTTTCATTCGCAGACTGTTTACATTGATTCAATTCTAACTGCCAGAAACTTATGGATCGTTTTTCTGAAAATACATCCTCAAGATATGTTTTCAATTCTTCCCAAGTTGGAAAATTTCGATATTTGGTCAAAGATCTAGCTCGACCTACCAGTTTTGTTTTTATTATATTGAAAAGAGTTGTTTTGCAATTTGGATCAGCAGAATTAATTGCTAATTCACAAATATCTATGAAATCATGGACCTTATCGCCCTGAGTACTACCATCGTATTCTCGAAGTAATTTTACTGCTGTATCTAAAGATACAAACGTGTTAGTTTGAGTAGATGTAGGGTTTTGGTTTTGCATGACTGATAAAAATATATATAATATTTGAAGAGAAAACAATAACAAAAATCACAAATTTTGACTATTAATTTGTAAACAAAAATATATATTACTTACATCAAAATTAAAAGCATGGTAAAAGCCCAAAAATTTTCTCAGTGAGGAACTGAGCTTCACTGCACCCAGTTTTCTTGATTTTTTGTCTTGGCGATCTTGATTTCTTGATTGCTGGTATTGATGATCTTGATTTTGCTTCGGCTTCGTCTCGTTACAGTTGAGTGAATTCAGGAACACAGGAACGCTGCTGTCTTCTGGAACTGGATATACTTGGGTATTTTCGGAAACTTGATTTGGTGCTGAGATGTTGTTGGTTGTATGTTGAAAACTCGAAGAAGGCTGGCTCACTTTCCGTAGAAACTGATGTCCGTGGACAATGCTCACACCAATGGAATTCGCTTCTGGGTAACCACTTGAGTTCGTCAAACTCAAAATCAGTTTGAAAAAAATCTGCACCGCTGCCACCACAAAATTTTCTGTTGTAACCTTCTCCTTATTTTGGAAATTGGGAGATCTGTGAGTGGTCACAGAACGTTACTCAGATAATGAATATTTATAGTGGTTACCAAATGATAGATGGAAAATGCGTTTCCCCGTAGGCGTTTATTAGACACTTCCAAAAGTTTTCAACAAGTTGTTACAGAAAATACGTTGTTATATGTCGAAGTTTTCTTACTAACTAACTAAAGTGAGTTTTTGCTAAAAGAGCACAAATTATGGAAAAAAGGTTTGATATAAAACTAGCATGAGAACAAAATGATAAAATACATTACATATAGACAATATAATCGAGAACTCTATACTTGTTTCCTATTCTGAACAAAGAACAAGAAATTTGCTGAGATGAGTTGTATGTGCATAAAACAAGTCACTGGACTAATATTTCCTACGTATCAAATGAAGATTCGTGAGCTTTATAAGTTTCGTGGTTGATAACAAAAAGAGTTTCATATGTCTACTGAGAAAAACAAGTATTAATAATATAACCTTGCATTGACTAATAAAAATGAAAAGCAATAATTATTCTAGAAGCAGTATACAGTTTGGAATTACAACAAAGCAAAAATATATAGGTTGGTTTAATAAGCAAAAATATAGGGTGGATTACAACAGTAGCGCTTTGATTATGTTTTTCCTCACCTCTCCAAAACACTTGTCGAAGCTGCCTGAATATATGATTTTTTATATCATTGCGCTCCTAGTTTATAATATCCCAATATGCTTTGGAAATATTTTCAGAGTTTGATTAATAGTCATCCTGGGCCTGTTTTTTGCTATCCAACTCCTTATTCGTTATTCCTTGTCAAAATTTCATTGATTTCAAGACACATGTGATTACCACCCTCATGTTGGTATTTTCACTATCCATCCCTCCATTTTTTGAGAATAGTTCTACTCCTAATACTAATGACGGAGAATTAAAAGATTAATCGACTTACCTGGAAGGAAGATTAATCGTAATTTCCCAAGCTTGTCCGTAGATATAATTACACACAAGATGGTCGTATCCCTATTCCACATTTCAACGGTACGTCTTTGAAGAATTAATCACTGATACCAAGCTATCAGCCTTAGTCCGCATCAGGCCACTCCGAATCATTCCTTCTGAGCTGAAATCGCTAGTGAGAAAAAAATAGTTTTTGCGCAGGGTGGGTTGATATTATATCTACGGACAAACTCGGAAAATTAGGATTAATCTTCCTTCCAGGTAAGTCGATTAGTATTTTAATTTTCCATCGCTTGTCCTAATATATAATTACACACAATGTAGTTTTTTAAAGCCCCATGCGATTTCAGTAACACAATTTATTCAATCTTTTCAAGATGCTCAATATATGTTATAATTGTATTACAACAATAATATAACAATAATTCCGAACATAGTAATAAACTTCATAACATATAGTTAATATATCTAAACACCAATACATAAATATTTACGTAAGTATATATCATTGGGTTTCATGTCATTGTTGATTTTCACATTTATGACGTGCTACTGTGATTCAATTTTAATATGTTTTTGGCAAACGTATAATTTTGCGGTTTCAGCGGCCCGTTATAAAACTTGAAGAATGTATTCGAGGTTGGCGTCCAACCTGCCGTTTTTCTAATTTTTTCGACACTAACCCCTGTTATAAATGCCGCAGAGGATGACGCGTGTCTCACACTATGACTTGTGAAAATATTTATGTCAATACCGCTACAATTTAATGTTTTCTTAATCCATTTGCTTATGGTTTGAGAACTTGCTGGGTGGTATGGTTTTTTTTATGAGTGAGAATGAGATCATTGCAATTTCCTCTAAGTGAAGAGGTGATTTGAATATAATAAACGATAGTTGAAGCCACACGTATCTCTGATTTCACAGTGTAATAAGGTAAGACCAATGATAATGGTTGGGTTCTGAACCGGCCAAAAGCTTTTACACGATTTGTGATTTTTATTTCCAATTTTTCTGCGGATTTAACAATTTTTTGGTCAAGGTTTGTACTCTGCTGGCGGTTGCCAAAGCGATGAGCGTAACAAGCTTGTAAGTAACCTTCTACGGACTTAATGACTCCAAAGGCCACAATTTTTGTAAATTGATATTTAGGTTGGGACGGTCTTCTATTGGAAATACCTATGAATCTATTGACAGTCTCTTCATATCTTTTACTAAGTGGTTTGAATACGAGATTCAACGCAGATCTGTATGAATTCAAAACAGGGTATGAAAGTCCTACTTCAAATTCTTCTGTCAAGAAAGATAAGACAAATTGTAATTTATATTCATATGAATCTACCTGTTTATTTCGATAATACCTGCAGTACTTAATATAGCAGCCTGAATATTGCTTAAATGTACTTTCTGATAGAGATGAAATAATTATTGGGATTGTCACAAACTGTCACTGATAAGGAATACGGTTGGAAGACTATTTCACCAACGGACACAAACAAGTTTTGAACTAAATACTGAAAATAATGGATGGTACTATAATCAAACAAATATTAGATGAGATAAGAAATAGCAAAATAGAACTGAAGAATAGTATCGAAGCTAGTGAAGCTAATATTTTGTTGAAAGTTGAGGAATTGAAGTTCAAAGTAAACAATCTAGAAAAAGAGAATAATTATTTGAAGAAAAAAATTGAAGATCTAGAGAGGAACGAAAAACGAAATAATATTATCATATTTGGATGGGAAGTCCCAAATGGAAATATATCGTCAGAATTCATCTGCAAAGAGCTTAATAGCATGTTGAATGTAGTTGTCAATGAAACAGATATCAATAGTTTTTACTGCATTTGGAAAAGGAAAATCCTGAAAAATTGCAAAAAGTTAAGAGGCATAAATATAACAAAATAACGCGACCTGACAGCCCAACAACACAGTGAATATCAAACCCTACGGAAATTTCTACTCCCAGAAAGACAACAAAACAAGAACTGCTATATCAAGGGTAATAGACTCGTTGTAGAGGATACAACTTAGAAAATCAAGTAGAGGAAAAAGCAAAAACTCACTTACAAGTTTTAAACTTCGAAAATTATAAAAGTAGGAACACAGAGCTTTCACATACATTCAGTTTAAAAAACATTCAACAGAGTCAATCAACAAGTCAAGTCGAAAACTCAAAGAAGCCACCGAAGCCCATCAACCCAGCTATAGAGAAAATTACCAGATCTCGGACAAATTCCCAAAAATAGAAATCACCAGTTCATCAATCTACCATTACATAAAATAACCACTGTTTCTCCGTCATTACTGTTGGTATCAAAATTATCGTCATATAAATTTTATTCATTTATTCCTTCGAATTATTTTATGATCCTAATCACAGTACCTATACTTGAAAGATATTTGTTATTTACCTTTAGAATAGTATTGCTATTTGGAATGTACTTGTTCATCACAGATACCATTTTTTGATATATGATGGACCAATATATCCGCGATTTTGAAATAAATCAATACCAATATACACCATAGATACCAATGAAGAATGTTCACAGATTCTCAGAATGAATGAAAACCTTAATACATTTAATGTCTTACAAATGAATTTACGCAGCATGAATAGAAATATTGATGAGTTTTTGATTATGATGGAAAATTTTAATTCTACTATAGATTGTATAATTTTGAGCCAAACAAGAGAGATACTTGACCTGTTTATCTATGACATTGAAGGATCTGATATTATTTACAATGGTAGCAGACTGAATCAAAACGACGGTGTTGTTGCTTACAAAAATCTCATCTGAAGTATGATTATGAAATAAAGACAATCAAGAACGATATGAAAGTATTAAAAATAGATATAACTACGAAAAATAAAAGCATTGTACTACTTGTGGCTACTTGGCACCGTTCAAGATGTTAATATTAGTCTAGAAGAATTCCTTGAGAAACAAAATCGTGAGTGAGATTTCAGTTTATTTCTAGGTGACATAAATATTGATTTACTGAAACTGAATGAGAACCTGACAGCGGAGTATCAAAACATTCTCAATGAATTTGGCTTCATTTCTACCTTTAATGAACCAACAAGACTTCAGGGCGACAGCAGTTCGTGTCTAGATCATATATTTGTTAAAATCCATATTAACAATTTCGAAAACACTATTCATCTAGTTCTGAAATTAACCATCACTGATCACTATACAACAATTCTACAAATTGTACTGAATGAGAAAAAAAATATTGCCAAAAATTCCACTAGGCTTACAAACTTTATTGACACTGTTTCTGTTTTAGTTCATTTTAATATAATTTCAGAAATGCTCTGTAGATTAAAAAAAAAGAGTCAGTTGTTATTGTCATTCTTTGTCTGAAAAATAGAGTCTAGAAAGTCATAGTCTTTTCTTATCGAAATATTGAAATTTCTGATCGACAAATAAATTACATTGGTCCTTCGATCCTTTAAAACGAGTCCTGTGGAGTGTGCAGCAGAGAAAATTCGAAGAAATCCATAAATTATGGAAAATCAACCATCTGACAGATCTCCCAGAAAAACAGCAGGTACCAATAGGCATCTTGATGATGATTTTGAATGGCCATTAAATTTTGGAAAAAACTCTCATGGTTTGTCGAGGGTTGCAGGCGAAAGTGAAGATAATCGTGTCTCTATGGTTGAGAATTTTGATGATATTGATGAACAGATAGTCAGACCTCGTCATTCATCAAAACGACAGACTCCAACTGTGAAAAATACGGTTCCTTCTTCAAGACATTCAAATAGGTCTTCAGTATCAAATTATACTACTGCTAGTGCAGAACTGCAAAAGAAAAAGTTGGCTTTTGAAGCAGAAAAAGCAAAACAGGCTGTAGACAACGAAATAATGAATAACAAGCTGAAATTGATCGAAATGGGAAGAGAAGTGAGAGAAGCTTAAATCAATGAGAATGTTGAAAAGAAATCCATTAGAAGTAGGCAAACTGATATATATATATATATATATATCTATATATATATATATATATATATATATATATATATAACACCAGAGTGTTACTTCAACGAGGCCTTTTATTCCTGACTGCATCCCCAAGAATATTCTTACTCATCAGGTTGAGAATATCTTAATTTAAAGAGTTTTTTATATATATATATATATATATATATATATATATATATATATATATATATATATATCAAGAAGGGTAGTCTCTTGACTGGACTAGCTGAAAAAAACTCTTTAAATTAAGATATTCTCAACCTGATGAGTAAGAATATCCTTGGGGGTGCAGTCAGGAATAAAAGGCCTCGTTGAAGTAACACTCTGGTGTTAAATAGTCAAGCTTTCAAAAATTTTTAATTTCTTTATCAAGACATTAAGGTGAGGATAGTTTGAAGAAAATAGCATGTGCTTTTCCCTTGGTCATTGTATACACAATAGGTTTTACGGAGAAGATATGAAAAATATGCACTGGTTTATAAAATCGGAAAAATTAAAAAATGACACAGTGTGCATTTTGTCTCGATCGAGAGAAAAGCAAACGTAATAAATTAAAACTGAAATCTTGTTGGAGATTTCCTTAGATTAAAAACATTTTTAAACACAAATCAACATTGTCACATGTAACCGGCTCCAGCAGGCTTTCCTGTTTCTGTGCTAAGCAAATAAGGAGCGTTTCATGTTAATTCTTATTTTCGATAAATATTACTGAATAGTAGTTGTAACTATCGCAGAGGGCAGATTTTCAATAGCAGTCATTACGGTCTCCAAAAAAAAAATTATCCTCCGATTTGGATCTCTCAAGATTTCTATTATGAAACTTTGAACTCTTTTTGTGACAAATTATTCTCCAACGAAAACCTGAACATTGGCCTTGAAAATTTGCTCGTTTTGTCCATAGTCCAAAAATGTATAGAAGTTGCCATGATTCTTTTTGAAAAATAGATATTGCTAATAGAGTACGAAAGGGAGTATTTTACGGTGGATCACAAGGATTGCAGTTTCGTTCAAAATGGGTTTATTTTCTATTTTATCGAAGTGTGAGCTGCAATTATTTTATCACAGCGACTGATGAGCTGATAAATCTTACACAGGTAATTGGACTGATTAACAGTTAAATGAACTTTAATGAAAAAAAAATATATGAGAATAGGTTGATTCTTATGAAAACAACACAACAATGTACACCTCAATATTCCTCTTGTACATGATTAAGAGACTACAACAAATGTTCGAATTGTTTTCGTTCTGCTCTGATACAAGCGCGACATCTCCTTAAAAACGACCTTTTCAACAAACGCAGAGCTCTTGGGTTATTGTTGATTTCTTCGGCTGCATGTCGTATTTGGTTCCGTAGTTCCCCTTCGCTAGCGATTGGGTTATGGTAAACCTTTTCCTTCAAACATCCCCAATAAAAAAAATCTAACGGGTTCAATTCCGGGGAACGTGGCGGCCATAGTATTGGTCCAAGTCGCCCAATCCATCTCTGAGCATATGTCCTATCTAAATATTCTCTTACTTGTCTGCCGTAGTGAGCAGGACACCCATCATGTTGAAACCACATGGTCTGTCTGACTTCCAGCGGCACATCTTCCATTAGATGGGTTAATTGGATTTGCAAAAATTCCAAATAATTTTTGGAGTTCAATGTCTGCGGAAACTCGAACGGACCAATCACGTGGCCATTCAGTATGCCGGTCCAAAGATTTATTTTAAATTGATGTTGGTACCTGTCTGGTCTCATTATACGAGGATTTTCAAAGTGCCAACTGTGGAGGTTGTGGATATTGAAAACACCCCGACGGTGGCATGATGATTCATCTGTCTATAATATTTTATTGAAGAAATCTGGGTCCTCTCGGTGTTTTCTCAACATACGGCGACAAAAAGTTATTCGTTTTGGGTAATCTGTTGGCAACAAAGATTGAACACGCTGTACGTGGAAGGGGTGCAGTTGATGTCTTTTCAAGATATCATGAACGGTTGATTTTTTTATGCCAGTTCTTCTCTCGATACTACGAACGCTAGTGGACGGATCATTCTCAATTTCTTCAAGGACCTCATCTTCAAGGTCATCACGACGTGGTCTGCCTGATCCACCTTGAGCACCAGGAATCTTGCCCTCCGTATAAGAGTTATGTACTCTAATGAACACACGATAATCAGGATGTATATTCCTATTGGGATACCTTTCACGGTATAATGCAGCAGCTCTCCTTGCGTTGCCTCTACATTCACCATAAATAAAATGCATTTCGGCATACTCACGTGGACTGTACGGCATTTTGATACTGTTGCAAATAGATTTTGCCAAGTTATCAAATCCTATCCACAAAGCACACGAACAGTCTAAATAGAAAACACGTTCAATAAGGAATTATGTGGTAAATACTGCAACTCACGAAAACACGGTGTACTCTCCGACGACCTGTCATTCAACTGACAGATCAGCCTAGATAAAAGAGCAACGAATTGCAGCTCACACTTCGATAAAATAGAAAATAAACCCATTTTTTAACGAAGCTTCAATCCTTGTGATCCACCGTAATATACCCCCTTTCGTACTCTATTAGCAATATCTTTTTTTCAAAAAAGAATCAATGCAACTTCTATACATTTTTGGACGATGGAGAAAACGAGCAAGTTTTCAAGGCTAATGTTCAGGTTTTCGTTGGAGAATAATTTGTCACAAAAAGAGTTCAAAGTTTCATAATAAAAATCTTGAGGGATCCAAATCGGAGGATAATTTTTTTTTTGTAGACCGTAATGACTGCTATTGAAAATCTGCCTTCTGCGATAGTTAAAACTACTATTCAGTAATATTTATCGAATATAAGAATTAACATGAAACTCTCCTTATTTGCTTGGAACATAAAAGAATGATCTGAGACAGGAATAATTTTTTTTTTATAAAAGTTCCAATATCTCGAAAACCGTGAGGTTTTTACTGAGGTCAAGTTGTGATTTTCTGATAGGTTATGAACTTGTTAATCACCAGCTAAAGTATGATCCATGGTTTACCGGACACACTGTATATATATATATATATATATTCAATGCGAAAGGAGAGTTCAGAACCATGTGTTCAAGTGAGAGTCAAAGAACAAGGTACACATCCTCCACTCCGTGGTGCTAAATCATTCGTAGCAGATTGGGTAGACAACATTCCTGAATTTTCGAACATAAGTGTCTCTGATATTGCTGAGACAAACTTGAGAAAACAAGACGAAGACAAGTCGGACATAAAAATACTGTGCGAATCGCTCGGAAATGTGTTGAAAACTGCAATTTCTCCAAAACATGATAAATTGTGTTCTCGCCATGCAGCTGAAAAAGACTTTCCAATTTTTGATGGAAAACCAGAAAAATGGATCACTTTCAAATACCAGTTCAATAAAATATCTTCATATTGTGGCTTCACTCCGGAGGAATGCATGATGAAACTACATAAATGTCTAAGAGGTAATGCAAAATTAGCAGTTGCTGGTATGATGATGACTCCCAACAATCTAGATATGGTACTCAACAGCCTCGAAATGAGATTTGGTAGACCCGACCAAATTATTGACATTTTAGTGTCCCGAGTAAGAGAATTGTCACCTTTGAAAGAACACGATTTGGAGGGAATCATTCAAATTTCAAATCATTTGACCAGCCTTGTGTCGACTATAAAATCTTTGGACTATCATGACCATCTTCATAATCCACAAATTTTGAAAGAACTCTGTTAGAAACTACCAGACACTTTGAAACTTCGTTGGGGTGAAGTGGTAATGCGAAAGAAAGGGAAGACTAATCTGCAAGATTTTTCTGTATGGCTCCTAGAAATCGCATCTGCAGCATGCTATGTTAGTAGTCCGACTACTCAAAAACTATCAAAGGTGAATAATACTCCACCAAGAAAGTTCGAAAAATCTTATGTTACTTCGACCAAGTCATCAACCGTGACTTTATGTACATATTGTCTTAAAAAGGGTCATAAGATAGAACTTTGTGAAAAATTACAATCTGATGACATAGATGAAAGATGGAGTGAAATCACGAAGAAAAAGTTATGTTTCTCATGCTTACACCGAAATCACCAAACAAAGAATTGCAGAAATCGTGAACGTTGCAATGTGAATGGTTATAACTTACCTCACCACAGATTTTTGCACAAAGAAATGCCGAAACAAGTCATTGAAGTTGAAAATTCTGCCGAGACTTCGAAAGGATCAGAAAAAGAGAATGTACTATCTTCAGATCATGGATTGAAAGATGTCCTTTTGAGAATGGTAAATGTACGAGTTTATGGGCCAGACTCATCCTTCTTCGTCAAAGTGGTGGCTCTTCTGGATGAAGCTTCGACGGTCACGTTAATGGATGCTTCCATTTGTGACAAACTGAATTTGACAGGTAGACGAATGCCACTCTGTCTACAATGAACTAATGACATTGTTCATCGTCATGGAAATTCGCAATGTGTGAATGTGAATATATCGGGTGATTCTGATAATGCAGGTGTATTCTCCATGAAAAATGTGCGTACAGTCGAAAATCTATAACTGCCTTTTCAAACAATCATCAGATTGGAAAAAATATACATATCTGAATGGACTTCCAATCTGCGATATAACTGAGCGACCTCTTATACTCATTGGACAGGATAACATTCGTCTTAGCGTTGCAAGAAAAGTGGTACAAGGTCCCGACAATCTACCAATTGCATCCAAAACGAATCTCGGACACTACATGGAAACACCATTCAAAATACATCGAAACCATTTCTGTTCCATATTTGTCAGTGTCAGGAGAATTCATCCGATAGTGATCTACACAAACTCGTCAAAAATTATTTTTTCACTGAATCTTTTGGGGTAACACCAACAACGAAGTTATTATTAAATGAAGCGGAGACCAGAGCCATAGGTGTCATGCAGAGAACGGCGAAAAAAACATACAGTTACCTGAGAGTAGAAAGACAGCTATTCGACGATTGTTATGCGTAGAGAAGCAGATGGAGAAAGATCAGCCTTTCAAACAGAAATATTGTGAAAATATTCAGAGCTACATCAAGAAAGGATATGCACGGATACTGGATCCCGTAGAAATTGAGACTGATAACCCCCGGTGTTGGTATTTTCCTCACTTTGGTGTTATAAACCCCAATAAACCCAATAAGCTAAGGTTCGTGTTTGATGCTGCATCAAAGTCAAATGGAATCAGCTTGAATGATAACCTGTTAGTAGGGCCAGATCTGTTGCAATCATTGGTGATGATTTTATTGAAATTTCGGGAGAGAAAGATAGCTTTTAGCAGTGACGTTAAAGAGATGTTCCATCAAATCAGGATAAGAAGTGAAGATCAGGGTTCGCAAAGGTTCATATGGAGAGAAGGAAACGCAAATCAACCATTCCGCGTCTACGAAATGCAGGTTATGATTTTTGGGGCCACCTGTCCGCCGACCTGTGCACAGTATATAAAAAATTTGAATGCTCTCGAATGCGCACCTTCAGAAAGAATTGTTGAAGCTATCGTGAAGAAACATTATGTGGACGATTATCTTGATTGTACGGACACGGAAGAAGAGGCACTCGATATAATACATGAAGTAAGCCGTATCCAAAAATGTGCAGGTTTCGAGCTGACTAAATGGACTTCGAATTCAAAAGAAGTACTGTCGAGTAGTGAAGAGTTTTCGAAAGACCTGAATTTTGACGTGGACAATATACAAAGAGTCTTAGGACTTTTTTGGCATGCGAGAAACGACAATTTCGTATTTCGAAAAATTAAATGCAATGACGAAAACGAAAGACCCACTAAAAGGCATGTTTTAAAGACAGTTATGTCAATTTTTGATCCCTTGGGACTGATTGTGAACGTCTCTGTGAGGGGACGAATGTTAATTCAAGACATTTGGAGGACTGGAATAGGATGGGATGATTGCTTGGACTCTGAAACCTACAACATGTGGAAATACTGGCTCATAGACTTGAATCGAATTGATGAAATTATCATTCCCAGGTGTTATTCACCTAACATTCCTTTTGCTAGCAACATACAACTGCATATTTTCTGCGATGGAAGTAAAAAAGCTTTCGCAGCAATTGCCTACTTGAGAGTGATGATGCAAGACGAAGTAAAAATCACTTTGGTGATGGCAAGAGCAAGAGTGGCACCAACAAAACCTATTTCGATACCTCGTCTGGAGTTACAGGCAGCAGTCATGGGTAGCCGACTAG
Organism: Chrysolina haemoptera; assembly: GCA_958298965.1. Lineage (NCBI taxonomy): Eukaryota > Metazoa > Arthropoda > Insecta > Coleoptera > Chrysomelidae > Chrysolina > Chrysolina haemoptera. Next base: position 23,578,992 of record OY282584.1, on the reverse strand, counting down.
TGAACACCTTAACAGATTCGTTTGGTATCAAAATCGACAAAACATACTTCTGGACAGACTCTTCAACAGTACTATGTTGGATTAAAAATGATGCAAGTCGCTTGGGTCAGTTCGAATCTCATCGAGTTGGAGAGATTCAAGAATTGACCGATGTTGGTGATTGGAATTGGGTACCGTCCAAATTGAATGTAGCTGATCTTGCGACTAGAACATATAGTAGTGAAGGAGGTAACACTATTAACTTCAGTCGATGGTTTGCTGGACCAGAATTCCTTTTGAAAACGGATGAAACGAAATGGCCAACTAGAAATTTCCCGCCTGCAAATAATTTCGAAGAAATTGATGACCCAACTATTCAGAACGAGATATCACTTCTGATAAACTGTAGATTAATCGGTCTACCTGACATAAATAGATTTTCATCATATCAAAATCTCATCCGCGTTACCGCTTGGACAAAGAGATACGTAGATCAGTTGAAAGCGAAGGCCAAGAAAACTCCTACAACAACTTCACCCACAATAACAACAGATGAAATTAGATATGCTGAAAAGCTATGGATTCAAAACAGTCAATCAGAAATGTTCCCTGAAGAAATAAAAAATATGAAGAGGAAAAAGCCGTTGGACATACAAAGCAGACTTCGCCAACTGACACCGGTTCTTGAAGATGACATCATAGTGCTGGGAGGAAGAACCGACCTTTCAACATCTATGGCAGAGCGAACAAGACGACCGTATATTCTTTCACGAAACCATACATTTTCTGTCCTTCTCAGTCAGTATTATCATGAGAAATATTTACATCAAGGTCTAGAAACAGTTCTCAATGCTATTCGGGAAAAATTTTGGATTCTGAAAGGTAGAGTAGCAGTAAGATCTGTTTTCACAAAATTTATGAAATGTCGAATCAGGAAGGCGAAGCCAGAGTTGCCAATAATGGGACAACTATCTGCTGTTCGGATGACCCCCAATATACGACCTTTCACTGTTACGGGCATCGACTATTTTGGACCTCTGAAAGTAAGAATAGGCAGACGTACAGAAAAAAAATGGGGAGTCATTTTCACATGCATGAGTATTCGAGCTGTGCATCTAAAAATTGCGCACTCTTTGACAACCGACTCAGCTATCATGGCTATTAGGCGTATGATTTCCAGAAGAGGTGAACCCAGGGAGATTCGGTTGGACAATGGGACTAACTTCCGTGGGGCAGCTGAAGAACTGAAGAAATCTGTAAAAGAGCTGGATAAACAGAAAATATCCGAATTTCTGTGTATGAAGGATATCACATGGAAATTCATACCTCCTGGTGCACCACATATGGGTGGAACCTGGGAGAGACTGATTAGGAGCGTGAAAAAATGTCTGAGTCTGATTTTCGAAACTTTGAAAGATGAGACCTTGTCCACCTTCTTTAGCGAAATTGAGTTCATTCTGAATAGCAGACCTCTAACCCATGTGTCACTAGATCCGACAGATCTGGAGTCATTAACACCAAACCACTGGTTACTGGGATCCAGCGGTGAAGAAAAACCACTGGGACATTTTGATGGAAAGTTTCTGAGGAAGGAATGGCGTAAGACCCAACAAATGGTAGACTGTTTTTGGAAAAGATGGATCAAAGAATACTTACCTTCCCTGACAAAACGAGAGAAATGTGTAAATGAATCCAAACCACTATCCAAAAATGATATGGTGATTATTGTGGATGAGACAGCTCCTCGAAACCTATGGCGTATGGGAAAATTTGAGAATATTATACATGGTTGTGATGGAAGAGTCAGACTTGCAGACGTCAAGACACAGAGTGGTATTTTTCGACGGCCTGTATCGAAGCTATGTAGAATGAAAATTGAAGATAGTGAAGACACTACTTGAACGTTTCTCACTAGGAGGGGAGAAATGTTTTTGTTTTAGTTCATTTTAATATAATTTCAGAAATGCTCTGTAGATTAAAAAAAAAGAGTCAGTTGTTATTGTCATTCTTTGTCTAAAAAATAGAGTCTAGAAAGTCATAGTCTTTTCTTATCGAAATATTGAAATTTCTGATCGACAAATAAATTACAGACGCAAAAAAAATTATTCATACATTTCGACATATCTGCTGGGATTCAGTATACAATGAGGTTAATCCACAGACTGCAACTAAACTTTTCATTGAAATTGTAGCAGAAAATGTCAACTTATGTACAGAGAAAGAAAAAAGACCTCTTCTCAGAAAATTTAATAAAATTGCACCTTGGTTGACAAATGCCTTGCTAAACTCTGTAAAAAAAATGTATGAAGAAGCCCAGAGGAACCCACAAGATCTCTTTATGAAACAAGAATTAAAAAATTATAGAAACAAATTAACCTCACTTATAAACAAAGTTGGTATTGGTTGGTATTGGTTGGTATGGATGGTGACTGATGCGCTGCGACCTAGTTAGATCTATTGTGCCCCATCTTCTTCTGCTATCTCAAGGTGTTCTCGTTTACAGCATCCCTTCAAGCCTCAGTTCCTTCAGGAATTTTAGGATTTTGAGGGGGTCCATTTGTGGTATTTCTTCCACAGTCAGCTGGTGTGATCCCATTATATTTAATCTTTTGTGGTGTACAGCATAACACTCCATCAATATGTGGTGAGGTGTTTCAGGATGTTCCCCACAGAATCTGCAGGTGTTGGCCTCCTCTAAGCCTAGCTTCCTTAGGTGTTCTTTGAGTCTGCAATGCCCCGTTAGAAATCCTGTGATTGTCTTTAGACTAGTTTTGCTGAGGTTAATCAGTGTTTTCGATCTTGCTCGGTTGAAATTGCCGAGGAGATCTTTGGCCTGCCTTAGCCCTGGAAGTCTTTGCCAGTATGTTGCTCTCATTGCTTCTTCAGTTTTATTGAGTTCTTCTTGGAAGTAAGATTTTCCAAGTCCGCAGAATGGTTCTGGCCCGATCAGTGGCGTTGATGCTCCTTTTCGTGCCAGGGTGTCTGCTTGTTCATTTCCCTCTACTCCGACGTGCCCAGGCACCCAGAGGAGGATCACCTTGTTTTTCCTGCCTAGATCATTGAGTTTTTCTATGCATTCCCAGACCATCTTCGAGTTGATGTTATATGAGCCCAACGCTTTGATGGCTGCTTGACTATCGGAGAGGATTGCAATTTCCTTGTTCCGGTAGTTCCTATCGAGGTTGAACTGAATGCATCTTTCTATGGCGTGAATTTCCGCTTAAAAAATGCTGGGAAAGTGTCCCATGGGTTCGGAGTACTTGGTACGAGGTCCAAATACTCCTGCTCCAGTTCCGTCGGGAGTTTTAGACCCGTCCGTGTACCACGTAATGGTATTCTTACCCAGTGCTCGAATGGATTCTGTGCTCCATTGTTTCTTGGTATTTAGTTCCGTTCGAAAAAAAATTCTCGAAACTAAATTTCCTGGTAATTTTGTCAGTTGGGAGATCGGCAAGGTGTGCACTTCCGGTTGGGGTTGAGCCCCTTACACTGTGTGCTGTCCCTTTAAGTCCGACTTTGGCCAACCTCAGGTTTGCTCCCTAAGCAGTTCTCCTCACCGTGAGATGGAGAGGAGTGAGGTCCAGAATGACCTCCATTGCTGCTGTTGGAGTTGACCTCATTGCTCCTGTTATGCAAAGACAGCAAGTGTATCAATTGATAAATTGATACACTTGACAAATTACTGACATCGATCAGACGTATTTCATATATTTTTGTAACTTTGATTCTTGAAAATTAACTTTTTAAAAACAGTCTTCGACATTCAAAGTATTTAAGTCGTGCCACACTACTGCCCCGTACGTGATCATAGGTCTCACTATCATGGTGTACATCCATCGCAGTATTGATGGGTTACAGCCCCACGTTTTTCCTGCAATGTTCCTGCACACCATCAGTGATGATTTTGCCTTGTTAGCGATCTTTTCTACGTGTCTGTTCCAGAGCAATTTTAATAACAAAACGATAATCTCCGTTTGGTTTTTTGATATAAAAATATTGAGATAAAAATTGTCGTTTTTTTTGGCTTACATGGCCTGCCTGTCGCAAGAGGCGACTAAAAGCATAACAGTACATGAGTTAAACTCGAAAAAATAATCCGCAATCTTGAAGTGGAAGCCATACTCATAAGATGAATGACACTGCATCGGTGTGTCTCAAACGGCGACCCCCAGATACTTGGCATCCTCCGGTGATTTGCTTGTCTTAGCGTGGTAAACCAGCGCTGCCATAATGGACCTAAATTCTGAAATACTCGTGGGAACAATATTTTACACAATTCAAATGATATAACCGGTGTTGAGGACACACCTTAATGTCTTCAGAAGTTGCTACAGCAACCTTGACAAATCAAGAAATAGAGAATCTAATTCCTTCGTTTTTGATCGAGAAGAGGATGACCCCAGCAGCTGAAACCACTATAAACATAAAAATAAATAGATAAACTGTTAGGATAGGGCACCAAATTTAAACAACCAGTTCAGGTAGACTCACTGTATTTATCAGAATATATATTCACTTTTACACTTGTAGAAGGCTGAATAATGACCGACTCAAAAATATAACTTTATTCGTCATTCATCATCCGAGTGCAGATGTGATTCATATCTATAACGTTTCCATTACATAAATATATTGAAATATATGATAATATACAATACAGGGTCATTCCTATTCAATGTTTTATTGACAAACCCAACACTCCCACTCAAACAAAAATTAAATTGAAATCCTAATTCTGCTGAAAACCAATGGCCAATCTTATTTTCGCAAACTTTGGTCCTGGCAATGATTTGGTGAAATAATCAGCAAGTTGTTCATCTGTTGAGATATATTTGAGTATTATTGTCATATTGCATATGCAACCGTTGTTGTCCTCCAATATGAGAATAGGTTTCAAAAAAACAAGATTAATACTATTCAGAAGTGACTTTAACCAGATGGCTTCTCTTACTGCTTCAAAGAGGGCCATATATTCAGCTTCAGTGGATGAAACGGCAACTGTATTTTGTTTCCATGTAGTATTCCATGATATTGTCGTAAAAGTCCGAACACCCCGTAAATGTATATTCGTTTTCATGATTATAATTTTCAACCCGGTCAAGGCAAAGATATTTTTCGAATCATGCCTTGTTTTATATTCTCGTAGTTTTCATGTTTAAAATAGCAAATACGAGTTTTCCAAAAAAACAACTGATGGTTTGATCAGGGAGTTGGTTATCGACCGTGCCTAAAGTTAGTTAGGGTAATGGGGGGAGCTGGGGAGTCAATGAGTACTAAGAACAATTAGATAATCTGGTGATGTTAGTTTCCTTGATTTGTACTGTAAGTATTTTTTATCTATTTTATTAATTATTAAAAAGTAACCACCAGGGAGAAATTCATTTTGTTGTATCTGTTAGTGAAGTATGTCATTCTATTCTAAAGTAAATTCCATTTTCACCATTTATTTGTACCTATTGAAATAAACTTTTTTTCATATTTTTCTATAAAAGAGTTTAATTAAATAAGGGTCAAATTCTAGCTAGCAAGTCGTGAGTAAACCCAAATTACGACAATATCGTACAATTATCAAATACTTTGAACAAGAATCCTGTTGTACTTTTTCTATCAGTTTCGTTGTTGCCCCAGTCAGAATCTACATATCCAACAACCAGATTGACATAATCCCACTTAGAATATGTTAATTTAATATCAACTGTACCTTTTATGTATCTCAATACTCTTTTCAGACATTTCATGATTATTCTTACTTTGATATCTACTTAAAAGGTTAATTGCCAAGCACAAATCTGGACGAGTACATAGCATTGCAAACATGAGTTGACCTATTAAATTTCCACATGTTGCATCATAATTTTCATCAATATTCAATAGATCGTAATTTCACTCACCTTTTTGCAATCGTTCATGTTATACTTAATCAAAATTGATTTTAGGTAAGAACTTTGATCTAAACTAATTTTGTTATCATTATTTCTCTCAATTCTTATTCCTAAAAATATCTTTCTGTTCGATAAGTCTACCATACGAAAAATGTTCAACAGGTATTGCTTGAATCCATTCATTGTATTCATGTCTTTTGTAGCTATCAATAAATCATCTACAAACAAAATTACATATATGTATTCTCATTTATTTTTCCGTTATCTAATATATAAAGACAACGATCTACTTGGGAATTTTTGAAACCCTTTTCTTTTAAAATATGGTCGAAACATTCAAACCAACAACATGAGGATTGTTTTAAGCCATATAGAGATTTGTTTAGTTTACAAACTTGATCCCTTTCGGCTATAACTCCTTCAGGAATTTTCATATAAATCTCCTCTTTTAATTTGCCATTGAGGGAAGCAGTTTTTTAACAGTAAAAACCCATTTGGAATCTATAATATTTTTGTTTGAGGTTTAGGCACTAATGTCCATATTTAAAGATATGATAATATATAATACAGGGTCATTCCTATTCAATGTTTTATTGACAAACCCAACATAAACATACATAAAATGATGAAGTCAGAGCACCTAATAAACTTGTCCATCTCTATGTGCAGCATCCTCTATATGAATGAGAATGGCATTTGACGGATACCTTATGTACTGTTCATGACAAGTACAATAATACCCAAAAATCACCTCATCAACACTATTAATTTGTTCAATATCCTCTATATCTGTTTCGAATGCTACGAACAATCGATATTTGATGGCATTACGGAATTTTGAATGAATTCTTATTCGTAAAAATCCACGCTCATTCATATTTGTTTCAATTTGAAACTCATTTTCGTTATGGTGATACATAGTATCTTGTATATACGATGGTGCCAATTCTACCTGGTATATGCCAATAGTTCAATCTCGTACCATTTGTAAATTCAATCTTGGAAATTCATTAAAATGGTTTTGCCTCAGTAATGTCCACTGTCCACGTCTCATATTCAGATTTTAGCTTTTTCCAAGATGATATTGGCTAACTCTAGATTGGCATCTCTCATTTCAATAAGCGGATGGTACTTATTTATTATTGCACCTGCAATTAGTAGGAGACATTTTATATTTTTAATTTGACTTGTCTCGATTTTGTGAAGAAAAAATTTGAACATAGTCTTCAAATGACCATTCCGAGCCTCAACTATCCATCTAGTTTTAGTTATAATGATGGACTTGTTGGCTTCGCCAGTTTGAACTTGTTTTTGTCCTCGAGGTAGAACTGAACGAATACCGATATTCTGTAGAAAAGGAAGAGCATCTCTGTAGCCCCTATCTACAATAAAAATATCGCCTGGATGGAGCCATCTTCTCATTTGGTTGACATCTATATTCAATTCATTTTGAAGTATGTTTGCTTCATCATTTCCTGCATCTGCAAAATATGGGCCTTGAATATCCAAAATGTAACTATCAGTACCTACAATCAGGACTGGTTTGATTAAATGTCTTCCTTTGTGTTAGAAAAATGATTGTCGTAATACTCGAAAGTTGCAACTTTTGTCGATGTAAAAATAGGTTCCATCGATATATACTATCGCTTTTGCTTCATTAGGTTGCGGGTTTTACAACTCATTCGCGAAATCACTAACGTGTCGTTCTATGAATTGTTCTCTTGATATTGCGGAAAATCCTATATTAGTTGTTACGAAACGAGTCATCAAGGATTTTTGCACCTTTCAGAGCGTAAGGTCTGTCGATATATCTTAGGCCTTTCTGTAGGAATGGAAATAATAATCCCTTATTGTGGTATAGTCACCCTGTAGTGGAATGGGAAATGAGAGGGGATAGAAATGTCAAGTTGGCAGTTGAGTTGAGTTGGGGCAGTCTCGAAGGAATTGAGGCGCTAACTTGCTATTCATACACAGTTTTAGTTTTGTATGCTACATTAAATAAATTACGTTTCAAAGAACCAACGGTGTTGTGCCTCAAAGTATTTGGCCCCTTGTCATACTACATTTTGGCGACGAAAGACGTGCAGAAATGGTTGACGAAGTTTACAAACATTTTCGTTTTGATAATTTTGTGCCTGAAACAGAACAATGGGACTATTATTTAGAAAGATTTGAACTGGAATTAAAAATTCGTGGACTTATTACAGATGAACATGCATCCACTAGACGGAATTTGCTACTTTCCAAGGTTGGATTTCAGGTTTTCAAAATTTTGCTGATCATTTCAAACCGGACAAATCAACTACGAAAACTTACAAGGAATGGGTGGAAGTATTGAACCGTTTCTACGGAAAGAAGGTTTATATCTTTGCAGAAAGGATAAAATTTACAAGTAGTTTCCGTAAAGAGAATGAGACTGTTACTGAATATGTAAATCGATTACGTGCTTTAGCAGGCGACTGTAGTTTCGGAAAAGGCTTAGACGAACGTTTGCGCGATCAATTACTTTTCGGAATCAATAATTCCGAATGGCAAGAAAAATTAATACAAGAACATCCATCTGTAGAAACTACGTTAGAAAATGTCGAATCAACGGCTTGCATTCTTGAGCAAGCATCCATTCAAACGAAAGAATTGACTCTTTTTCAAACAAGCAGTGTTAAAATGGAAAATAGTTATGAATCGCGTGAATAAACCACAGACCAGACCTAGTATTTCGCTCAACAATCAGACTTCAAGAAACAAATTGCGAGAACTACATCCCGATTTCGATTGCCTATACTGCGGTGATTCAAAAACGTGTGTCCTTGAGTCCTCTGGAAATATTTTCTGCACAAGAAATAGTTGATCCCAGTTTGAATCACAGTGTAGGTACACTCGATTAAACTTGTTCCGAAACTATTCAGTTGAATTTTATGGGGAGGTCCACTTTGTTTTGATTCCAGACGTGCAATATATGCGGAGACACTTAGACGTTATCTATATTCGTCCAATGAAATAACGGTAACAGTTCGCGCGAAAATATCCCGTGTTTAAATTCTCCTCCATATTTTTTTTTTCTGGATCAAATACAATAAAAAAAAATAAAAAAATCCTTTTTCACGCAGTTTGACTTTTAAGTATTTGAAAAGAAATATAAAAAATTACTAGTGTAATTCCCTATTGTTTCAGGTGATTTTTCTTGGAGATACAACGTGAGAAAATATTTTCAATTTTTTTCTGATTAGAAAGAATTTGTAAAAAAATTCAATTTAAAGTTTAGGAACCTAGCTCAGATTTGGTTAGGTCATTAGGCGAATTTTGTTCACCGTCGACTACCCCATTGTAAAATATATTTCTAACCCCAACTATTGATTCACAGAGCTCGAACTTTCAAATGCCGAAAGAAGGTGCATGATAAGTACCAACATAGTGATTCATGACTGCGAATAAGTATGGCGAGTGTAACAACCTTTTCAAGAATTGGGATATAGTGATGGTGAACAGTCATCTATATTTCGAAAAAAATTTCTTGAGTCCCGACAGGTTTATCATTAGTCATAGTTGCCTTGATATAATGTTATTTATGTTGAATATGGTATTCAGCTTATTAAATTGAAACAATCAATCATTCGAAGTACACTTTATTGTCAGAAGATATACATTCTCATTGATAAAGCACGGGAAAGCAAAAAACATGTAAGAAGTCAAAGAGTTAGAGAGATAGATAGATAGATTTTATTTAACTACTTAACATGAATTATATGTTTGTAGCAAGTCAAAGTTACATGGATACCACATACATGTCTAGACACAGTCTAGACACAGAAGATTAATGCTTACATGTGCTCGAACTATAAACAGATAAAAACGACAGAACCAATCTGGATAAAATTACATATACTTGTAAAAAAACTTGAAAGTTACATATTTACGAAAGAGGAAAACTCAAAGTCATCTCCTCAATTTAAATTGTAGAGATGACTTTGAAATTTTCTGCATCGTAAATCTATACCACAGATTAATGTTACATATACCTACATAAAAAACAAAATAGATTGAAATGACAAAACCAAAAGCAGTAGAATTACAAATATATGTACAAAAATATAGAGTTTCATATACCTATATATACCTTTACAAATGTGATATACGAATGGGTTGATTAATAATTTGGAGTGAGTATCATATGTGTTCATGATTGAATGAAAGCTATTTCTCAAGTCAGTAGAAACAATGTGACAGTAAGTTATTTTTCACCCATATTTTGAATTCGAGAAAAATTCAATAATTTTACAGCAGGTGGTAAAATATTAAGAAATCTGACATTTGGGGCATTTTGCTCCGTGACACACAGTCTGAATTTAGGAGTTTTGAGTTCACTTGCTGCCCTCGTAGCATGATTGTGGACATCACCATTTCTTGAGTGCAGAGCTATATTACAAAAGGTTTCCAGTGGTAAATAAAAATACAAGGGACTGGTAAAATTTGGTATTTCTTGAATAGAGGCTGATAATGCACATGCTAGTTTGCGCCATCGATAATTCTTAGGGCCTTCTTTGGGAGCCTTAGAACTATGAAAGCGCATGCAGCGTTGCCCCATAGAATGGTAGCGCATAGTTGATGTGCGAGTGAAAGAGTAGGTGGTAGGAAGGTAGTAATATCGGTATGCTCAATATTTCTTTTTAGTTGTCTCAACAGAAATAATTGGGTCGAGAGATTTCTGCATAGTTGGTCAAAGTGTCTAATACAATACCTAGCAGATTGTTGTTGTTGTTAAAATTGTTGTTGTTGTTGTTAAAATTGTTTTTTCCGTTAACCAGCTGTCGTCCCCTTACGAACGGCAGCCCTCAAAAGTCGAAACTTGTGCGAGCCAAGAATTAACGAAGTCTTACCTTTTAACGTGCGATTCCTAGCACTTTCTCGGGCCATCAGATAAAAATCTGAAGTCGCTGAGGATTCAAACCTAGCCGACCAGCAGTCAATGGTTTTGAACGTTTCAGTCTCAACCACTGAGCTACTTGACCCTATCGATTGACTATATTATTTGAAGTTAGGTTGTTATTTGTAGAGAAGATCTTATTCTGGGTTTTTTCTCCATTTAGTTCGAGATTATTCATGCTGAACCAGGTGCAAGCTTTATTTTTCTCTTGCTCAGTAAGATTGATTAGTGTGATAGGGTTAGAATGAGTTGCAATTAGTGTTGTGTCACCAGCAAAGCAGAAACATCTTGGGGAAGGGACGAGCAGTAGAAAATGTAGTTGAGATGAATAATAAATAACAGCGGTCACAGCACAATTCCCTGTGAGACTCCGTGGATAATGTCCTGGAATTCAGACAAAAATTTTAATGCTAAAATTTATTGAGTAATTTATCATGCCATACACAGTTGAAGGCCTTGGATAGGCCAAACAAGGTGAATTTGGTGTGTTCTCCATTCTCAGGGCCCTCTGCTATTTTCGCAACCACACAGTTTACACCCTGAATAGTGGAGCAGTTTGGCCGAAATCCAAACTGTCCTCTACTAAGAAAGAGCATTATGTTTATTAAAATAATAAAACAATTGAAAAATGTATGTACGGTACGAATCAAAACGCATAAAATAATTCTTATGAAGGATAAAACCACATACAGATTTTTAACAAGGGGCGCATGCAGCATATAATTGATGCATCAATAGCCAAATAACAATTTTATTGCACCCCGTAAATAATGTGAACAGATAATTAAGTTATTCTATTGAAAGCTATTCTTTACACTATAGTTTTCAATCTCACAATTATTTTAATATCTATCAAAAGTTGCCAAGTATATAATTTATATTTTCCACTGGAGTGCGTATTCTTATTTTATTTTTTCATAAGGAATATTTCAATCGGACCCTGTCTCCAAAGCTCTGAAACGTTGATGTTATTTACTGAAATAACCACTCCCCACATTCTGGGTGACTAATGGGTCCGAGAATCATGTGCCCTGAGCTGACAATGTGAACCAAAAATGACAGCCAACTGCAAGAATCGATAGCAGTGTGTTCATCATCCCAAAAAGGAAACCTATAATTTCAACAGATTGGGTTTGAGTTTCCCTCCACTTTTTCCATGTTCCTTTCGTCATGGGGCAAAAACTCACAAAAATCATCTTACTTTGATGGTCGAGGAGGAGTAAATACAACATTTATATGTAGTATGCGATATGTTCATTGTTCAGTAAACGTGAAAGTATAAATTTAATATACAGTGTGACCCATTTAAGATGGAAGCACAGTTATAAAATTTACATTGTTCAACCGATTATAATGATTTTTTTTTCGTTAGGTAGACATTCAAAAATTCCACTGGGACACCAAATTTCATGAATAAATCTTGATTTCCAGGGCCAACTAATCTTATGTTTCATTGTAAAAAATCTAAAAAAATTACTAGCGATTTTTTTAGAAAAAATCTGAGTACACCACTGGATTTGCATTTGCATTTTCAATTGGATCATATGTGAATTACGTTAAAATGCGTCAATTAATAAAAAAGTTATAAGGGAATGAAATTTGAAAAATATGCCGTTTGATCAACTACCAATGCAATTTCAGAAATTTTATCAAAATTCGGAATACACCACTGTATTCAGGAGGTCTCGATATATCACTGGTCAAGATTTCATCCGAATCTGTTCATAAATAAAAAAATCAAAGATAATAAAATTTTAAAAATATGTATATGTAATTTCAGGAAAATGTCATTTTATCTCATAATTTTTATTCATCAACAGATTTCAATGAAATAATAGTCAGTGATATTTCGAGACTCCCTTAAACCAGTGGAGTATTCAAAGATTTGATAAAAGTTTTAAAATCGAATTGGTGGGTTGATTAAACGGCATATTTTTCAAATTTCATTCCCTTATAACTTTTTCATTGATTAACGCATTTTAACGTAATTAACAAACAAACCATTTCAAAATATCGCGAATTCAGTGGTGTAGTTAGAATTTTTCTAAAAAAATCGCTACTAATTTTTTTAGATTTTTGACCTGAAAAAATAAGATTAGTTGGCCCTGGAAATGGAGATTTTTTCATGAAATTTGGTGTCCTAGTGGACTTTTTGAATGTTTACTTAACGAAAAAAAAATAATTCGAATTGGTTAAAAAATGTAAGTTTTATAAGGGTGCTTCCATCTTAAATGGGTCACGTATCTCTGAGGGAAAACATCTTTCCTGTTATGAAGTGTTCTGATTCTTTTTTCCCAAAATTCACCACATTCTTGACTACTGTTCTTGAACGTTCCTGATAATGATGAAATAAGTAGAAGACATCAGAGGCCTTTAAGACACATCAATTATTATTTTCTGATAAGTAGAGTTCATTAAATGTAATCAATCATATCCATTCTTCTGGAACAAATACATAATGGGAACTAAGGAAACTCTGATAGGCTTTTTATTTCCCGACAAAGATTAAACTTGACCCCTCAGAATGATTCATGGCAGTATAAGTTTTTTGTGATCCTATATAGATCAGTTTTTTACGTATAGTGACAATGTCAGAAACATATACTCCATCCACTATTATGATTTCTAACGTTATGTCTTGTTGCTTTTGAATTCAAATAAGATATTTGAGTTAGGTCTTTCTGTTTGGATAATGTGCATTTCAAAATAGAGACCTGTTATATCCCACTGATGCATTCGCTTCGTTTAACGTTTATAATAATCAATTAATTATATAATCTAGTTATTTAATCATCAGGTAGGTAAAAATATCTACTTTATCAAATTGAAAAGATAATGGATTATAATGATTATGCACTTTTGAACTTGTTTTCGAGGAGATCTATACTGTGCGTGGGATTCAGTAAAAAAAATGGGTATACGTTCGATGTTCAATTTGAATAAACTGGATCCCAACGCTAAACTGCTATTTTTTACACTTCGGAACGAATTCAAGTCACCAAGTGATCATCTTCTGTGAGAAATAATAATCTTCCGTCTATTTACCTTTTTTGGAACTTTTGCAATTTTCCAGTTAAACAAAAATACTCCCTCATTAGAAACTCAGAAGAAAGCTTATATTTTGCCTCATATTTCAGTTTTCCAACAGTTTTTCGATATTCGCAGTTGTTAGTTAATGAAACGTAGTTTCACTTACAGTAAAGCCAACCTAGCTTTAGACGGAATTACTTGCTGCGCACTTGTCCGACAACGGATTATAGTCCGTAATATATCCAGTGATAAGGGACTCAACATGACCGTACCTCGCAAATTAAAATAATGAAAATACATAATGAAATTTGTTTCACTGTATATATGATTGGAAAAAAATTACACATTTGAAAGTTTTAGACAATGTTGTGAATTGATTACTTCCATTGCGCACTGGAGTCTTTTTATTATCAAGTGTTAACTGTTAACTGTTGAAAATCAATGTTGCCCCTTTACATTTATTGAAAATAATCAATAATAAGAAGTTATTATTTATTTTATACACAAGGTAAATTATTCTAGATTGAAAAAAAAGTAGTACTATATCACTTATTCAGATGCATGTCCAAAATTTTTTTATCAAAAGCATACCCTCTTTACCTTTGATTTTACCTTTAATATAATATCGGAGAATTGTGGTGATCCTTGAATATTTGAGCTTTAATTTAAGTGAAATAAATTTGATCTAGGACCATTACTTCCTGACAAATGACTGTTTCAATATAAAGTCAACCTTGGCCATCTTTGGTCAGCTGCCATTTCTATTAGCTACCATCATGTAATGACAATCAATCATCATAATCACGTTCAACTGTGTTAGCAAAGAAAATTAGTACCCCAAATTATACCGTTTATTTGGCTAGATGGCCTTCAGACTATAATATGCGTTCTGTCCATAAAGTGAGTAAGTAAGAAAGAATCTTCCAAAATGGCGTCGGACCGCCATTTGGAAGATTTTTTCAAAAGGCATGGTGAGTCGAGTGATACCTCATTCATTTCTTTCAATTCTCCATGAGACAGCATAATAACTAAAAAAATATCTTTATTTCAAAATGGCGATTTTTTTAAATCACATTGAGAGTCATGAAATACCTCATTTGAATCGTCTGTCAGTACTTTTTATGAAAACAAATTTTCATACCAAATATATATAGATAATATGATAGATAATGAAGCAATCTGAATAATAATAAAGGATCCTCTTAGAAGAGCTCTGACGTTATGTATCGCCATTTTGTTTTGAATTAATATTTTTGTTTTGAATTTCGTTATTGTATAGAAAATTTTAAGACAAAATTTCAAATTAAAATTCTAAAACGTTCAAAAGTTAACAGGGGTTACTCAATAAGAGTTCTAAAATTATGTACCACCATTTTGTTTTAGATGAATATTTTTGTTTGAAATTTTGCTGCCCTCTATAGAATTGAATAACGTTTTGAATGAGGTAACATTCTAACCACCACACCACTTAAAAAATCTTCCAAAATGGTAGCCCTACGCCATTGTTAAAGAAAGACAATTTTTCTTGTGACAATAAATAGCTTATGAACTACAAGTTATCCAGAAAAAAATTCAAAGAGAAATTCCAATCTGTTCAAAAGTTAACAGGGGTGCTACTTTATGGACAGCCTATAGGAAGTGTGACTGGCAATACTCAGACGGCCTCAATAATTCGATTATGTTGATGTTGCCCGTAAGGGTGCAGCAGTGAAAATAATAAACTTTCAAGTGATAAATACCGCGCCTTCATTTCGAAACATGTCTCAAGAGATGTTTGGTCAATAAGTAGTAAACCTAAAATGTATTTGCGAAAATGTGTTTCTTCTAAAAATATACAGTGGAATAACGATACCGATTATAGAGATATAAGAAGCGGAGCAAGCAAGCATGGAAAACAGTAAATCAGAGAAATTTCGATATTCTAGAGTCGATAAGCAAATATATGTATAGATATAACAAGCTTCGGGTGTTGCGAAGATCATTTGCCTAAAGCAATTTTGTTTTATCTTGCCGTCTGGGGCATTGCGAGTTTCGTATGTGTGAGAATTCTACGTGTTGGTAGAAAATAAGGTTATTTCCTTATTGGATTTTGGCGGGTTACGCGGGAATGCAGATGAGCTACAGGAAAAATAGGTTGGTACAGTTCGGAACTGAACTTGAGAAATAAATATATTTTATAAGTATGAATGTTGGGAAAATGCTCCATTGAAGTGAAATGTATCATCCTATATTGCAGTGAATCAGTTCATTAAGATATTCTCCTCATACCATCCAAATATATTGTTTTTACAAATGCATTCAAGCCTATTATATTGCCAACCGTTTCCTGTACGATTTTTGGAGTACCTACATAAATATAATTTATATTATAATTCTTAAAACGAAAATATCCATTGTGGGTGTTCTGCTCATGATGAAAAATGAATCCTTAATTATAATTTTTTTGTCAGTGGTTCAACCATTTTTTCCAAGAAATTGATACCAGAATACCTAATAATAGTAATATCGATAAAAAAGTTTTTCCCTACGGAGTTTTTCTGTTATTGCGACCTTGTACGTACAGCAGCAAAATAGGCTTGTTGTCTCTGATACTTTACACCCACCCGTATTTTCATTAATTCTGTACTATAGCCAAATTCACATTGAGTTTTTATATGCCGATACATTTGAAATGGTATATTGCTCGACAAGGAATTCCGTGAAACGGTCTGAAAAAAACCGGTATGGAATTGAAAAAATGTTCAAAATGTACAGTGTGCTTTTACTTGATATTGGTGTTCGAATATTTTCTCTCACAGCGATGGTAAAATATAGACGCGAGTATTATTTTATTCCTGAATATTTTTATCGGGTTTGAAATCAAGTTTTAATTCAATTCAATTCAATTCAATTCTTTATTGTCCTTTTGCTATTAGTTACAATAGACAAGACGTGTCAGAAAAAGTACACACATACGAGTATACAAACAGAAATACACAAAAGTGTATAGCATTTACAATTACATAGGTAACAACAGATGTTTTTCATACATAATGTCATATTTGCTCCGGCATCACAATTAAGAGAATAATAATTTGTAATCATTCTACTCATCCTAACATACACGATTTTTGATGGGTTGAACGTTTGTGATTATTGGTTAACACTACTTGAGAAAAGCGGAGAGAATCTGAAAGTACAGTCTTTGGCTACAAGCATTTCACACTCCCATTTTTAGAGTTGATGATAACAAAAAAAGCAATCGCTGCTCACATCTACAGTACTTTCACTAGACCACAATAATAAGTTCAATTTCACAAACATAACTAATGTGAAGCATTTATAGGAGTTTCGGCGGTGTTTTCAGATGTTTTGACAATACTCGACGACGTTTTTTGTTTCTGGGTTTTCTGGTTCCAACACTACCCCCTCTGCTATATGATATTTCGATCCGGCATTATTCTGGGTTAATTTTTTTATGAACAAGATCATGACCACTCAAATGTGCAATCTAATCAAGCCAGTCGTTGTACTTGCGCCACGTGCATAAGTATAGGTGCTCACAAAAGGCCGTGTAGTGAAAAAGTCTTTCCATAGAGCATAGAGTGCGTAAAGACACGGCGCAATAATATCTGCTGGAAAATTGCTCATATCCAATCCTTTCAATGGGAAATTGACTGTGACGTTTAGTTTTTCATCAAAACTGTCTGAAGGAAATTTTTATATGGATAAATACTCTCTTCGCTCCTTACAGTTCGAACGTAGGTTTCTCAACATCGTCCGAAATTTTCTACATGGTGAAATAGCTCATACATTAAGAAAGACTGAGCTAGCCTGTTATCTATGGAAACGGAGTGAGCTATTCCGGAAAGGTTCAAAGGTGACAGAGCAATTTCCATAAAATAAAGACGAAATCCCAACAAAGTAATCTGCAATTATTTTAAAGTTGTCTATTCTTGGATAACTCAACCAAGACTTTTGGGCTTTTACATTGATTTCCGTCACTATTATTGGTTTGGGTTCTTTTGAGATGCCCTTGACATATTCATGATGGCCTTCAAGGATATGAATGAGAAACTCTTGAGCATCATATTGGGCGTTAACCATAAATTGAGAAGCGAATTCATTCAAAGATATGATGTCCACTACCCTATTAGAAAATCTTACGACCATAGTTCTTTTATAGCTTCTGCAAAAGTTTCTATTAAGGCACCCCCCTTTATGCTCGATGTGATTGTGTTGATATCACTAAAAAAATCATCTTTTCTCAGGGACTCTAACAATAATCTGGTGTTCACAACACAATGAATGATACAGATTATGAAAAATTTATTTCCAATGTTTTTCAATCCATTGAGACCAAGAGATTTTAAGTTAAAAAGTTTTTTTGTCCCGATGATATTTTTTGTAACAATGGTTGAACATGAGGCAGGTTTTCTGATTGGTCGGAGGTCACTTCATTCAATTGCGGAGAAAGTAATCAGGTAAGAAGAGGATATGCTAAGCTCATTGAACATGTATTCAGAAAACTCAATCTTTGCGGATGAATTATCATTTCATCCACTCTTGATATTTCGAAATCAAATTAAGCAATAATCTGAAATTACACAGAGCAGTTATCTACGTTTTGAATTAGGTATTACTCGACACATGTTCCTATCTAAACACTAGAATGGGTGGTTGTCTAGGGAAGGCGTGAGGCATGATAGATACAAAATCTATCTTGAAAAAGATCTCCTTAAAAATAAAATTCAATGTGTTTTAATATTTCTGTATTTGATAATCTTTTCAAGATCAACTCAGGGATGATTTTCTTCAGTAGGCCATCCTCAATATTTCGAAAACTTTCAAAGCAGTACGCAAAAACCAAACGCATTTACTATCGGTGTGGCAATACCTTCGAAATGAGATATCACCAGACCTATGTTCATATCTGAAATTCGTTAAAGGGTTCGTTCTATAGGATAGGAAGAAACCATGACAAATAACAAATCCCTTTTTCAAATTGTCTCAAATAAAAGTTGATTCATTTGGTGATGCATTCAAGAGTTATTCAGAGTGGTTTGTCTTGAGTGAGTCACCCGATATGCCTGGAGCATAATATAGACACAGAAACTTTCGAGGTTCAGATCGTTATTCATATAGAGTTGAATAGTGGATGCAGGAGGCTTATGAAAGCTACACTAATATCTGTCAAGTATTGCCCACTAATATAGAGCGTTATTGGAAAACTTTGTTTCATTAGAGCTTCGGAAACTATCTTGAAATATGTTTTATGAATCGAGGCGATAATGGTTTTTTTCTGAGAATCAAGTTAGGTAGTTTTGGTGCAATATTCGATTTTGTCATAAGCTACTGCGTGAAAAAACTAGATGTGGTATTGTAAAGTTCGATGGTTCTGGGATGATTCTGATATGAAATCTGCAATTCTGAGACAAACCTAATATAAGGTCACTGACGAATTTATTGAAACTATGTTTGAGTACGATGGCTATTAATTAATATTCTCCATTATCAATTTGAAAACAATGGGTAATAATCCAGTGCGCGATATGAATTCGTTATTAGCATGGAACAAACATATACAGGTAGATCAACATGAAATTGTTCGTATATTGATATATTGATTACAATACATTCCTGGAATTATAGCCGTTTATGCTCCAGGCTGGTTTACCCATTCAATAATTGTGATGGATCACTCAACGTTCTGTTTATTTCCAGTAGTAATAACCCAAGAACATTGATAATATAGCCGATTTCGAAAGCTTGTTTCCTATAAGCAGCAAGCAATATTTATCAATGTACGGGTAGGAAAGTTTTTGTTAACCGATAATTTTTAACATTGCACAAGTCTTCAAGTGTTTTTCATTGAAATTTGTTACTGTAATCAATATATTTTGATATATTTTATACTAACATTTCATAAATCTTTTCGTCAGTATTACAATCGAATCGTGACAACACTGACATTTTGACGTTATTGAATATTTGAAACTTCAAAATCGACACAAATCCAAATACATAGCAACGTGAGAGTGAATACAGTTCTAGGGCTGTTTTCAGTAGTTATAACCCAGGGACATTGATAATTATAGCAGATTCCGAAAGCTTGTTGCTTGGAAACAGACCGACGCCGAAGGCCAAGGTCTGTTTTCTATAAGCAACAAGCTTGATCAATGTCCGAGGGTTATTCGAATGGACAATTTTTTGCTAACCGATACTTTGTAACATTGCAATAGTCTATAAATGATTTCTATACAAATTTGTTTTTGTAAACAGTTTATTTTGATATATTTGATAAGAAAATTTCATCAATCTTCTCGTCAGTATAACATCCATCATGACATCACTGACATTTTGACGTTATTGAATATTTGAAAATGAAAATAAATCAAGATATGTATATCCATAGCAACGTGCCTGGGAGTAAAAACAGACCGTTGGGTCTGTTATCAGTATAATGTTGTTCTGATTGGTTGTATTCAATCACATGACCTCAGTTTAAGTAATTATATTGGATTTCAACTTGAGCAAAAAAATTTCAGTGTAATTTTCTGATTGGTTGTATTCAGATGACCTTAGTTTAACTAATCTCATTGTTTGCCGCTTGAGCAAAAAATATCCACTTATAATACCACTAGAGCTTTAATTAGTACTGAAATTTTTCCGAAAGAACGAATATTTCGACAATTCTCCCGAATCGAAGACGAAGGAGGAATTTCTAAAAAAAAATTCGAGTTCGAGAAAAAAATTTCAGTGGTAATCGGTAAGAATGTTCCACACCAAAATATTATTAAAAATATTGTAATAATAACGGTTTTTAAATTTAAATAGTCCTTGTATATTAATTCAAAAGCAATTTATCATGAATGGACAACTAAAAGCTTGAGGGGAAAAATAATACAAAAGAAGTTTCAGCAGTGGGAATCGAACTTATTCTTTTAATGTCATTTCACCTATAAACATTTCCAGTGTAATTTTATGCTCCTTACCCCAAGGAGGAGACAAAAATGTCTGAAAATTCAATTAGTGGCTATGGTAACGATGTTAGGTGTGAAATTTTTAGTTATAATATACTGATAAAATGCAGAATTTTCAAAAAATACTTTCACCTTGCTTGTACGAAAACTGTATTGCTTAGAAACACCACGAGAGCTGTTTTGTACAGCAACACAGTTTGAGTGCCTGCCAGGGTGAAAGTATTTCGAAAATGCCGCATTTTGAACGGATATTCGATCAAACAATTTCACGAATACATTATATTATGGACTGAATGCGTATTGCAGAAACGGTTCATCTTGTGTAATTAATATCAGTTGAAGAGTTCGACCGTCAAACTGACGTTTCTATATTCACCGTGATTGTCGTAACTATGGAAATGTATACATAAGGAAGAAGCGAAACACCGAATTGAAAATACCACGGGATGGAGGCAGTCTTTTCAAAAAGTCCTGTTTTCATTGGTTAGAAATGAGGAAATGATGGCATTTGATTGGTATAATATATAATATGAGAAAAATTGTCGGGGGTAATACCACGAGTGGTCGCAATACTATCGATAATTCTGTCAGAAATCATCGAGATCAAATTGCTTGGTAACACCACGAGTCCTACGGGTTAAAGATTTCTGACAGAATTATCGATTGTATTTTGAGCACGAGTCGTATTTATTGAGATAATTTCACGAACCAACCAAGTTATTATTCTGAAATTTGTAATTCTTTAATAAATCGTTGAAAGTATTTTTATTGATTCAATTTCGAACACATGACTCATACATTTATTTGGAATAATAATAATTATTAACAACAACTGAACAATTATTATATGTAATATTTTGTTTTTCGGTAGATCTAATAATTTGTGAATTTGATGAAATCGGTGGGTTTTCTTCATTTCGGAGTTTGTTCAGTATATTCCGATGGTGCTCACTGTCTAATTGTAAATATGGCTTTATAGATTTGGCGCTACCATGTCCCGTGATCTTTATTATTTCTTGTTCGTTCAGTCCTGTTTTGGCTAGTTGGCTCACTGTTGTAGCTCTGTTTGAATGATTGGTGATTTTTAGTTTTGAGGTTTCCAATCCGATTGATTCTGCCGATTTTTTTGTCCATTTGGAAATCTCGTTGCAGCCCATTGGAGAATTTTTGTACCATGTACTGTTGTCATTTATTTTCCAGAATGGTTTCACTGTTAGAAATAATCTATCAGTTTGATGTTGTCAGTACGTTTTGATAGTAGTTTTTTAAATAATCTCACTGGACACAATTCTTCATTATTGTTTTTTTTTGTCAACCATTTATCATCTGCACGACGCTGAGATCCGCCTTGAGCTGTCTTCGTGAAGACTTGGTTATAAATGAGCCGCCCAGTGAAAACACCAGCATTGTTGAGTTCCTCGCAAAAATACTAGACCTTACATGTAGCCGCTTCTCCTCCTCTCCATGCTAATTCAACTGCCGCGATGTGATATAACTTTTTCATCAGTCCAATAGGGGTATTTTCATCGCAGTTCATTATCATAGCTTTTTGTTGTTCAACCGATAAAGGAATAGATGATTTTTTTCGTTTCTCACTTAATTTCTGAAGTTGTTTACGTTTTGTATCACGCGCTTGTCGAGATGATTTGAAGGAGACATCTGTAAAAGGGTCGAATGTCCTTCCGTATTCGTTGTGGTATTTCTCCTGAATCATTTTTGCGGTTATATTCCACATTACTTTAACAACATTCTCTTTATATTCTTCGCCATCAATTCTGCGCATATTAAATGCCCAGTCCTTCAATATACATGCTAAGGTATCAATTGTTGTATCTGCATTCACGGTGTACCCTTTCTCAACGGTGAATTCCACAAAATGTTTCCACACAAATTTTTTATTCTTTACTGTGTTCTTAGGTTGATTTTCGCTCACTATTTTGTCTATTTCGTTTTTTGGAATACTTCCAAATCGTTTTTTAATTTCGTTAATTGCAAATTTGATCGATTAAACAAAGTGAATTCTTCAATAGTTGCAACTAATGAATAATAAACATGAAGTCTGTCAACCTCACGTTTATGTCATATGTCATATTAGATTACAAGATGTATCATTGCTGTTTATATTTGTGGTTGACTTGACGACGTGGTCTTTCCGGATCGGAAAGAAAGGAAGCGAAAGGAAGCGTGTACTTTCGCGAAATCCCATTCTGATTGGTCCTCATATCGCAGGAGACGCGACTTTCATATAGTGAGTGAAATTGTCACTATAAGTTGTCTTCATATTTTCCTGTCGTGTATTATTTTTAAATCTCTTATTTCGTTTCCAAATTAATCATTTCTGTAGTGTATGCATACCATTAGGAATTACGGTATCGGTGAATGAGGTCATCCCGAATTGTGAATAATGTTGTTACCTAACTCTAGAAAGGAGATAGCTCAGTTCTGTATAGACATCGAAATAAAGCGGTGCTTAGTAAAGTAACGAGTGTTTATTTATTGTTCTACAACTCTCATTCCCAAGTTGTGAATTCTAGTGAGGATAACGAAGAATAGTGAACACTACACTTCCAACTATTCTTCAACATGTTCTCTTCTGTTTTTTTCCATATTTTCTATGAAACATATCATCTTTGTTTGAAGGTTTGAGTATATTTATTTCGGACTTCTATCGTCTTATAATTTGTATTCTTCAAAAACTTTTGGAAACCGCTCCATAATGGTTTTGGCGGAAATCGGAGTATTAAATGTCATCCAAATTAATAAAGGGCAGGTAGCAAACTTCCATTTCATCTTTTTTTCTCGGTATAACTATATACAAACCACTGAGTAAGATATTTCACTTATTACAGGTAATATTCAGATGAAATATCACTAGAACTTCAATAATTATTACTGGAAATGTTTTCGAGAACAGGAATTGTCTAAAAAATATTTGTGTTCGAGTAAACAATTTCTGTTTTTATTAGAGGCTGAAGTGGTATTCTGTAAGAAAATTTCATACCAAAATATTACTAAAAAAATACTAGGATAATGACGGTTTTCGATAGTTTTGAAATTCAAATAGTAGGTTATGTCTGTTAATTCAAGAGGATAATATTTCTCTTTAGTAAATATCTAAGCAGCTATAGGTATTGATTGAAAGTTTGATTTTGTGGAGGAAATCCAGTTCTTGACATGATTTTTTGGGTTTATGACCTTCCACAATCTGAAAATGAAAAAAAATTTTTAATCCAAAGAAATCTGTACAAGTGTAGAAGGGCAAATTAATTAAGTTGCCCGATAAGTTACTGCGTTCACAAGACTGCTGTCTTGAAAGAAATTAATTTTTGTCAGTAACGCACCCTACACTGAATTTGCCTATCTGAATAAATGAGATCGAATTAACAAAGAATACTTCTCTTTTTTTGAAAACTGTTGACGTTTCGGAGGCTATATCTATAGGTATTCAGATATCAATATCGGTGGTTTTATTTCTAAATATGTTCCTAATTTCTGTTATAAATATTCCAATTTTGTAGTTTTTAAAATTGAAGAAATGTGGCTTGTTATCTAAAAGATATTATATAATTATACGCTAAATAAAATACAAAAAACCAACTTAGGCAATTAATTGATGGTATTTCAAACCATTGTTCTTGATTAACTTTATTCCATTAAAGTTGTTGAAAATATATTTTGTAACAAGGAACTCTAAGCATTCTCAAGTATGAATAAAATTCGCATGCATAACATCGTTAGAAATATAAATTTATTCACTATAGTCAGAACATATAAAGCAATGATACTCATTATAGTTATAGCGTCTAACCTACTTATATATCGAAGCTCGATTCATTTTTCTTCATGCTCAATGTTATGACAAAGATATACAATGAGAGCAATGTTAAAAGAGAGAGTTCAATAAAAGTATTCCTACATGATTATCTGTGACGTAGACCTGCCATACATCTTATTATCCGTTTTTGTACCGTGAATACTTTTCTCATATGGGCGGAATTTCTCAAGAAAGCGAGGCCATAAGGCATGGCAGATTGTACTAGTCCAAAGTAGGTCAATTTTAGTACTTGTCTCAGTACAAAGCACAAGCTGTTCATTTTTGAGGAAAGATTATCTGTGTGTATATTTCCCAAGTCAATTTTTGGTCAATTGCAAGTCCAATCCAATGAGAACACGGACGTTGGAATAACGTGGTGAAATGGTTGAAAACGCAACGTCAGAAATTAGTTTTCAAGGAACATTTTATCAAGGATAAAATGTCGCGCGAAACAACGTTGATTTAAACTAAATGAATACGTGAAATAAACGTTGCTCATTATCTTTTTATTGCCGTTTTCAATCACGCTTATTAAACGTCAGGGATACTTAATGAAACAACGTTGTTTTTGACCAAATAAATATGGGAACTAAACGTTGCTCATTATTGTTTCATGTCCGTTTTCAATTAGGATTATTGAACGTCAAAAATAACAAATGATTGAATGTTGAAAATACACATTTCTTCAACGTTGATTCAAACAAAAAACTCTATATATTTGAAAACGTGAAATTGTTATTATACAAACGTCACTTTTAGACGAATATTCAACTAGGACAAAAACGTCTTCTTCACTCAATACAGAAACCATTATAACATTATGTTTAGTAGTTTATTTAAACATTATGTGAACGTTTCACATAAATAGTTTCAAAACTTCAAATTCAACTAAGTAGGAAACCTATTGTTTGTTAACGGCCTGCTCGGCTCAAGTGGAGCCAAGTCAAAATCATTTGAAATTATTTCACTAAAATAAACTATTTTAAACAACTTTGAATGTTGGAATTTGCTGATTCATTATATGTTGCATGCATGGTAAGTGTCCTGAAATTCACCTGAAAAAAACATATAAATTATGACCAGTTGAAACAAATACACATTTATTTGAATTTTTTACTTCCATTCCATTGAAAATAACATTTCAATCATTTTCAAAACCAATCTTTTCTTTCCAGAGCTCATCCTAAGCATAGCATATTTCAGCCAGTCTTTCACAATCTTAGATATTTTCGATTCGTTTACTTCATTAGCATAAGTTACTTTTACAGCAGCTGTAAAATATACAAAAGAATTAATAGTTAATTATTATTCTAATAATTATCAGTAACAATTAAAAATGGATTATATAATCTGACATTGCGCCTTAAGCTATGCAATATGTATTATTCGCCGTCAAGTATCCAACATTTTTTTTTTTAGTAGTAGTAGTATTTTATTAATCACCAAATTACATGAATTTATAAAAGCATACAATAGAGAGAAAAAATATATGGGCGATTAATATATGTAGAAGAAGATAAAACAACTACTGTCCCCTACGGTCGTTCAGTCATATCTGTTGGATTATTGGCAAAGTTTTCTACAGGAATTACTTTGAAATGATGCTCAAAGAACACCTACGTGCCGCTTTCATGGTTCTGTCACTCGTCAGCGAAGCGAAGTTTTTTCTGTTGGATACTTGACGACGAATATACCTATTGAGTTATTCACTCAATGCATTTTTCATTATTACTGTAGAGTTGGCTTCCGCCAAGTAGTACCAACATATTTTTTCTCGATAATAATGATACATTTGACAAAATATGATAGTGACGAGTTTGATGAGAAAAAATTTGGATGAATAATGTATCTTTTACTAAGCTGTCTGCCAGAGCTGTGCCGAGCACTGACAAAAAGTGCTTCGAGCACTAAGCACTTTGATTTATGAAATGCTCGCAATTACTAAGCACTTTCAAAAAGCAATTCTTGTCCGGGAGCACTAAGCACTAAGCATTTTTCAGACTGTTAGATACTTAAGTTACTGAAACTTGATCGAATACGTAAGATTTTCACAAATAATGATACATTGCGAAACGTTTTGCTACACTGTCGCTTTTTCAAGTAGTTATTATATTAACCGCTTGGAAAACTACAGTGTAGCGAAACATGTCTCAATCTCACGTTTCCAACAGTCTAAGAAGTGCTACAGATTTCGATCAAGTAACAATCGAGTCAATTAAAAACTTAACTTACTTTTTTTACTCATACATCACATCAAATCACATATTTTGCAATCTATATTTGATTTTTTTTTAAATATTATCTTAGCTCCATTGCATCGCTAGGGTTACTGTTTGATTGCATTGGTTAAAAACCCTGAGAGAGTAGGTTTTTCTTGACCTGTCAATTGAAACTCTTATGATAAAAAAATATATCAACTTAAAAACAAACAACTTTTTGATTATAATATGAATTCGTAAAAAAAGTACGGTATATGTAAAGCATTTATGAAACAATTGTTTTTCAAACAGTCGTTCCGCTACGCTGCACTCGTGAATAAAACACTCGTTACTCAAAGGACGTTTATAACACTGCTAACATAATATACTAATATGAAATAGAATTGCTGAAATCAACAATTCGATTTCAATAAAACAGGAATATTGAATGAATATTTGGTTTTGTGGTTTTCTTGACATCGTTTTTTGAGTGTTTATTTAACCTGGCACAGTCTGAAAAAACCAAAACATGTAAATCACATCCCCTGTAGCTAAATAGTTAGAAGAAGAAGTCATCCATACCACATGACTCGATAAGGAAAAAAATATTGTTTTAAAGGTTTTGATAACGGAGAAAGATTTGGTCTCCGATATGTCAACGTAGTTTGAAAATGAGAAGAAATATTGAGTTATATTGAACTTATTTTTTTAGATAGGAAAAGTAACTGACAAAATTGTACTATTTTTTAAACGCAGTACTTATCGTAGAAAATTGTTTTTTGGTGGAAGGGTGCCAACGGGTGCCATCTGCCGCGACTTCATGTTTCGACAAGATTCATTTATATGGAAAGGCTTAGTGCTTAGTAATCCCGAAAAGTGCTCCGGAGCACTCCAGTGCTCCGGAGCTCGGGATTACTAAGCACTTTTCGGGATTACTAAGCACTAAGCCTTTTCGTTAAATGCTTCGGAGCACTGAGCACTAAGCACTGAATTACGAAAGTGCTCGGGAGCTTATTGCTTAGGAGCACAAAAGTGCTTAGAGCACATTCACGAGCACTAAGCACTGTGCTTTGGGACAGCTCTGCTAATATTGAAACATTTCAAGAGAAAAATTGTTTTTTGTTTCCATTTTTGCCGTTTTATTATTGGAAAAAAATTGCATCCAGTATATTTTTCACGCAGAAACGAATCTGGGCGATTTCAATGCATGTTAGGGTTTAACTAGGATTAAAGACAACATTGACTTTGGTGTCACTGACAATTCCCATACTATTCCAGCAATAACTAATCAAAACTGTTTCATAACATGCCCGATTCGGAGAAGTAATGACAGCACAAAATGTAGACCCTCACACCTGATTTTCTCAGAATCGCCGAATAAAAATATAGAAAATTAAGTGGTAACATTGCCCGATAAAATTTTTGAGGCATTTTGGTTGTCGGGTGTTCTGAAAAAATGTCACAACTCAACAATATATCAACATATATACCTGCCTAGATATCACTTTTACCTGGTATTGGGCCCGACGACTATAATCTAAAGTGGAACATAAAATTATAAAAAAGTTTACATATTCCTAAATTGCTGCTAATATAATTAATAGTGATGCAATCGTTTTTTATCAAGGAAAGTTCACCGAATGTTCATTTATTTGTTTACGTGTAGCGGTTTCAGAAATAACTATGGAGAATTGTACCAATATGGCAATAAGCTTTTGTGGGTAAGTACCTATATTGTTTTTTTTTTAATTAAAATAATGTTTGGTAGAAGCAAATAGAGTTCAACCATGTACCCCATAGATTCTTGAATCTAAAATGAATATTTTTATAAATTCAACCTCCTCTCACTCATAACCTCATTTCACACATTTTTCGAACTGAACTGCATAATTGACTGGAAACTAGGATTTGGGAATCGTACAGGTTCGTATAGAGAGAGAACCAGTCAACGGCTTTCATCGGTGTAGGCAGTGTAGGTATCCTCGCTGTTGACTGTTTTTGTGCCTATTCGAATTTATATATATTTTGGAAATGGCAGTTTTTCTTTGATGTTTATACAATCACAAGAGTCCTCCCAAAGAGAATTAACACTTTACGACAAAAAAAAATCACTCGTTTGGGAATGAAGTTTTAAAAACGTATTAAAGACATTGATAAATATAAAAATATAATATAATATAACGTGTTCGGTTGAAGTTTTTTCTAAATTAAATTAACGTTAGGAAAACGTGTATTTTGAATGAAAATATCAACGTATTTCCCATACAACAATATAACGTTAGTTTTTAACGTAGTGTCCGAGTAGCAACGTTGAAACCACGTCTCCAAAACGTTTTCCTAACGTTGAAGATAACGATCAATTTTCAACGTTGAATATTGAAATTAGGATATAACGTATAGACATTTGGGAATGAAGGATGAGAAACGTATTCTATAAACATTGGTAAATAAATCGTATGAAACGTGTTTGGTAAAAGTTTTTTCAAAATTAAAATAACGTTTGAGAAACGAGTATTTTGAATAAAAATATTAACGTGTTTGCTACACGACATTTTGACGTCAGTTTTCAACGTAGTGTTAGAGCACCGTTGAAAACACGCCTTCAGAACGTATGTTTTCAACGTTGAAGATTACAACCAATTTTCAACGGTAAAATTTCCAACCTGAAATATTTATATGTTTAAATAACGTGCGTATGCTCATTGGGTAACGTTGGTGGAAAACTTTACTGTTATCTTTTTCTTTGACTAACTGTGAGGAAATCAATACTAATGAATCGCGTGGAAAAAACGTTATTTTACCATGTGTACTTCACCAATTCGATGAAAAATTGTTTGATAACAATGTATAATAAAGTTTAGCAATTTACGGTTTTGAAACGCAGGTCACGAACAAATTTTTTATGTTTTTCTATCACTAACAATCGGAAAGTAGTGACAGAATCGTGTTGAAAAAACGTTAATTGAAAGAGTTAAAGAGTTAAAGTCCTCAGCAACTTCAGATTTTTATCTGATGGCCCGAGAAAGTGCTAGGAATCGCACGTTAAAAGGTAAGACATCGTTAATCCTTGGCTCGCACAAGTTTTGACATTTGAGGGCTGCCGTTCGTAAGGGGACGACAGCTGGTTAACGGAAAAAACAATTTTAACAATTTTAACGTTGCAAATATACGTTAGTTCATTGTATTTTATCGATTCGATGATAAAGAGTTATAGAACAATGTATAATACACGTTGGTGCACGACAAATGAGAAACGTTGATTGCCTTCTGGAAAAAATTAGTGAAAAATCATGTTTGGGAAACGATTATTCTAGAAGATGAATCAACATTTTAGATAAACGTTTTATAAAGGTATACTTTCAACAAATCGTCAGAAAACACCGTTTGAATAACATTACATAAACGATTAGCTTTAACGTTGAAATTTTCAACTGACTTTCAACGGACTTTCAACGTTGAACTTCTTAACCAAAATCGTTTATTCAACCAATTATACGTGAACTAAACGTTGGAAAAACGTACGTGTGCCCATTGGGAAGGTATTTAATATATGACTGACCTGCTCAATAGATTGTTAATCGAATCTTATGAGGAAACTGAAATCATATGAAATGGGTTTTTGCTGGAAAAGTATGAAAACTTACATCAGTCCGAGAATTCTTCGGCAGTTTTGTTTGCAGCTTCTATCGAACGTTATTTTTTTGTCACTATTGGACTTGTATCATCTGTATATATTATAGTTTTATTTGGTGACATACATGTGAGTACTATATGAACCATCAAAATTATGAAATATAATGGAGCCAGTGCTGAGCTTTGTGGGACCCCGATTGTGACGAGGGCAGGTTGTGATTTTACCGAATTCATAACTACTACCTGCATCCTGTTTTTTAAATATGAGGAGAACATCACTGGCTACCCCCTAATTTCCATTCGGCAAAGTTTTTCTAGAAGTAGTTCATGGTTAACTATATGGAACACCCTAGTAAGATCAAAAATTAGGCAGAAAGAAAATTGCTCCTTATTAAGATCCATGTATAGGTGATCACGTAGTTTATTTATAGCATTAGGTGCTGATCTTTG
Source organism: Chrysolina haemoptera (assembly GCA_958298965.1). Taxonomy (NCBI): domain Eukaryota; kingdom Metazoa; phylum Arthropoda; class Insecta; order Coleoptera; family Chrysomelidae; genus Chrysolina; species Chrysolina haemoptera. The sequence goes on along the minus strand of OY282584.1, from coordinate 23,548,123 downwards.
CTGCCTGAAACCATGCTGACAATCAGGAATACGTTTGTGATGTTCGGTAAAGGACATGGCACGGATTATATGGGTTTCTGGGGTTCTACGAATTTTGTTCAATTTTTGATATGTGATGTAGGATGGGTGGGTGATCAAAAGTTACCACTGGCCCAAACGTGTGGCATACATCGTTTGGTCAAAAAAAACGTCCAAAGAAAATGGCGGATGCTCCTCAATAGAAACTATTCATTTAAAATCCGGTTCAGTTTCCAGTTTCGACAAAGTGAAAGTAATTTTTCTCAGATGTTAGGTGATCAAGAAAGAGATTGATGTGTTGTCACATAAATCCATGTAATGTACTGGGTGTTCCACAATTGATATAACATACCCCCAAAAAATTATCAATTCCAACATTTTATTGAATAAGTAGATTTCCCTTGTGATTGAATCAGAATTAGTGTTTCATTCTTGAAACATGAAAACAGAAACCACAGTGATACATTTATCATAAAGAGAATATGTAAAATACACATTAAAATAATAGTTTACCAAAACTAAAGAATACGTCCAACATGGACTATAATGTGAAAAATAATTGACAATTCAATTACTCAATTGTAAAAATAAGCGTGAGTGCATTCGATCTATCTTAGTTTAACTTAACAATACTGAGCGTTCAAGAGCTCAAGATATTATCAAGCACCTCACGCTTCTTTTACATTTGAGTAATTAAATTGTCATTTTTTTACTTTTCAGTTATAACTAAAAACCCGAAATCTCCGGCCCCAAAAAAATACCAATTTTGAATTGAATCTGATCATTTTCACAAAACTCATCCACCATCTTGGGGTGCCATCTTGAATTGATAAATTTTGACAAAAAACTCATAATCTCTGACCCCAAAAACCCTCACACACTAACTTTGAATCGAATCAGACCATAATGACAAATATAGTCTGTCATCTTGGAGACTCCATCTTTGATTCATTAATTTTGACAAAAAATTCGAAATATACGACCTGAAAAAGACCCACATATCAATTTTGAATCGAGTCTGATCATAATCACAAATCTCGTCCGCCATCTTGGAGCCGCCATTTTGAATTAATGAATTTTGATGAATAATTCATAATTTCGGACCCCAAAAACCCTTAAATACCAATAATGAATCAAATCGGACCATTATAACAAATCTCGTCCACCATCTTGTATCCGTCACTTCGTTTTTTTTCTATAACATAAATGCGAAATTACTTTGTCACCGGAGTTATGAACCCAAGCCCAATTTCAAATTCTTTGGACGTCTGGAAGTAGATGAAAATCACGTTCAAAGTTTCCGTTATATAGATACATACAAGTGAAGCTAATATAAGCCTGTTTCAACATAAATGAATCAAACAAGCGTCAGATATGAAAGGGAGAGCTAGAGGCATTTTTGCAACATTTAACCAGTTTATGAAATTCGAAAATTCAAAGAAAATGTAATCAAAATATAATTTCTTTTCGAAGAACAACTGCTTAGTCTTTGATACTTTCATATCTCGATGCCTTAAAACGTTATTTATTGACAGCTTTTCCGCTCTAGAGCGAGGTTATTCGCATTCATGAAATCCTTATTGCAGTTTGATGCACTATTTTTTGCTTTCAATGAAATGAAGAAATACTCAATTCGACCCCTGGAGTCTAGTTACTAGGATTTTATTGCACTTGTACCACTTGTAGCGGAAAATGTTTGGTGCTTCATGAAGGAATGAAAATATCTCGGAGATTTTGGAAACGAAGTGCTATTTTATTTCAGAAGTTGTATTTTTATATGTTTTTTACCTAAAGTATGTGTAAATGGATCACTATGTTTCCTGTACGGTTTTCTTCTTTTAAGAATGAAATGAATATTTGAAATTTCAATTGGTTGTGATTACAATTCAAGAAATGGAAACTACCCAAACACCTGAAGATGCTAATTTAGTTAGCGAAACGTGCATCAAGTGTAAATTGACGTAGTTTTGGTGTTTATGTAGTTTCTATTTCTTGAAGAGCATTTTTTGAGCACATGTTAGTATCACTCAGTACATTGATTGTGGGATTGTCCGAAACTGGACTCTGAGTAAGATTCAAAGAGAATATTTTCTATTGTGGTGCATCCGCCATTTTCTTTGGACGGTTTTTTTGACCAAACAATCTGTGCCACACGTTTGGACCAATGGTAACTTTTAATCACCTACCCATCCTACATCATATATCAAAAATTGAACAAAATTCGTAGAACCCCAAAAACCCATATAATCTGTGCCATGTCCTTTACTCAATCTCATATAGTAGCTATAATCAATTATTTTTGCTAATTGGGATTGCAAACATACATTTCTATGGTTATTTACTCCATTTTTGATCTTTTATTTTTATAGATAGGAATATATTTTGACATTTTTATCACATCCGGATAGATCCCTCCAAAGATCAATTTATCTATTATTAATAGTACAGTAGCCACAGACAAATGTAAGCCACAAGTGAAGAATGAATCATAGCACTTTGAAACTCGGCACAGAACTTCTTGACATCACACATTGTTAGAAAAAAGATTGTTCCCCAAAATATCAGGGGTGGAGCCAAAAAAATATATAAAAAAAAATTCTTTGCTTTTGTTTCGGAAAGTATAAGATTTATCAAGAAAAATATTCAACAGAGCGAAAGATAATTCAATTCTCCACAAGAAATACACCCAGTAATTTCTCACAAAATGCACTCGTTTTCTCAGAAAACCTGATTGAATTCCGATATCAAATTTCAGGCTCGCGTTAACTCGCCACTGCAATTTCCGGCAGGGCCAAAAATCAGATTTGTCATAACTTTGTTAAAATTATAGTAGAAGAAAAAGAAAAAGTGTATATCGTTCATGAAGACTTCTTCTTGCAAAAATAACATGGGAGTATCTGAGTACCCAAAATGTGTTTTGTCCCTCTTCATATAACCCTACAATATACAATATTTACGGAGAATCCGAAAGTAAGTCACATTTTATTTGATATAAACTAGTTATACTAAAGCAGGAATCAGTACCCCCTTTGGAACATATGCAACGATTTTAGACTAGTGAGATACGTCTCACTTATACATGCCAAATAAAAAACTGTGTTTTACTCCAGCCTCAGTTTTGAACTCATCCATAATTTCTTCAGTAAATGTTGACAATAATCGTTCATATACATCCTACATGAAAAATGAAGTATGTGATTTCAAGCTTGAGGTGCCGTATTTACTAAATTGCTCATGATTTTCGGTTCATCCGCAAACATCTCCGTGAAGTGCGACAAAACACATATCAGGTACACAAATACTCGCAAGGAATGGGTGCAGAAATAGAGTATTGATCGAAAATGGCGCTACTTTTATATGGTTGGTTGGCTCGACTTTTTATTAATTTTTTATTTTCAAATGAGCGAGATATTACATGTTAATGTTAACTTTGGAAAACCTGTATAAGTTTCAGCCACAGATATGGCACCAGTCTCAATGATTCAAGAAAGGTATTCGTTGATGAACACTTCGGTTAAAGTTTTGGCGACTCCATCTGTACCTGTCTCCCAATCTGTTTGATTGTGAATATTTCTCCGTATATTTTTCCCTTACTGATTATTTTTGTGAGCATTCCCCAAAAATTCTACCCAGAAGTTTCGGTTGTTGTTTATCAATTTGGTTTTAAAATTTTCGTGCCCACGTTCAATAATTCCAGAGAGAGTAGAGACTAAAGCATCGGACAACCTGGAGTACAATATTCTAATTGATTATTCTTCAAAATCAGAATATACAGGGTGTAATCTAACCTCTTGCACACCCTTGAAGGACAGGTGTATAATGCCATTTTATAACGAATGGCAAGTCTGAAAAATTCAAATCCGGTAGTTCCGCGGACAGCGGTTCATCATGGGCCCTTCCTTCATGAAATATCTTGTTCACTTCAACTTCCAATTTTTTCTAAGAAAATTTTTCATTTCGTTGGCTGTTAAGAGGCTTTGATTGTTTTTCAGAAAGAAGAGTGTTTAATCGTCCACGCGAATTTTTCTGTTGTTTGTCCCTTATTATTTTATGTTGTCATTGAAATTTTTTTATAATAATAATAACAACAGTATTACAAATTCATTCATGAAGAGTATAAATTATTCAGCTTCAAGCAATGAAAACAAATTTTAATAATGTTGGTATATGCACTTATTTAACTACTGAAAAAGCTATAACTATGAAGTTTGTAAAACGTAGATGAATGGACACGATAAACATAAAAAAAGAATATAAATAGGTATTCACAATTCATATGGATTGGTGTGGAATATGTAAAATGTGTGAATGTGTGATTTACAATGGAATGTGTCACAATATAGTACATAAAATACATATCTACAAAATAATGATATAATTATAGCCAGTTAAAAAAATTAATGAACAATAGTATTTCGTATGATACTTGTAACCGAATATAGTCGTGGTGAAGGGAAATAGGCCTTTCGGGGGTGATACCTCGAATGCTCGCAATAATATCGATCAAATTGCTTGATAACACCACAAGCCCGAAAGGACGAATGGTGTTACATCAAAACAATTCGATCGAGTTTAGGATTTCTGACAAAATTTTTGATAGTGTTGTGAGCACGAGTCGTATTTATTGAGAGAATTTCACGAACAAAGTCGATAAAGTGTCTTCGCCTTGAATTCTTCAATAGTTACACCTAATGAATGGTACACATAAATTCTGTTAACCTGACATTTATATCATATTAGATTATAAGATATATCATTATTGTTTATATTTGTGGTTGCCACTTGACAAGGTGGTCTTATCTCCTCGAAAAGAAGGAAGCGTGTTGTAACATTATTATTTTTCCACTATCAGCTATTCAGAGTCATAGTTATAAAATTGAATTCGATTTGTATTTATTAGCTCGATGCTAAAAATTGCCTACCTTAATAAAATCTAATTGTCATTGAAACATTATTTCTTCCTTTTGATGAAACGAAAGAACACTCTTTTCTCTTATTTCCACTAGATTTTTATTGTTACGACCGGCTTCGGGTTTTATCCCATTATCAAGTATAAAAACTAACTAATACAATTGAACTCTAAGCCTAGTTATATAGGGAGTTTGCAGGTAGGCTGGATGGAGAGGTAATTAAGGGAACAAGGGTGAAACAATATAAACTTAAATCCTGGAGGTGATGGAAATTACCTGGGTTGTCAAATTTATAAATTCAAAAGTAGAGACCTACACAAATCGAGTTGCTCGTTGAGGGTTCTAAATTTCGGGTTTTAATTGATTTATTAATTTCCATGGCTTCCAACAGATTCATTGTCTTCCCTTTATTACATGTGTGTAGAATTTTGAGGTTATCTTTACTTATCTTGTGTTTGGATTCTTGTAGATGTTCGTGTGTTCACGGAACCTTAGGTCAAAATTTCTACCTGTTTGGCCTGTATATACTGCAGAGCATTCCCCGCATTCTAATCTATATATCCCTGATATTTTCATTCTGTCTCGTTTAGGTTTAGCATTGAATAGAATTCTGCCTAAATTATTATTACTTATAAAAGCTGTTGTTATTTTGAATTTAGAAAAATAATTTTGGATGTTTTCTGAAAGTTTACCTGAGTAAGTAATGCTACCGTATTTACGTGTATTACGTTCTTCAATATTTGGGTATAGTTCATTCTTAATCATTTTTTGAGTTTTACCTGATATTAATTTCTCTATTAAAGAAACTGGTACTTGATGGTTTACCGCGATTTGTTTAATTATGTTTAGTTCATCCTGGAAATTCTTATCAGGTAAAGGGATCGCGAATGCTCTGTGTATAATTGACCTAAACGCAGACAATTTGTGTGAGATCGGACTGAAAGAATCAAAGGGAATTGTACAGTCTGTGAAGGTGTTTTTCCGGTATATATTAAATTGAAAACTATTATTAACTCTTGAAATACTTAGATCTAAGAAGTTAAGCTTCTTGTTTTGTTCGATTTCTACTGTGAATTTAACTTTGTTATGTAGACTATTTAGGAAGTTCAAAAATTGATTAATTTGTCTGTTAGAACCATCAAAACCTACTAGTACGTCATCCACGTATCTGAACCAAAACACAATATGCTTCTTAAAAAGGGGGTTGTTAAGGATGAGGGTATTTTCTAGGTTGTCCATAAAAATATCTGCCAGAATGGGACTCAATGGTGAGCCCATGGGAAGACCTGAGTTTTGTAGAAAAAAACTATTATTATATTTGAAAAAATTCTGTTTTAGGCATATATTCAAGAGATTGCAAAATTCGTTAGTTATATATGGGTTCGTATTACATTTATCTAATATGTTCTTTACAAGGGGAAGACATTCGTCTGTTGGAATGTCAGGAAACATGTTTTTAACGTCGAAGGATACTAGTTTGATATTGTTTTTGATATTCAAATTTGATAATTTGTTGGCTAGGTCTACTGAGTTCAAAACTGTGTTGGAAGGAGTGAATTTTGTAAGGTCTCTGAATTTTGAATTTAAAAACTTTGACAACTTACCAGTTGGGACATCAATATACGATACTACGGGTCCGGCTGGATGTCCTTCTTTGTGGAGCTTGATCAAACCATACATTTCTGGAGGCTGTGGGTTCATACATAACGTCTTTCTTATATCCCATGGCGTGGGAAACAGCATTGTTGATTCTTCCATGACGTTCTTAGCTTGTTGGGAATACATTTTGGTGGGATCATTTTTAAGAATGGTGACATCTAATGTATTCACTACTTCTTGCATTTTTGAAAAATACTCTCGTTCTTCTAGACATACGATGCTGTCTCCTTTATCTGCTTTGGTGAAAATGAGTTTGTTGTGGGTTCTTTTCTCCGTTAAGTCCTTTAATGTATCGTTGATATTACTGGGATAGTCGGGTGGCTGAGCTTCCCTAATGATTTCTGCAACTTTGTGTTTGTGAAGGGATGGGTTATCTACTATGTTGAAATTGTTTGAGATAATCAGTTCCGCTTGAACTCCTATGATATCTTTCCTGCTCCTGTTGTCCGGGGGCGCGAATTTTGGTCCTTTTTCTAGCAGTTCTATTTCTTTATTATCGAATTTGGCATTTGATAGGTTGACGAATCTTGTGTAGAATTTATGATCCGAAAATTGAATGTTTTGTTCTTTCTTAGTTGGCTTTTGTAAAGTAAAGATAACCTCAAAATTCTACACACATGTAATAAAGGGAAGACAATGAATCTGTTGGAAGTCATGGAAATTAATAAATCAATTAAAAACCCGAAATTTAGAACCCTCAACGAGCAACTCGATTTGTGTAGGTCTCCACTTTTGAATTTATAAATTTGACAACCCAGGTAATTTCCATCACCTCCAGGGTTTAAGTTTATATTGTTTCACCCTTGTTCCCTTAATCACCTCTCCATCCAGCCTACCTGCAAACTCCCTATATAACTAGGCTTAGAGTTCAATTGTATTAGTTAGTTTTTATACTTGATAATGGGATAAAACCCGAAACCGGTCGTAACAATAAAAATCTAGTGGAAATAAGACAAAAGAGTGTTCTTTCGTTTCATCAAAGTGATCATGAATTTCCACAAAATAAACAAGTCATCAATCACACAAATTATTTCTTCCGTAGTGTGTCCACTTTGGATATATTTACAGCCATTTCTCATCTTTCATTATCTATACTTCCTCAAATTATTTGTATTTCCAGCGCTGTCTATTGTCAGAGAACAGCTGTTCAGTTGGCAGTGCAGTTCAGTGACTGTCTTTTGGGCATAGAGTACTTTCCCAGGTAGATACGACTCGTACTATATAACACATCTGTGATGTATCCGTCGAAATGACCTTTAAAAGCCGTCAGTGTCATGAATTGGGAAAGACACCATATGGTGATAATAGTTATCTGTCCTCACAAATTCCCGTATGTTTGAGTATCAGATAATGTTAGGTCATGAAATGTTGTACGAAACATCTGAGAATCCTTTGTTGATATTTTGACACGTCGAGGAATGAAGTTACTTGGCAACTCCGCTAAGGCTCTAGATATCGGTCTTGGATACGTTAAAGAGGAAATGGTTTCATAACCGGGCTCAATAAAGAAGAAGAAGTCTATTCTGATTTCCGATTTTCGGCTACTGTGGAAATTATTTGTGAGCAGAAAGTGATGAGAATTTTGAGTTGAATTTGAATATTGATTTCTGCAATCATCCTGTCAATGGGATTATTCTTTCAACTGAATTAATGTTTTCCATAGTTTGTCACGTTGGTGATTTGATGGGAAGCTGATTATTTTTTGGAAAACATACCCAAATAGGGGACTATAAACTCACTTTCTAGCCACATAAGGTAAGCAGAATCCTTCGACTATATCCTTGAGCCTTTGGCAATGCTATCTATCTTGTAGGCATAATTTTGATCATCGTGAAAATCAAGCCTAAGTTGTTGACCCTTTGACTAGGACTATGATATTTGGACATAACATCTGTAGAGGAACCTGTTAACAGGATCTTTCCCGCAGTTTGCACCAGGCTTTCCTAGACAAAGGTATGAGGTCTATTCAAGTTGGTATCAGGCAGTCAATTATTCAATTTCAGGGTCTTTGGTCTTAGCATATTTCATCCCAGAGCACTAGTCGTACTGGAAGGACTCATCTGTTGTCTTGGTCTACTTACTGTTCGACTGAAGAACTCATCTTTGGTCTTGGCATATTTCATCCCAGAGCACTGGTCGTACTGGAAGGACTCATCTGTTGTCCTGTTCTACTTACCGTTCGACTGAAAAACTCACCTTTGTTCTTGGCATATTTCATCCCAGAGCACTAGTCGTACTAGAAGGACTCACCTGTTGTCTTGGTCTACTTACCGTTCGACTGAAGAACTCATCTTTTGTCTCTGCATACTTATCGTTAGTCTGGAGGACTCATCTGTCGTGTGGGAGTCACTACCCTGAAGGCTGACACTTACCTTGCACCTTCACTACTGGTATCCTTCCACCTGGTAGATTCCACCATATTGCCTGGCTGAAACCAATCTGATGTGCACGTAAGTTAACCAGTTCAACCAATATTATATACCTTTTTTTACCTTTTGTTTATTTAAAATAATTACCTTGAGATTCTGTCAACGCTACAGGTAAGGTGCACCTAACTTAAGCGGGTTTATTTACTATTCTACCCTAACGGGGTATATTGTGCAGAGCAATATAACTGTGGGTAATTACCCCTAGATAGTTGAGCCCTGGGCTATTCCCCTAGTTGATTTATGTAATATTTTCTATTATACTTCACCACTAAGGTGTCTGATAATTTCTAATAAGCCTTCAGCTACTGCATACTACGGTGTCTTTGATAGTTTCTAATAAGCTTTCAGCTACTTCGACTTCTAGGTGTCCTGCTACTGTCTAATAAAACCCTTGTCACATTATAGATTATATGACTTAATCATTAAGCTGGTTATTAATTAAGAGGGTGGAAATTGCCTGAATTATTACTATTCGTGTTATATGGGAATTGGTAAAATTATCTCTACAGGGGGCTCAGCATTCCTATGACTGGCGCCCGCACTTGTAATATCACAAGACATTTTGTTCCCCTCTTCACTGGAGCTTAGCCGCGAGCCTACCCTGTCACTCTAACAGCTTTTGGACACTTGTCAAAATTTATATCGCAGAAGACGCGACTTTCATATCGTGAGAGAAATTATCAACAGCATTCAACTACAAATAACCCTATGAGTAATTTCAGGTGATTTGTATTCGGGTATTTATGTCGATTGATTGGATATGTTTTTCTTCGAGAGATGCGCCATAATTCAGTAGGGAAAGGCTGAAATAGTAACGTCTCGAGTTTTTCAACTCATTGAAAATTGTCAAATATAACCAGCATGACTGAACAACCAATGTGTCACATCAGTACTGCTGTTTTTCTTAAAAATCTTCGTTTTTGAATATGATTCTTAAGGGATTATTTTCGAAACTGTCAACTAATCGCCAATAATTAAAAGATATTCTTGTTTGAATAACTCACCGTGGATGTTATTCGTTCAGAATGTTTGGTGCTAAGAACGCAATCCTCTGAATGGTTTGCTGATACTTACACCCTCCGGCGCAAAGGAAATAAAGAGTACTCCATATATTTCAGACAATCCACACGAGAATGGTATTGTTTGCTGTTAGCGAAATTGAATGGACAAAAAATAGCGTTTGAAGTTGAAGTAGCACTCACCAACTCCTTCCAGGCTGTAGTTGTTATGGTGGGAACGCCTTCAAACTGGCAAAATGAACTGTATTTTCGATTTTGAATGCGAATAGCGGTTGATGCGGTTGAAATTACTTTAGATGTCACATTACGTAAGAATATATTCGATCCGTCACTTTGTTTACATTGGTAAACAAACTTCTCCATCTCAGCATGCTCCATGTGCATACCTCAACTCAATATTTTGCGAAAATATAAATATAATATTGGAAATGAAATGAGCGAATTAAATAAATATACTCTGAAGTGGTCAAAACATCTATATTAGAATTTTACTAACTAACTAGAGCGAACATTCTCCCCCAACTAAAAATTATATGATAATTTAGTGAAGAACACAGCTTCACCAATGCTCTTTTGATAGTACATTGTTTGGTATGGACATCCGCAACACGTGCTATACCGTCCGTACCGTAGTAGAGTTTTTGTATTCGGCCTAGAGGCCATTTCAGTGGTGAAGTTGACTCATTCTTAGGACCATAGTTCCTTCAGATAACGTCAGCTATCAAGCCACTTGCATCTCTGTTGGAGATAATGCAAATATTCATTACTCCACCGTTTCCAAAAATGTTGATGGAGCCGCTGTATTAAGTGCCATCGATTAAGTTTATTGATTTCAACTGTGTCAAGTCAGGATCAGGAATTGAACTGAGTGAGTGTTCCGGTGTCAGCACCAAAAAATCATTCGAATCCGAACTAAGTGGGTACAAAGACGAGAATTCAAATTATTGAATTATTGAATCATTAGATTCCATTTGCGTCAAAAGAGTATAGAACTCCTCATATGGCATTATTTGATCACCGACAATGATATACAAATTAGTCCTGACAGACTTCACCCCTGCCTCGGCTAGACCTGCAAAATAGGGTGATCCAGTTGGATTGAATTTAAAGATCATTGATTGGCTTTCTGGTGCTTGTTTTACCATTTCTAAAATTTGTCGGTTTGCTCCGAAAAAATTTGTTCCGCAACCTGATGTTATGGTAGAACAGCGCCCCTTACGAGCGACAAATCGCCGGAGCGCAGCTATAAAAGCTTTACTGGTTAAATCTGAGGCTTATTCAAGATGAATACATTTTGCTGCGAAACACACAAAAACACATATGTAACCCTTGTATGTTTTCGCACTTCGTAATCCATCTATGGTTATGGAAAAAGGGCCTGTGTAGTCTTGACCCACACAAGAAAATGCTTTGAGTTGTAAAACCCTTAAACTTGGTAGATCAGCCATTGGAGGTTGATATGATTTTGGGGGCAAACACCAACAGCTATTGCAATTTGAAATTATTTTATTTAAAGCTGGTTTGGAAAACATAATCCAAAACTGCTCATTTATTGAAAATAATAGAATTTGTATACCTGGATAATGATGCAATTTATGTAAACTGGACATGATCAATTCCGTTAGTCGAGAATTTCTAGTAATACGGCAGAACATTTTTTGTTATACGAAGACGTCCACCTACTTGCAAAATATCATTTTCTTTCCATTTTTCAAATGTTTGGTATCGGTAGGGTAATGTAAAATCTGAGTGCATTTCACAGCTAAAGTCATTGCATTTTGAAGCACTAAAAGCGATAAATGGCTGGCTTTCCTGTTCTCAGGATTAAAAGTCGATTATGTGAAAAACGAAGAATGAATGCCAACATTCTAATAATTTTCGACAGGGAGAAAAATGTATTCAAAATATCGTGAATAATACTTTCTACCGGGAGAGTGGTAAGCGTTATTTTTATTTCTTCTGTGTGTCAGGTGATAAATTTCCGTCAATTTCAAACAAAGTTGTTGGCCAAAGTTTGTTCTTATGTTTCAACCAAGGAGGTCCAGGAAACCACATCTTATCTCTGATTAGTTCTGAAGGAAGTAACCCACATCATGCAGAATCAGCTGGATTAACCTTGGATGAGACATGGTGCCAAAAAGAAGGACGAATACGTTTTTGACTGAATGTCACGTGATTACTAACAAAAGTTTTCCATCTCTGTGGTGAAGATTCAATCCAAATCAATGTTATGAAACTATCTGTGTAGGCTTATGTTTGAAGAATGTTTATTTTATCTTTGAATGTTTTCATAACAGTTGAAAGCAACTTCGCAATAAGAACACAGCACACAGTTCATGGCGGGCGACTGATATTGTTTTTATCGGTGCATCCTCAGATTTGCCACATACAAAATGTGTGTTGAATAAATCTTCAGTTTGCTGAACTCTGAAATATATAACGCAAGAGTAAGTCCTTTTTGCATGTATTTCACACTGTAAATCGTTAAATAACATGTGGCGAGAAATTCTCTTTTGAACTGAGACCATTTGTAGATAATTTCCTTAGGTTGAACCTCATCCCAGTAAATTCCGAGACTCCTCAGGTGTTGCAAAAGTAGTTTAGCGAATAAGGTGACTGGAGTAAAAAAAACCAATGGATCAAAAACGGGAGCGATATCAGATAAAATTTGATGTTTTGTGGAACTGTTAACTGATAAATCAATATTATAAGTGAAGTTGGCTCCCACTGTAACCCTAAAATATCAGTAGCTCACGATACTTCTTCATCGAAAGAAATTGAGTTATTATAGATTATAGATCAGCTGAAAATGATTGATTATTACTCGTCGACTTGCGTAATTTCAAAATTTCCTCTCTTAAAAATTTCAATTAATTGATCTCTAATCAACTTCGCATTTTCTAATGACGAGCACCCTGTACATATATCGTCAATATACACATTATTTTCTAAGACATTGGTTGTTAACGGAAAATGTTTTCTTTCATCGTGAACCAATTGCAGGATTGTTTTATTGGCTAAATTTGGACTACTAGAAAGTCCGAAGGTTACAGTTTTCAAACGAAAATCTTTCACAAATTCATAAGGTACTGATAAATTTCCATAATATTCTCTGATCGTCCTGATGTTTGGGATTAATTAAAATTTTCAAGAACATTTTTTCTACGTCTGCCGTAAAAACTATGGGAATTCGGAAATCCAATAAAACCAATAAAATATTTTTCTGCAATTTTTCACAGGTTCATCAGCATTTCCTATAATACGCCCCTGTTCTAATATATGGGGAAAAACTTCAGCGCCAAGAAGCATATCAATTGACGATGATTTGTGGAAATTTTCATCGTCTAATTTGAGATTTTTAATGTGTGACCATTTTGCAACATCAAATGATGTACTTGGCAAATTAGCGCATAACTTAGAAATAATAACAGCTGTTAAATAACATTTGAAGTTGAAGTAGCACTCACCAAATCCTTCCTTGCGAAATGAACTGTATTTCCAGATTTGATGCGTTTGAAATTATTTCTAGTTACAACCATATATGTAATGCTGTCATTACTAAAGTCATTGAAGGTTGGGAAGTGTCTTCCCGCCCTAACTTCCCACCCTCATTTCCCGCCCTCAATTAATCTATTCTAGATGAATATTTTTCTGACATTTATTGACTTCATCTAACATTTATTTATATTGGTAACAATTGTATTCCCCGTAGCCACGGTAACAATATTTCTACTTCATTATTCTGAGAAAACCGTGTTCTTGGTGATTTGTCTTCAAATGTAATATTTTAGGTATGTTCAGAACGAAACAGAGATTTATTAATTTTGATCGAAATATGATGGTTGTGAATAAAATAGTATACAAACCTTGGTAGGAAGTTTCATTTCTGTCTCGAGATCATAGCTAACCTCGACGCTTTGTGTCTCGGTTAACTTACTAATCTCACGACAGTAATGAATCTCTTTCCACCTTGGCGTGTAATATACTATTAATGTCACACTGACGTAAGAATATATTCGATCCGTCACTTTATTTACATTGGTAAACAAACTCCTCCATCTCAGCATGCTCCATGTGCATACCTCAAATCAATATTTCGCGAAAATATAAATATAATATTATAAATGAAATGAGCGAATTGAATAAACTTTCTCTTAAGTGGTCAAAACATCGATATAAGGATTTTACTAACTAACTCAAAACTAAATCAGTGCAGTAGATCGAACAGGTATTGATTTTGTAAAACAATTTCTGACCAGTAATAGTCTTAGAACTGACAGCAAGTTCGGTTACCGTGTGAGATACAAGGCTAAAACTTTGCATATAGTCGCTTAATTGAATATCGGTTGGGTGAGAAATCATCAGTCTGGCTGGATATGCGTGGGTCCAACATTATTCCAAACTAAAAAGTACATTGCTTGTCAGATCACGATCGCATTGGAATTCGTCTGATCCTTGTATTTCTTGGCGAGGACAAGGGCTGGTTGTGATTATCCAGTATATAACTATAAGAGAGATCCACGGAATTTACAGTTCAACCAGTTCTCATCGATATAAGAAAAATATACCGGTTTCGAAGAAAATTCTGACAACTGTCACTTTTCAAAATCAGTTTGTCAAATCCTGGAGAAAAAACCTATAATTCGAGTGGAGTAGAACTTGATGAAGCAGTTCAACCAAAAGCTAAGAATCCATACAACATATCTTTGTTAGTTCAATCACATAATTTGCTCAGTTTTCACAACTTGCTTGTAAGCATTCTAATTTCGTAGTTGTATTTCATTCAATCCAATGACTGCTAACGCTTCTTCTTCTCTTAATATATAATAATATATTCTGTAATATTTGTGAAGAATCCTCCAATACACAATCTAATTTGAATAAATCAGCTTCCACACAACCTGTCAATTCTGTTTTGTTGCCTCATTCTACTAAAGATGTTTCATCTAATACTACCTTTCATTGTCCTCATTGAAACGATCCAGTTACATACGAAAAGAATTCCTAAATCCGCAAGGAACTGCTCTGTCTCCGCTCTCTGTAAAATAATAGATGATTGTTTACATACCAACTCTCCAACAAGCTGGGAAAACTTGTTATCTTTTCCATATACCTTGTTCACCATCCCACATACCAAGGAGTCCCGTAGATCTTCTCTCACATCTCTTATGCAGAAAAACATCAAACTTCTTAATTCCAAGACCAATGCCATTCTATCTAAGATCGATAAAAGGAAATACAACCGAAACTTTTCCAAGCTTGTTTTAAGTAAATTAGCTGATGGTGATATTAGGTCAGCTATCAGACTCTTGAGCTCCAGTGATACGTTGGCTGATTACGATGAATCTATACTATCAGTTCTTCGATCAAAACAACCTCGATCAGATTCCTTTATGATTTCTCTGGATTAGCTAGGTGTTCCAATTTTCAGAACAGTATCGGAGGCCATTAAATCTTTTCGCTCTGGTTCTGCTTGTGGTTAAGATTCATTCCGCTCTAACAACATGCAAGACCTCATTAGTCACAGCTCTGGAAATTCGGGACAGAAACTTCTTTCTTCTGTTACAAAATTATGTAACTTCATTTTAACTGGTAGGGTTTCTCCACAAATTTGTCCTATTGTTTTTGGTGCTTCACTGTGTGCTCTTCGGAAAAAGATGGAGGAGTGAGACCGATTGCTGTTGTTATCTTTTATCGTCGATTGGTAGCTAAACTCTGTTGCATGCGGATCAAAGACGAACTAGGATCGATGTTACGCCCACTACAGTTTGATTTCGGTACTGCAGGTGGATGTGATGCTGTTGCTCATGCTGCCGTATATATATATATATATATATATATATATATATATATATATATAAATAATATAAATAATATATAAATAAAGCAGAAAACTTAACACTTGGCTATACCGTACTGAAGAGGTCTAATGAGTCCGAAACGGATCCGTCTACGGTTGCATTATGAGGGTTCACCCACTAATTTTCTCCTTTGATATATATATATAAATTGATATATATATATATATAAATTGATATATATATATATATATATATATCAATTTATATATCAATTTTCATCCAAATCACGATTCAAAAATGTTTTTCAGAATAGATTTTAAAAATGCCTTCAACGCGATAGATAGGAACATCATGCTTCGTAAGGTTAAAGATTCGTCACCAGGATTATATCCCTTCTTAAGTCAGAGTTATAAATGGACGTAGTTTTGCAAAAAGGAACCAAGCGACATGATCGTCGAAAATGAGTACTAAGCACAAATCGATGGCTAAATATCCATTCTATTTTTAGAAAAAAAGAACCAAGCGGATTTTATATATTTAGGCACTTATTTTCCCCGAAAGAACCATCTCAAATCATGGGAATGAATTAATTTGTTATGCAAAAAAGAACCATGTGAGATGGTTCTTTTTTGCATATCTCCTTTTGATCATTTCTCGGTATATCAGTGAGATAGATCATATTATTTGTAAAATGCGGTGAGAGTCATAAAACTTCTAAATATTAGTTATTCAACCCTTGTTGTTCTTCAGTAATACGTAATACGTGCATATGTGAACATCGTGTCTGGTCGAGTTGTGATACTTATTTCGAAATGAATAACGAAATGATTTCACGGCGTACTATGGAGCTGGTTAGAAAATGTTTGGCCGAAAATAGGAATAATATGGAAACACAAGGTTGGTATTACCCTTTACACTCACAGCAGATATGGATATCAGAATGAATAATGTATTCCTTGTTTCATCAGCGGTGAGCCAATCCGTGTGCACTAGTGGAAATATCTCAGTAAATGAATCAGAAGGTTATTCAGGGGTAAATACAGACCGAAGAATAAAGAATACAGTACAAGAAAATGAAAAAGAAAATATAAAACCTCATAGATCATTGAAACCCAATGAACTCGATCCAAAATTTGATGAGTTGTTCACGAACCTAGCAAATAATGAGGTAAAATATTGATTCCAGAGAGGTATGAAATTGAAAATGTTTTATGTATATTATTTTGCAGGCCAACAATAGAACAAATATGACACATCAGATGTTTCCTGTACTCCAACAGAACCAATCACCAATGATAGTCACGACTTGTCAGTAAAATATTTGGTGCAGTGCTCAGGACAAAGTGAATGGAATGACATCAATATTGCAGAACAAAAGGATGAGATAGAAAATGATATATCTCGTATATCATCAGAACCAAATGAACTTGATCCAGAAGTTGCTGCTATTTTTGCAAATTTATCAGATGATTCAGTGAAAGATCCTGATTTCAATCCTTATTCCGAGGTGATATACTTATACAAGTAGATATAAAATTCCGAAATTATTGTATATTTTCTTTTTTAGCACAACGATGGAACTGTGGAGGTAGACATATCCAGTCCTGAAACAGAACAGAAAACCTATGCAACGTTGATGCCAGTGGTTACTTCGGAAAGGTCTCCCGAAACTGATTCCAGTGTCAGTATTGAAAATAAGGGTAGACCAAAAAGAGGGCGGAAAAGGAAATTCGGGAATATGTTACGGGAAGAGAGGAAGAATAAGAAATATCAATGTAAAGAATATGTTAACTACAAGAAGAAAAAAATTGCAGCAAAGGAATTCATTCCCTATGATTGTCAGTGCACTTCATTATGTGCTACAAAAATTCCTGAGGAATTGCGTAGGCTGGAATTTCAAAAGTTTTGTGAGCTTGGAAGTTATACTTCTCAAAACTTGTTCATTATTGCAAATATAGTTGAAACCAAAATTGTTAGAAAACGTAGCTCTGAAATTGCTAAAAAACAAAAGCAATTTTCCAGAGCATACTCACTTAAGAAAATTCCAGTCTGCCGCAATATGTTCATGAAGACCTTAGGTGTGTCAACAAAGCGAATAAATACTGCACTATCAAAAATGAGACAAGACGCGACTATTGCAGATAAAAGAGGAACCCAAGGCGGGTGGAATAAAATCACAGAGACTTTAAAAAAAGGAGTTCTAGACCACATAAAGTTGTTTCCAAAGTACAAATCACATTATAGACGTGCTGAGACAGATGCCGAGTTTTTGCCACCCGAGATGACATTGACAAAAATGTATGAGCTCTACGGAGATGGACGAAATAAACCAGATATGGTCAGCTTCTCAACTTACAAGAAATTGTTTTATGAAAATTTTAATTTGAAATTCAAAACTCTGAAAAAAGATACACGTAACACCTGCGATAAGTTGAACATGCAAATACAAAATGTAGAAAATGCGGAAGAGAAAAATCAGTTAGAGAGAAACCATGATGAACATATCACAAGGAAACTGAAGGACGATATGAAATTCGCTTCAAATAATAATTTTTTCGAATGTCTTACAGTCGACCTGCAAAAAACATTACCTCTGCCACGAATCCCAACCAACTTGATATTCTACAAGAGGCAATTATGGGTATACAACTGCGGCATTCACTCTGGCAAGTTGAAAAGAGGATTTTGTTACCCTTGGGTAGAAGGAGTTGCAGGACGAGGCGCACAAGAAGTTGCTTCTTGTTTACTAAAACATATTGAAGAGAGAGTTCCAGATGGTGTCACTGATTTAGTTTTGTGGAGCGACTCTTGTGGCGGGCAAAATCGCAACATCAAAATGGTGCTGATGGTGAAGTGTGCTTTGCATAGCCACCCTTCTCTGAAAAAAATTACTATGCGATTCCCAATTTCTGGACATAGTTACCTCCCAAATGATGATGATTTTGGAAAAATAGAATCTGCACTAAAGAGACAACAACGTCTTTACTCTCCTGAAGACTACTACAAAATTATGAAAATTTGCCGCAAAAAAAATCCTTTGGTAGTGACGCCAATGGAGAGTGGCAATTTTTATGGAGTTGCAGAAAATATAGAAAAACAGATTACCAATCGCGGAGTTAATGGAGAAGATATAAATTGGTTGAAAACGAGGGAAATAGTTTTGATTAAAGACCGACCTTATGCCATTCTTATGAAGCAAAGTTTGAATGCTGAAGCGATGGCGGTAGAAATAGATATTTCCAAGAGAACTCGTGGTCGACCTCTGGATAGTGGAATACAAAAAAGTAAACTGAATGCGCTTTGGCCAAGAGGGAAGGGAATTGCGAAGGAAAAACTCAACGACATAAAGTCGCTCTTGCATCTGATACCACAAGATTGCCAATCATTTTATTCGACACTTTTCGCAGACGATACAGTGGAAGATGACATTCACGGGTATACGGGCCCATTAGACTTTGAACCTAATCCTACAATATAAAAAATGTTGCAATTTCTTATTTCATAAATAAATACATTTGAATGGACTTATTTTTGTGTTTACTTTTCAGGTTTTCATCCAAAATTCCCTGAAAATTCAAAATGCAAAAAGGAACCAACGTACATTAAAAAAAAAAAAATGTTTTTTGAGGATATTTAAACTGAGAATGTTTTCCATTGAATTCTGCATATTTTTCTACATGGGATGAGATAAGAAATCAATATTGTCGCTTGGTTCCTTTTTGCATAACTACGTCCAAATCAGCTTCCTATTTGAGTTTTGGTGAACATCTGATTCTGTCTGAGAGAGGTGTTCAACAAGGTGATCCCTCAGGACCTGCTCTTTTTTGTCTGACCATCGACAAACTCACTAGGAATATATCATCCGAATTTAATTGCTGGTATTTGCACGATGGCTCAATCGCTGGCGATGAAAACATTGTTTCAAATGATTTAGAAAAAATCATTAATTATTCAAAAAATCTTGGACTTGAACTAAATTTTGATAAATGCGAGTTGAAACTTCCTAAACACGTCGCATTGTTTCTGTTGAAAAATTGTTTGGCGATTCCAAAACTCATGTACGCCCTCAGATGTTCCCCGCACTTGGTCAAGTCAGTTAGTGCTCAACGAATTTGATAATTTACTCCGTAACACGACGGAATATGTTACAAATAATCATTTCAATAATGATTCATGGCACCAATCAACGCTTCCTGTGAATCTTGGCGGACTGGGGTTACGTTCGTCTACTTCTTTAGCTCAACCAGTTATTCTGTCTTCAGTTAATAGTGTTTCTGATCTTATCGATTCCATCCTTCATTCTTTTTTTATCAATACCAAAGACGATTCTAATGCTAAAGGTGAATCACTTTGGCATGACACAACTAATATTGATCCTCCTACAGATAAAAAAAATATACAAAAGGTATGAGACCGACCTCTTCTGAACATTAAAACTGATAAACTTCTGGAATCTACAAGTGTATATGATAAAACTCGCCGGAAAGCAGCAATGATTAAGGAATTGGGTGCTTTACCTGTTGCATAACTTGTGACGCTATTAGACGATTTATCTTTCAGTAACAGTTGAGATGATGGTAAATGACCAGATGGTGTGTCTCTTATACCCTGGAAATATGGTAAACTTGTGGTATGGGACTTCACTTGAGTTGACACGGTCGCAGCTTCACATCGAGCCGAAAGTTCGAAGTCAGCTGGAACTGCAGCATTGTCTGGCGGAACATTGAAACAAAAAAAATACCAAAATCTTGAGAACAACTATTTTTTCCATCCAGTACCGGTTGAAACTTTTGGTATTAATGGCCCGGAATCTCTGTTATGCGTTCGTGAACTCGGGAGGAGATTGATCCAAGCAACTAAAGATTACCGTTCTACCACTTTTTTAATAGATATAATCAGTATTGCTATCCAACGTGGTAATACTGCTTCAGTTTCAGGAACTATTCCTCCATCGCATAATTTGGATGAGATCATGCATTGCCCTCATTTCAGTACGGAACTAAGGGGCAAGCCAAAGTATGTGTAAAGTCATCAGTCTCCTTTCAAGGTTAATTCGCAAGTTATTCATCCAACTTCTTCTTTTTCAGTAAGGCCCATGGAAATAGATCATTCCTGCCCCCCAAATATGAGTTGCAATCGTGGTTCTGGTTCCCTTTCAGCGGAAGAGCTTCATCGAGCGAGCGCCGTATCGATCCCTCTACAAAACCCTTGGAAGCTTGCGGAATAGATCTGATGCAGATTTTGTGGAACAAGTTCTTCCTTACGTTCCGTACGTAAGAAAATTGGATTGGATAATTTGGGAAACACTTGCTACATGAACAGCATTTTACAAGTGTTATTCATGACGAAGAATTTCAACAACGAGATTTCAACGATGAACGAGTATGTTTCCTACGTATTCTTATAACTCAAACACCTTTTCATGCAGCTACAGTTTCGTAAGAATTTATCATCTTTTCCACCAACCGATTTTCTGGAGTTTTTGAAGTCCACTATATACTCGTTGGGACAAGAGGATTGTTCCGAATTCTTGGAGTTGTAAAAAAAAAATAAAAAAAAATGTTAAAATTGTTGTTGTTAACCAGCTGTCGTCCCCTTACGAACGGTAGCCCTCAAAATTCGAAACTTGTTCGAGCCAAGGATTGAAGAAAAAAATCTGAAGTTGCTAAGGATTCGAACCACTGAGCTACTTAAGTATACAAATCGGTTGGTAGAAAAGAAGATAAATTCTTACGAAACTGTAGCTGCATGAATAGGTATTTGAGTTGTGAGAATAAGTAGGAATGGAGAAATAGAGAATGGACGACATCCACGAGCGCTCCGTTTGAATATCGAGAGTGCCAGCAACCGAATGAAGAAGACCTATGACATCAACGCAGAAGCTAGAATTTTCAAGTCCGGTGACCTAGTCTAGGTCTACGACCCCAAGCGTCGCCGCGGTTTCTCACCGAAATAGCAAAGTTCGTAATAAAATCCATACATGATCATGAAAGTAATAAATGACCTCGACTACCAGATCAAAAAGCCACCCCGAAAAAAACTTAGGGTCGTCCATTCCAATAGGTTGGCTCCTTATGAGAGGGTGAGATGACCTTCAAGCAGTTCATGGCCTTATACTCAAATGGGCAGAAAGTTTCAAATGGGGTAACTCGAGAGGAGCCACAAGGTCTTTTTCAGACATCTATTGACTACGCGCTAGCGCACTACGTGGCAGAAGACCTCCAAATGTCCAGAGGCATAGCTGTGGTGTTCTCTAAAAAGTTTGATCAACTCCAGGAACTGGGAAAACAGAACCCAGAAGTTGACGGAGTGTTACAGTTGAAGAAGAGCCAGAGAAACATCTTCTACCTGGTAAACAAGAAACAATCTCGAGATGAACCGTCCTATGAAGACATCTGGGAGAGCCTCACCAGATTGAGACATACGATGCTGGACCAAAATCACATGGACCTGGCAATTCCAAAATTGTCCTGTGGGTTTGATGGGCTGGATTGGAGAGTCATTAGAAGCATGTTGGGAACGACATTCAGATCCAGTGGCATGAAGATTTGGGTGTGCTGTAACCATCTTTTACGACCGAACACGAAGACTGTGGAGTGTTACTTCCATCGGACGTCACGGTGCATATATGGGGAGTCATGCAGGTACCGACACACTACAAGGACGCCACCTATGGACGAAGAACGGTGGCTTAAGCCTAGAAAGGCGAAGGATGGCAGAGTCCTCGAAAGATCTGGAACCTCTGTTTCTAATCATAAGAGGCCGTGCGCGTCGCTGTTGGAAAGTCTGAAAGTCGACTGTTTGTACTTTGAAGATAAATACCAGTGAACCGTAGTGCATATAAATTTAGTTTTGTAGTCTATTTATACTGTTTCAAGTTTTGGATAAAGAATTTTAAAGTGAAATCGAGAAAGTTCATTACAGTATTGTTGAGAATTGAAGATTCCAACCATTGTTCTGATAATTGTATAATGTATCACGTTTATGTTTTTTTTATCATGTTGCCAAGACTTCAGTATGTTTATTCTTTTGATAGAATTGTCATATACATATTTAGTGAACTGCCTTTTCTTTTGTAATTTACCTTTAATAAACCTATTTTCCAATCGATTCCAATCTAATCGACGTATTAAAAACACCAGGTAGGTGTTAGAACGCATTATTCTGGCGACCGTGACACGACCCCGCAGAAGATAGTATAGTATGGAGATAAAGGCACTTGACGTTCATCGAACATCTTTCACGAGAATATATGATTCTACCATGAAAACAACCCCGATACCTTTAAAATAGAAAGTAATCTACAAATCCTTGAGCAGAAAATGGATATTATCAAAGATTTGGACAAGAGATTTGTCGATCTTCTCTTGGATTCTGAGTCTGTTGACACCGATATCGACTCCGAAATTGAAAAAGCAGATCATTATGTTTTGCAATTCAATAATTTGAAGTTGAGAGTTAATAATACACTCAGCTGTACCAACAGGACGAGAATCGCCATAGTGTTTGCAGTCCACCAGATCTGTCTCATCATAAGATGAAATTGCCCAAAATCGAATTCAAGAAATTTGGAGGAGATATCCGAGTATGGTTGCCGTTCTGGAGTCAGTTCAAACGGATACATGAAGACGAATTGTTAGCTGACGAAGACAAGTTTCAGTACCTTATAGTATAAACGACGATCCCGAAATCTCGTGCAAGGCAGATTGTAGACAGCTATCCACCATTGAAGGAAAACTACCCCAAAGCTCTAGAAAGTCTCAAATCCAGATCCCGGCAGGGATGACCTTTTAGTCGAAGTGTATGTGCGTGAGCTACTGAAATTGATCCTGGATAATCTAAACAACAAATCGAAGTTGAGATGAACATTCTGTATTAGAAGAACGGAGAAAGAATTATTAATAAGGCTACGTTGTCAATAACAAAAAACCTAAATTTTTCTTGGATATATAGACATTTTTCGAAATATCAGAAAATTGTAAATATGATTGGTTGGCTCAAAAGATTCATTTTCAATTGCTTGAATCCCTCTGAAGGAAGAAAAGTCGATTTATCCGTTGGGGAAGTAATGACAGCTGAGATTTTGCTGATCAAATGTGTTCAACAAGAAACACTGTTTGGCGAAGAAGAAAACATTCACTCATTAATACCTTTCCAAGATCAAGATGGAATTCTGAGGATAGAAACAAAAATTCTAGAAAGAAATGATTTTCAAGAATTCAGATACCCTGCGCTGTTACCTAAAAAACATTCAGTGGTACATCGTTTGATTTTTGATACACATGTCAAACTATGTCACGTTGGCGTACAAAGTCTTCTGTCAACATTGAGAGAACGGTTCTGGATACTTGGTGGAAGGAAAACAATAAAGTCCGTACTCTCAAAATGTACGATATGTAGAAAATATGATGGCAAGAAGTGTGAAGTGGAACCAGTTACCTTACCAAGAGATCGAGTGAGATATGCCGCAGTGTTTGAGGTCACTGGTAAAGATTTGTTTGGACATCTTTACTTGCGAGATGTGGAGAAGGTTTGGGTCTGCATTTTCACCTGTGCTGTATATAAAGCTGTTCATCGTGAAATTGTCTCCTCATTATCAACAGATAGTTTCCTCCAAGCATTCCGAAGATTTGTTGCCAGAAGAGAACCACAACAGTTTATAGTATAGTATATAATAGTAATGCTACAAACTTTGAAGGTGTCGATAATTATTTTTCATCCTTAGGTTGGGCGGAAATAAAAAAACTCCACACGGCAGAGAAGATAACCTGAAAATTCATTGTTCCAACCGCTGCATGGTGGGGTGGTTGGTGAGAGTGTTTGATACGCCTCATCAAGAATATACTACGAAAAGTTTTGGGAAAAGCTTCTTTGACTTTGAGGAACTATCATCAGTTTTATGTGATTGTGAATCCATGATTAATTCTAGACCACTAACTTATCGGAAGATGACTCGGACTTGGTGACTTAGACTCCTGCTATGTTTCTACAAGATATAAAAGAAGTTAGTGTTCCGGACTTAGATGCTATAGAAGCGAATAATCTCATGAGAAGGTTCAGATACAGACAGAAAGTAAGGGATGACTTACGCAAACGTTTCTGCAATGAATATCTTGGGCAACTAGTTTTAAGAAAAACCAATCGAAGAAATGATAACTTGAATGTTGGAGATGTTGTCATGATTATTCCACTAGAAGAATTGATTAGCCTTCAGCCAAGATAGTAGATATATTTCCTGGAAGAGATGGGAAGATTAGAGTTGTACGTTTGAAAACAGATTCGGGATATATTATGCGACCTGTGCAACGATTATATCTATTGGAAGTTGATAATTTCGAAGATGACAAGGATATTCTGAATTCTAAACATAATCGTAACCATTTCCAGTCACTGGAAGCGACTGGGAAATAAATGGTAACAAGGTTTGGAAGGAAGATCAAACCCCCTCAAAGATATGGTTATCAAGACGATTGAGTCATACTCTTCCGAAGAAATGACTCAAGGTGGGAGGAATGTTGAGAATTGAAGATTCCAACCATTGTTTTGATAACTGTATCACGTTTATGTTTTTTTTATCATGTTGCCAAGACTTCAGTATGTTTATTCTTTTGATCGAATTGTCATATACATATTTAGTGAACTGCCTTTTCTTTTGTAATTTACCTTTAATAAACCTATTTTTCAATCGAGTCCACTCTAATCGACGTATTCAAACACCAGGTAGGTGTTAGAACTCAATAAGTATGTTACATTTTCTTCCAAGTTATCAACGACGTCTCCACCTACTTGTGTTCTTCAATACTATTTAATAGATATAACATTGTACCTATGTTTTCAATTAAAAATAACAAGATAAACGAAAAAAAAAAAAGATTATACGAATAAAAATGAATTGAGTAGTATAATATAGGATGAGAATAAAATATAAACGAGGATATATGTGATACAATCACTCCTATCCAACATAAAAATGTCGAAGGATATTAAATTCAGGATGGTTTAAAATCTCAGGTTTGTATTAGGAATATTTGTGAAAAAGTGAGACGGAAATTTATAGATTCGCATTTTCGAGAACATCTTTTTCGTACTCCTTGAAATTTACCACAGAGCTGATCTTGATTGTTTTTCAGAACAAAAATATTCTTTGCCTTCCTTAGCAAATTTCTCCTGAATATATAGTAAGAATTTCCGTGAAATAGATACCTGTACCTTTGACATTTTTTCCACATTTTAAAACATTGGAGAATTTTTACACCACTCTTGAGACTTCTGCTGGATCCATGATTTGGTATTTGGTTTCCGTACAGCTTTTGCTATACCACAAAACGGTTCTGGGCTATTCAGGCCCTTACTTGATTTTTCTCGGGCTAGTGTATCGGCCTCTTCATTTCCTCTATAGCCTGTGTGCTGGTACCCAGGCAAGGATCAGTCTGCTCTGACTGCCCAGCTCTTTTAGGGCTTTTAAGTAATCCCAAATGAGTTTTGAGATAACTTGCATTGAATTGACTGCTTTTATTGCAGAAAATTCATGCCCTATTAGCTTTGTATTTCTTGTTACGCAGATAATCATTGATTTTCTATATATTCCTGTTTTGTATCCTTTGTATACACTTCCAACAAGAACATTTTCCATATTTTTTAAACACGTTCTCGATATGCTGTGTCTCAGTTATTTTTCGACAGACTAATTGCATCTCACAATATAATTTTAGTGTATCTTTCAGTTCTACAAGTCACTAACTGCACGAATCTATTGATAAGGGTTATCTGTATATCATAAAAGTCACCAACAATATAAAAATTGAGAAGTGTTATGCGAAAAATCTTTAAGTAACTTAATGACTTTTTGTGTAAATGTTTTATACGTGTTCAACGGTACAAGAATGCAAAAACTCACTAACGGCAGTTAGTTAATGAGTTTTTGCAAAAATAATATCTCGTTTATTCAATTAATTATTTTTGTTATCTCACTAGTTTCATCTGGCTCGGATATTTTGTTGCCAAAAGTCATCAACTGACTTTTTTTATTTTTCATTATACTGTCTAGAAGATAAAGTTAATTTTTTTTCCATTGTGCCCCTTTTATTTAAAGCACGCCTCAACGTGTGCAAATCGAACTTGCAAAAACGCGCGTTTTTTAAGTTACCATGGCTACATCAACAACTCGAATACCATGAAATCTAAATGACAATTTTATGATAAT
Source organism: Chrysolina haemoptera (assembly GCA_958298965.1). NCBI lineage: Eukaryota > Metazoa > Arthropoda > Insecta > Coleoptera > Chrysomelidae > Chrysolina > Chrysolina haemoptera. The sequence goes on along the minus strand of OY282584.1, from coordinate 23,521,084 downwards.
TGATCTTACAAAACTTTTATTCAAACATTAACGAAAGGTATACTGATGTCACTTCACAAATTCAACCATTTTACATTATAAGTTCTTATTTCCATTATTTGTAATAAGGAAACCAGTATTTATGATTTTAAAGTGCACCAATTGAAAAAAAGAGCTTAAAGTATTTGTGGATAACTGATCTTTCGAACACTTGCTCTATCGCGCGTGTTTAAAAGACCTTTTCAAACTGTAATATAGTTTTTTTTGTCTCAAAACTAATAAGGCAAGTTCTAAGCAGAATGTAAAAACATAGCTTGTGTAAAAAAAATTAGGACTGATTTAACAAATAAAAGTAAAATTTCAATTTGAATTATCTCAAAATTCAATAAATGTCATTTAGTGACTTTTTGCACCAACATGACAATATATTAATCATTCACAACTGCAAATTGAATGAGCCTTCCAAATTGGTGTTGATTTGGAACAGAAAAAGTTCTGAAATTGATAATAAGGATAATTGAGATGTTCAATAAAAACAACAGTTGATATAAATAAATTATATTGTGATTCATGTTTGAAGTTTTGGAATTTGGAGACGCTCAATTCAGATACATAGAGTGTGTTTACATGAGTCGGCGACATATGAAACACTTTTTTATTTTATGTTTTAGAAAAATAAAAGTATGATGCATGTTCCAGAAACCAAAACCTACAGTTTGTCATATACGAGAAGTGTCAAAAGATATATGAATTTGATGCAGAAGTGAAGTAAGTAAGTGAGAATCATAATGAAAGATTGTTCAGAATTATTAGTCATAAACTGAGCAAGGCTTTCGTGGCTATCAAACATAAGAACATAAAAATCGTTGCATACTCCAGAGGAGCTCAGCACGCCGTGTTTGTCCTTCGCTCATCTCAAGTTTCAAGTACTCTGGGTTTCTTAATAGTTTCAATCTAATGTTTTCGAAGAATACGGAATCTGTTATTCTGAAAACTAACAGTAGGTACCCTTTCTTTGTAGGTGTGAGTTAGACATTTGGTCTACTGTCGATTCTTCCTTCGTTTTTTCTTTTCTCTCTTCTGCATACACCTTTTAATATCACTCTTTTTGAAGAGCGTTTTTAAAGAGTTTTAGTTCGGCCTCCATGTGTTCGGGTTCGCAGATTATTGTGACTCGATCTATTAATGTCTTTAATCATGCTTTGTATTTGGCATTTATTGAGGTACTGTGGAGGTATCGATGAAAACAGTTAATGCAAAATGTTTTTGAAAGTTCGATTTGCACACGTTGAGGCGTGCTTTAAATAAAAGGGACACCAATTGAAAAAAAAAATAACTTTATCTTCTAGAGAGTATAATGAAAAATAAAAAAAGTCAGTTGGTGACTTTTGGCAACAAAATATCTGAGCCAGATGAAACAAAATAAGATAACGAAAATAAATGATTATATTAAACGAGACACTAACGGCAGTTAGTTAGTTTTGCATTCTTGTACCGTTAATCACGTATAAAACATTTACACAAAAAGTCATTGAGTTACTTAAAGATTTCTCGATGACACTTTTTAATTTTTATATTGTTGGTGACTTTTATGATATACAGATAACCCTTATCAATAGATTCCTGCAGTTAGTGAATTGTATAACTGAAAGATACACTTAAATTATATTGTGAGATACAATTAGTTGATTTTTCCATAAAATGTAAGTTAATGACTTTTCGCAGTAATGTGACGATATCAGAGAAGTAATCAACTTGAAATGATAATTTCACAGCTCAAGGCCAGATCCTCTTTTCGTAATTGAATGCTTCTCTATTTTATCCTCCTTTTTGTATACTAGAATAATTACGAAAGCCATAAAAAGGACTATGGAAAAGCAAGGTAGGTGCAGATTTTCATAAAATGGGCACAATGTCACACGTCCACTGTTGTGTGACCCATAAATGGGTCGTAAGTTCTTTCACCTATAAGTATATTGATGAGTTTTATTCTATTTGTATCTTGTTATTCATGTTATCATTATATATTCATCCTGTATGGAAAAAAGTTGAAGAAAAAAGTTTTTGATTGTCAAAAAGAAAAAAAAAGACTTCAAAAAACTCAATTTGGTATTTTCATTGAAAAATAATTAAAAAACGTAATTACATGGTCCTTCAGCCGAATCAGAACTGAAATATTGATGGCACAGTTCAAGAAAATTAGTATGTCTGATTTATTAAGAAGGTCGAAAAGGGTTAATGCTGGTAAGACCAATAAGCTGGATGATTATGTTGGATGGTCTCCAGCTCCAAGAAGATTCTACAAATCAGAGCCGAATATAGTCACTTCAAAGTCTTTGCAACAAGCAGATGCCGATCATTCATCAAGAATTCTATCACTTGAGCCAGAATCAGGAGGATCCAGACGTAATGTTGGAGTATCTAGTAGAACTGAAAATGGGGATGTAGCGGTTCCAGGATTAGTACGCAGCTCATCAAAAGTATCAGATTTTGCTAGAATATCTTCGAAGAATTCAGAAAGTTCCAAGGTATCTTCGAGAAAGGTGGACATTGAGAGGAAACGTTTGGCGTTGGAGACTGAGGTTGCGAGGGCTGAGTTGATGATGAAAATGCAGGAATTGGAAAATAAAATGAGGAATTTAGATCTACACAAAGAGTTAGCTGAAGCTAAAATTGAAGAAGTTGGTACAGAGCAAAATACAAGGAAATCAATGTCACTTGAAAGTATAGAGGAAGGAGAATTGAATAAGAATGTACAAGATTGGGTTGATAATTGTGAACAACATAACACTGAAGTGGAAATTCCTTTTGAACAAGTATCGCATGAAAATGACAACTTGACAAAATTATGTCCTGTCGTGGCAGAAGCTGTCAAAAGTGTATCCAGGGCAAATACCACACAGGGTGTTGCTTATCAACTGATAGGTTGGGATTTTCCTACTTTTGATGGTAAACCAGAGGAGTGGCTATTATTTATCAGTCAATACAAGAGGAAAATAACATTGCTAAGTATTCTGAAGATGAAGTGGTGTTGAAGTTACAGAAGAGCCTAAAAGGGGAAGCTCTAGAAGCGGTAAGGAGTTTATTATTACATCCTAAAAATTTATCACATATTAGCAGTACATTAGAGATGCGATTTGGTCGTCCAGAGTATGTCATAGGTTCTTTGATGAATAAATCTCAAAATTTACAACCTGTCAGAGATGGAGATTTTAATAATTTTATTAAATTTTCATGTCACATCAACAACCTGGTGGCTACATTGGAACAATTTGAGGCAATTTATCACCTAGAATATCCGTTTTTATTGGAGCAGCTGGTAACAAAGATCCCAAATGGCCTTAAACTACAGTGGGGACAAGTGGTTGCACATAATAGAGGTGAGGTGAATTTGAAAGACTTTGCTAATTGGACAAACGAAGTTTCATCTGCGGCATGTTATGTAAGTCCTAAAATATTTACTTCCTCTACTAATCCTCAACACCAGAGAAAATATAATAGTTCTCGACTAAAAAATGTTATGATCACACATCAAACAGTTGAAGAAAACAAATGCTACTATTGTAATGCACAGGGTCATACCATTTTCGATTGTTCTCTTATGAAAAATGATACTGTTGACGAACGTTGGTCAAAGCTGTCTAAAACAAAAGTATGCTATTGTTGTTTGAAAAATGGACATTCAAAGCGTTTTTGCAGCGTTGTAGCTTTGACGGATGAAAATTACGTCAATATGTTCTTTTGCACAAATGTTCAAAAACCAACGAAGTTTCTCAAACAGAAAAAACATCCAATGAAAGTGTTGAAAGAGTTCTTTCTCTTTAGTAAAAACAATTCAAAAGTTCTCCTCAGAATCATTCCTGTAAAAATATATGGTCGAAATGGTTTCATTAGCATATACGCATTATTTAATGAGGGTTCAACCATATCTCTTTTAGAAAATGATATTGCAGAACAATTGGGATTTTCGGGGCAAACCAAACCATTATGTATGCAATGGGCTAGCAATATAATTTCCTATAAAGATGATTCACAATGTGTTGATTTGAAGATTTCTGGAATACACGATGAAGCAGAAGTATATACTATGAATGGGGTAAGAACGGTTCGAAATTTAGAGTTGCCATCTCAAACCGTCATTGTGGAAAATTTCAAGAATTATTCTTATCTTCAGGGATTACCTATCCAAGATTTAATCGATGTTGAGCCTATAATAATTATTGGGCAAGATAATATCCATCTGACAGTAGCACGAAAAGTTTATCAGGGTAATGAAAATAGTCCGGTGGCAACTAAAACAAATTTGGGTTGGGTTCTCCATGGGAATGTGATAGGAAGTAATCAAAACCCATACGTTTTCAATTTTCACATATATATATAGAATATTTCTCAACCGAGTCATTTGACGTTACTGTGAGTAACAGGAACATAAGTGCTTCTCAGAGAAGAGCTATAGACATTTTAGAGAAAACTACTAAATATTTAGAAAATGAAAAGCGATACGAAACGGGGTTGATCTGGAGAGATGATAATTTAATTTTACCGGAAAGTAAGACGAATGCATTTATTAGATTGTTATGCACAGAACGCAAAATGTTGAATGATAGGTCATATTTTGCTCAGTATTGCCGAAAAATATAAGACTACTTGAAAAAATTATACATAAGAAAATTAGAATCTCAAGAAATAATGAATCAAAATCCACGAATATGGTATCTTCCTCATTTCGGGGTAGTAAATCCCAATAAGCCAAATAAATTACGACTTGTTTCCGATGCCGCTGCAAAAAGTAACGGTACCAGTCTCAATGATAACCTCCTTCAGGGTCCAGATTATCTGAGTTTGCTACCAGGGGTCTTAATGCGTTTTAGGCGATCAAGATGGGGTTTCTGTGGAGATATCGCAGAAATGTTTCATAGGGTTAAAATTTGTCCAGAAGATCGGTGTGCTCAGCGTTTTCTTTGGTGAGGTGGTGATCCACAGAAGGAGCTGTATGTTTACGAGCTACAAGTGATGATGTTTGGCGTTTCTTGTTCTCCATGTTCTGCACAATAAGTTGAAAATTTGAACGCAAAACAGTCTATTTTTCCCGATTTGATCAGAGATGTAGAACGGAACTTTTATATTGATGACTATCTAGACTCCTGCCCTACAGAACATGAGGCACTCATGAAAATTGGTAAAATGGTGAAACTTCATGAACAAGGGGGTTTTAATATATTTAATTGGTCATCCAACTCACCTTTGATAATAGAAAAATATGGGAATGAATATACTGAGAAAGATTTTAACAAGTCAATCGATCGAATTTTAGGAGTATGGTGGGATGTTAAAAATGATTCATTAACGTTCAAACTAATTTTCCACAAAATCCTCAAGAGAATAGTAGATGGTATAGATATACCAACAAAACGACAAGTCTTGGAACTTGTTATGTCTCTGTTTGATCCCTTGGGATTCTTGACTTGTTTGACCAAACAATTCTCCAAACAATTTGGTGGAGTGGTGTCGGATGGGACGACATAATTCCAACAAGTGTCCGTCAAAAATGGATATACTGGCTGGAGTGTTTACACTCGATTTCTTCTATACGAATTCCTCGTTGCTATTCTCTCACTCTAATAGATGCTTTAGCTATAGAATTGCACGTATTCTGTGATGGCAGTGAGGCAGAGTAGGATTGTTTTTGAATCGCACATCGATGTATCTCTCGTTTCAGCCAAAGCCAGAGTTAGCCCACTGAAGCCTATATCAGTCCCAAGGCTAGAACTTTAAGCTGCATTGATGGGTAGTCGACTATTAAACACAATTTTGGCAGAAATTGATCTTTCCATCACCAATTCTTACTTATGGAGTGATTCCAAAACAGTTCTATGTTGGGTCAAGGGAGATGGTAAGAACTATGAACAGTTTGTTGCGCACAAAATCGGAGAAATACAAGAGTTAACTGTTGCAGCCAGCTGGCGATATGTTCCTACTGAACTGAATGTGGTCGACGCAGCAACTAGATTCGCAAATATCTCTGATATTGGTATAATTAGTAATAGTTGTTGGTTTCAAGGACCTAATTTTCTACGAGATTCAAGTAATTGGCCGTCTGAATTTGATACTGGAAACATCAATTTGGATAACGAGAATGAAAAAAAAGCTGTTGAACATTTCGTTGGGTTTGTTACTATGTCTTTCAAACATTTACCAGAAGTGAAAAAATTTTCAAAATGGCGACGACTAATTAGGAGTTCGTTCAGCATGGGTTCTTAGATTCTGCAGATGTCTTCTAGGAAAACTTCTAAGGAAAACTGAGATTTCCATAGGGAAACTAATCGTTCAAGAGACAGAGGAAGCTAAGAAATTATGTCTGAAAAGGAGTCAAGAGGAAAGCTTTGGTAAAGGTATAAAACAATTGATAGATAAAGGAAAAGTAGAAAATAACAGTAGGATTTTTAAACTTTCTCCTTTCATTGATGATTACGGACTTTTAAGAATGCAAAGTAGACTCAGTCATGCTCTTTGCCTAGATGATTCTGTCAAAACACCAATCATACTAGATCCAAAGAATGAAACAGTTATGTTATTGTTACAATATTACCATGAAAAATTTCATCACCGAGGAAAGGAAATAATTTTGAATGAAATTCGTCAAGAATATTGGGTAATCAGAGGAAGACAGGCGTTAAAAAGTACTTGGAAAAGATGTCAGTACTGTAAATTAGCCATATCAACACCAAGTATTCCTAAAATGGGCGATTTACCAACAATGCGTCTTACACCAGACACCAGGGGATAAACCATTCACTCATACTGGTGTTGATGTTACAGTTGGAAGAAAAACGGTGGGGAGTCATTTTTACGTGCATGACTATTCGAGCAATACATTTAGAAATTGCACATTCCCTCACTACTGATGGAGCAATCATGGCTCTAAGAAGAATGATTTCACGCAGAGGACATGTCCGCCATTTATATTCTGATAATGCCTCAAACTTCAGAGGAGCGAATGAAGAACTAAAAAAAATTTATAAGGATCTAGACCATCAGAAGATAATTCAACAAATGACAGAGATGGACATAGAATGGCACTTCATTCCGCCCGGTACTCCTCACATGGGAGGGTGTTGGGAGAGACAGATAGGCTCTCTGAAGAAAATTTTGCGAATTACTCTTAAGGAAGAATCTCCAAGAGATGAAATTCTCCTAACTTCATTTACGGAAGCAGAAAACATAGTCAACAGCAGGCCCTTAACCATCTTCTCATTGGCTTGCCGTCTAAAAGTCCATTTCCCGTAAGTTTTGAACACGAAGATCTCAGGAAGCTGTGGAAAAAATCGCAATGGCTAGCAGAAATATTCTGGTCGCGGTGGATAAAAGAATATTTACCCACATTATCACGGCGAGCAAAATGGATAAGAGATGGTTAACCAGTTGCAGTTGGTTACGTAGTAGTTATAGCAGACGGTGATTTGCCAAGAAAATCCTGGCCACTTGGAAAGGTGATTGCAGTATTCCCTGGAAGAGACAAAGTCGTCAGAGTCGTCGAAGTGGAGACGTCTACTGGAGTGTTCAAACGACCTGTCACAAGGATTTGCAGAATTAACGTAGAAATTGGTGAAAATTCATGAGAAGAATTTTCACGGTGGGGAGGATGTTGATGATTTTTATTCTATCATGTTATTCATGTTATCATTATATATTCATCCTGTATAGAAAAAAGTTGAAGAAAAAAATCGTTGATTGTCAAAAAGAAAAAATAGACTTGAAAAAACTCAAATTGGTATTTTCATTGAAAAATAATTAAAAAAAGTAATTACAAAGTCCTGCAAACTACATGTGGGTCGGAAATTTATATTTTGTTTTAGCCCAATACTGAAAAGGGCGTGTCAGTAAATTATAGCTTCCTTTAAGAGGACTGTAAATGAGAAGAGAACTACATCTTGGTAAAAAATAAAGAAAAATATCTCAGACACAGCATATCGAAAAAGGGTTTAAAATAATGTAAATGTTCTTATTGGGAGTGCATACAAAGAAAACAAAACAGGAAGATATAGAAAATCAATGATTATCCGCGTAACAAGAAATACAAAACGCTCGGTTGCACTGATGGCAAAGAGTTGGGAATTTCTTATTTTTTTTTACATGATTCTTTTGATGTGAGGGAATCTCCCGACTTCAGAAGCCGGCATTTACGGAACCGAGCCGAAGATAATGAGCCTGGTCAAACAAGCGACTATATTTCAAGCGGAAATCGTCCCAATACACCATTGTGAACGAGAGCTAATAGGGCATGAGCTTTCAGAACGAAAACCATTATCATACACTCAGATAGCCAAGCTGCAATAAAAGCAGTCAACTCAATGCAAGTCACCTCAAAACTTATTTTGGGCTACTTAAAAGACCTGAAAGAGCTGGGTAGTCAGAGCAGACTGATCGTAGCCTGGGTACCAGCACACAGGTTATAAAAGCATTGAAGAGGCCGATACACTATCTCGAGAAGTGGCGAGTGAGGGCCTGAATAGCCCAGAATCGTTTTGTGGTATAGCAAAAGCTGTACGAAAAACAAAAACCAAATCATGGATCCAGCAGAAGTCTCAAGAGTGGTGTAATAATTCACCAGGGATGAGACAGGCCGAAGAGTTTATTAAACAACTGCAGCCAACAATCACAGAATATCTACTGAGCGAGAAGAGTAACACTACTAGAATTCATACTAGTAGGACTTCTTACATGCTCAACAAACATATGAGTACAATAGGTCTGGTGGACGAAATAGTATACACGTTCTGTCAGGAAACAGAGGAAACATTTGTACACATACTATGCCACTGCGAGGGCTTGTCAAGGCTAAGGTTTCTAACGCTGGGAGAAGAAGAACCAAGAGCTTTCAGATTCTTGGGAAATTTAACAAATGGCCTTTGAAGTCTCCTAATTAAGACGGTGCTAGATAAATAACTCTAAATGATCTCGAGGGTATACACAATAGATCTGAAAAGGCTGCGCGATGTAGAGGCGCGTAGCCACTAATATAATCCAATCTAACAACTCAACATAACATCCATGGCAATTTTTTCTGTATATTTTGTCATCACTACCTCTAGGTAGCATTCCAGCTTATAAGTTCTCTCCTCATGTTTTTTTTGCTTTTTCATCTTCTTATTTTTTATCAGTATTTAGGGGCTGTCCATTGATCACATGATATTTTTATCATTTTATAGTGATGCATGATGAGGTAGTCTAACCCTCCCACCCTTCCCAAAATGACGTGTATCTTTAAAATCTTCGAATCTTCAAATACCATAATAATAATATCAAGATAATCAAGATAAGCCAAAGCCGGTTATATTAAAATTATCCACTCTGGCCCAGAAGCACAATGTCTTAAAATGTGGAAACTGTGTACGGCCTCTTATAATTAGAAACATAGGTTCCAGATCTTGTCATCCTTCGCGTTTCTAGGCTCAAGCCACCGTTCTTTGTCCATAGGTGGCGTGATCACTCACGTCGCTGTTATCATTGTGCTCTTCACCGCCTATACGGCGCCAGGTCTAAATATTTTCGTGACATAGTCCCCTTCTTAAAAACATTTTGCTTCGAAATAGCGTCCTTGAAGTGTGTCGGTACCTGCATGACTCCCCATATCTGCACCGGAATATCCGATGGAAGTAACACTCCACAGTCTTCGTGTTTGGTCGTTGAAGATTGTTACAGCATACCCAAATCTTTAGATGTAGTCACCGCTTTCTTGCATCCAAAGCTAGACGAAGAACTATATATAGAATTACCCCATGGAAGAATTGGTCGTCTGTTGAAAACTCTTTATGGGTTGAAACAATCAAGTCGTGTTTGGAATCAAGAACTGGATTTGGCACTTAGAGAACTCAATTTCAAAAAATCGAAAAATGACCCCTGTGTATATTCCAGAATAACAAATGGGAAGAATATTGTTGTTGCAATATACGTTGACGATATATTGATTTTTTCTGAACATGAATCACAGAAAACAGTACTCAAAAATGAGTTGAAGAACAGATTCAAGATGAAAGACTTGGGAGAGGCTCATTATTGTCTTGGAATGAGAATTGGAAGAAACAGAAAAGAAAGAACTATTACCTTAGACCAAGAAAATTACATCAATGAGATCCTTCATCGATTCAACATGAGTGAGTGCGATGGGGTTCAATCTCCTTTGGATCAAAATCAGATTCTCACCAAAGATGTTGAACCAAAAGCCGAAGAGGAGAAAATTGAGATGAAGCACGTTCCATATCAGGAAGCGATTGGAAGCATTATGTATACAGCACAGTGTACAAGGCCAGACATCTCATTTGCAGTGGCAAGTTGGCAAGGTTCAACAACAATCCTGGGAAATCTCACTGGATCGCAGGTAGGCGACTTCTCAGATATCTGAAGAGAACTTCAACATTAAAACTCACTTTCAAGAACTCCGGTAAAAATATAGTTGGCTTCTGTGACTCGGACTGGGCTGGTGATGTAGAGGACAGAAAATCCACATCTGGTTACATTTTCACATTATGTGGAGGAGCTGTCAGTTGGTCTTCAAAAAAAAACAGACAACTGTAGCATTATCGACTATTGAAGCTGAATATAAGGCTCTCAGTTTTGCATCTCAAGAAGCCATATTCCTAAAGAATTTGCTCAAAGAAATAATACCAACTTCTCCATCTACTATCACAATATTTTGTGATGATGAAGGTGTCATTGATTTGAGCAAAAATTCGGGATATCGACCGAGAAGCGAACATATCGATGTAAGGCATCATTTTGTTCGAGAAAGATAAGCACTAGGAGATATCGATGTTCAGACCATTGCTACCCATGATATAGTTGCAGATGCTTTGACTAAGGGCCTGTCTGGTGAACACTTGTTGACTTCTCGTAGAATGATGGGACTGCATTAAACCAATACCACATAAAGTGGGCATGTTAGATTTATCATGTGATATTAGAATGTACTTGTTTCATGTGTATTCAGTCGTTAAATAAATAATATTTTGAAATAGATCGTTTCCCATATTTCAATCTATTTCATCATATATTCAATCATAATTAGCAGTCAACCACGCTCTGCTAATACTTTCGAAAACTTTTCGAATTAATGCTCGTTCTTTCACCAAATTTTCCATATTTGAGGACTCCCTGGGTCTGTCGCGGTCACCACAAATGTAAAGAGACGAATCAGTAGAAGTTTTCGAAGCTTTTTAATGCTATAACTTTTATGTTGACAGGTTTGTTACAGTTCAATCAATGTTTTTTTTTTCAATATATTAATTTACTATGACAACATAGAATAGAATGAATTGTAGAGTACAAAAACAATCTATTGTGACAATAATAACAAAAACTAATATCGTTGGAATCCAACAACAAAAACTAAAAACTGATACAGAAAAAGCCAACTATTTCAATAAATTTTCTGTCGAAATTGGAGAAGATATGGCCAATAAAATTAAAAAACCCACAACCCTAGTTCCAAAAATTTTGGCTACCAGAATTAATTCAATTTTTCTGCAACCAGTCACAAGAAATGAATTGATCAGCACCATGAGTAATCTCCAAAATAACAGTTCATCTGGACCATACGGAATATCAGTTTCATTAATAAAGATATTTCATTTCCACATATTAGAACAATTACGACATATTCTGATTCTAATTTTTGTAGCTGGAAAAATACCAAAATCTTTCAAAAACTCCATTCCAACGCCAACTTTCAAATCTGGTGACAAAAAACAAGTAACAAATTACAGACCTATTACCATTATTAATGAATTCACGAAAGCTCTCACACACTACATGATCACCAAAAATGTGTTTTTATTCATATCTGAGTCTGAATAAACTCACTTACCTACTTACTTACCTATTAACTTACTATGTATGTACTTATAATCTAATTTCATTCTGAAAAATTAAACATCGAGATAAAAATATCCAGACAGACATTAAGGTTTCAGGTTTTTGTCTGTCATGAAAATAATAAAGAATAGACGTAATCATGTGAAAAATGTATATTTGTATTGGTATATGAATATATTTAATGGACATTATCTGTTTAAATTTGAAACTTATTTAAGTCTAAAAACCAACGAAATACATGTTGGAGTTATAAGCTTATAACTCCAACATGTTTTTACAAATCTCGATACTTCCTGTTGCCTGACTAGTAAGCACTGAAGATGACGCAAGTCGAAAGCGCTTTGCAATAAATAATAAATTTATACACTTACATACAAATTCTTCGCTTCATTCATTACTAACAAGTGTATTCAGCTTCCCGCATTCATTTATTATAATATTATTATTAACTGCATAACCAGAAGAATACGCATTTTTTGGTTTATTTCTGGCAAGATGTTTTCAAAACGTTACCAAATGAGATTGGTGCGGTGGTAGCACCAGAGCTTCGTGATCGAAAGGTCGTTGGCTCGATTCCCAGGCAGGTCAAGATTTTTTCAGTTTCAGATATAAAATTTAAGTTATTGTACCTTGTTGCTGACTGGGGATGATCCTCCACCATTTACTATTGCGTTAATAATTAACAGTGCTGCTCCTAAGGTGGCGTATGGAGTTAGTAACAAGGCCTATCCAGAACACGTGGCTAATGACCATAGCAGTCGATGCCAACACACACAAAAAAAAAATATGTTCGAAGTTTTATTTTACGTCCCACTTATTGGTCGTAGCACGTAGATCGTATATCTGAATTAAGACAGTCCTGCGAACCACATATGGGGCATACAAATTTAAATGGCGACGTGTAACGTTTATCATAAATATAGCATTAGGACAGTGAACGTAATAATATTGTGGTCAATGTGCATGATCCTGTTCACTTGAATAACAAAACTTGAGAGAAAATGTGTTTTCATTCATGCCTATATAACTTGAAGTATTGACACGTTCGCGGTCACTGACGACATATCACGGCATTGACTTTCAGTCCGGGAGGTACTGTCACTTTGGAATACGTCCTAAACCAAGATTCAGACTGCGCGACCGCGGTGGGTGGAGTGGCGGGAGGCTGTGCAACTTGTCAAAAAAAATTGAAAAAAAAAGTAATAGTATGCACGCTGAATATGAAAAAATAAATCCATTTTTTATTCATTACGTCCACATTTTTGAAAATTTCACAGTTTAATTCGAAGAAATATTTTTGTTCAATAAGAGCTTTATTTTAAAATAAAAATTACATTTTCAGTTGCCACCAGTGGCGTACAAAAAGGGTATATTGGTCCCTTTCCGCCCCTATTTTGTATGCCACTGGTAAAATCAGGAAAATTATTATTTTTTGACTTCTCCATTCAATTTTAATTAGAAAATGTAAAATTGTTTGAACCCAAAAAAATCAATCGTTTTCAAGATAATTGCGCTTTTATGAATATATACCTACTAATAATGAAAAAAATTGTTTTGCTGGAGTGCATTATATCTTCCGTAATCATTCGAGAAGTGTAAATTTAAGGATGAGTCTAAATCTAACCTGTGGATGATCTGAGTAAAATACGATGCTCGACAGGAGCGATAGACTTACCCAGTTTTGCGAAAAATCACATTAGGGGACAATATACTTAAGATCAAAATTTCAACGGATTCAATTGCTTTTTCAAGTGTAAATCTTTTCCACCTGAAAAGATGTTCAGAGAAACGATTGTTGTTGTTTTTTCTTAAAATCATTCAAACTATAGTTTTAATATAGATATATTCGCACTTGGCTCACTTCAAAAACGAATTCCATGGAAAGAGATGTATATTAATTTATATGAATCAAACGTATCATTAAATCCCTTCGTGAACTTTTCTTCAACCACTGAAGGTGAAATTTCATCAAGCAGGTGCATTTCTTGGTCTCTTTTATATTTTGGTACAATAATTTAAGAAATGGAGAGGAGTGATTGCGTTCCTTCTCAATCTCCAACCAAACTCGACTTTTTCCTAGTTGAGATATTCTCTAGGTTTTCTTATCCTTCGAGGCTTTAGCATTAGCTGTGCAATTTGGACTTCTTTCCCTTTCCTCATTCACGTAATATGATTTCAAAGTATGGCAGACAGGAGTCAAATCACCGATAAAAGTCATTCATAATGTCAAATGTAAAGAAATTACTGGTGTTGCCAGGTTTGATCAAAGATAAGCTAATCTACCTTCATTCCTTTGTGATGCTTACGGATTTAATCCGAGTCACCTAATCTAGATTAGCCAATTTGGTTTTATGATAAAAACGGTTCATACGGCTGTTAGAGATGGACCTGAGGGAACTCGTGTTCTCCTTGTAAATCTCGGATCCAAGCTGATTTTGGTCGTTTATAATTAAATTATAATTAAACCATCTAAAAGTAGCAACAAAATTGTCTAGCGATCACATTGTTTACGTATCTGACCCAAACCATTGGAATTCAGCTGAAGCTCTCGCTTTTGTCCATCTCAAATCTACTTATGAACAATTTGGCAATTGGCAGTTGGTGATTGGCAAATGGTTACCCAAAGCTAAGCTAGTTGTTCCTTGAGGCAGTTATTTGTACTGAAAGAAATGCTGCCCTATGAAAAGTATGGTCAACAGTTTTCGCAAAATGACACGAGTTACACAAAATGCTATACCGTAACATGTTACATACAAGATTGTTTTTAATTTTGAATACCTGGAAAGCCTGTGAACGTAAATGAAATATGAATATGTATTTTTCCTCCTAACCCTATAGAAAGTACACACTTTCCTCCCTCGAATCAGGGAGGAAACTCATACTTTTTCTCCCTAGGGAAGAAAAGTACTTTTCCTAACACATAACTTCAGTGTCAAAATTGACAAACGTTATTTATCCAATTCCAAAGACAGAAATGATTTATTAATACAGATAAAAATGTCTGATTCCCTTCAGATATCCCAAGCGATATTGAAGAGGCTGCAAGAATTGCTGTGCTGTTATTGATTCCTGCCAAGAAATTGATGATGTAATGAACTTTTTTCTACAACTGTCAAAAAAAGTCCACTTTTTTTGTGTGGTTTCTGTGCGTAAAGTATTACAATATTTCACTATCAACATGCGATTTCATTAACGGAAAAGCGTGAAAAAAAGTACACTTTTTTTAATGGCTTTTGCTAGGCAACCGACAGTTTCATGCAACAACAGTGACAGATCCGAATAATAACGAAATCCTGTCATAAAGCCAGTTCTCATTTTCT
Organism: Chrysolina haemoptera; assembly: GCA_958298965.1. Taxonomy (NCBI): domain Eukaryota; kingdom Metazoa; phylum Arthropoda; class Insecta; order Coleoptera; family Chrysomelidae; genus Chrysolina; species Chrysolina haemoptera. The sequence goes on along the minus strand of OY282584.1, from coordinate 23,505,914 downwards.
TTGGCAACTAATAACCTATAAATATCTGATATACAAATGTTTCACCAATAATATTCTTAGCATTCTTACTACTAAATAAGTATTATCAAATTTCAAACTATTGCGGCGAATATATTCAGAATACTAGCATATATAATAATAATAATATTGACCTCGATAAATATGTTATTTTAATATTCGCTTCAAATTTTTCATTTTGCGGGATACTGTGAAGAGAAAGGAATTTCGACTCTGTCGAAATTATTCGTTTCATTTGTTTGAAACTCAACTCTCCGGCATACTCTTCGAACTTTGTTCGAATAATGAATCAATAAAAATATGCCAAATTCATTTCACATTTGCAAAAAATATGAATTGGTTATTTATTTGACAGTTGCAGGAAAAATACTGCATGAAACTCGTGAGTAAAGTGTTTTTTTACTCGTAGGTCAACATTTTCTACTCGTAAAAAAAAGTATCACTTTACTCACTTGATACATAAATTACTATTCCGAATCAGTTTCACTCAGTTTTGGAAAGTGTCACTTCAAATGTTAAAATTAGAAAAATGATATTAATGTCACATCAGGTATAACGAGATGTAGTGTCCATTGTTCTGGTTGGAGTCTCAGTTGCGCATAACGACATTCTCACATTCTCAGAAAGAAACTGTGTACTATCAAGGCACACCATTGTAGTTGATGAAACATTCGGGAGTCGTAATTGAAATATCAACACATTTTGGCTAAATTGTCTCCTTCACCTCCTGAATAGAAAAATATAGAGAAACTAGAGTAAGTGTTCTTCTTTCAGCATTACTTACACAGGCAGTGATTCTTGAAACCAGTATTTATAAATCTGTCTATAGCAGTTTCACTAAGACTGGCCAAATGAGTTCATCTTCAATTTTGACGAAGTCCTCCATGAAAAGTTTTCATTTTGATGAGAGACGAAGCTTCAGAACTCATTCCCTTAGAGAAATTTCCGTAAATCTTACAACTGAAACCATTTTTTTTATTTTTTTCAAAACATAGTATTGCGTGAATGAGTGAACTACCTACAAAATAAGAATTGACTACTTGCGAAGAGAAACATAGCTAGGAAATTATTTTACATTGAAAATTCAGTGTTCCCCAGATATATCAAACTGCTATGCCTTGGGGACGATAAACACGACCCGCAATGGAAAACTTGTAAACAAGTTAGAAAACATTTATCAAGTGTATTTAAAATGAAATGCAACAAAATACGAGTTGAAGTTGATTCGTGAGTCACGTACAGTAACGTTGTTAATATTTTGAGACTATGTATTTGAAAACGTTGTTGAATTCACTCATTTTGATTTTTATGGATCAACGATAGTTGATAGAAGTGAGACGTAATCTGTATAGCAACTGATATTGTGTATTGTGCGGTTTCTCAAGTTGAAAAACATCATGCCCACATGTTCCGCTATTTCAGGTGATAAAAATAAAATGTTACTGTTATGAGTATTTCCGTTTTTATGCTTGCAAACTAGCATGGCACTCTTCTCTTTTCAAGACAGAGGATCTTAAAAGTTGGTTTATGTTTTCTCATAGCTTTTACGTGGAGGTAATACAGTTTTTTCGTTGAGTGGATAATAAAAAAAATCATGTAACATTTGTAACCTGAAGGCACACGACTAAAAAAATATTGTAACATGAAAGGGCATTGGTGACAATGAACTCACGATGTAATTCCGCCATGGTTACCGATAGAGATATGAACTTAAGAACCTATTCAACAATCCCGAAACATAAAATGAAAAAAGGGCACCTTTAGGGCAAACATTGTGAATATTATGGGTCTTTGTGGCGCACAGGTGTTGTTTCCGCTTGCTATGCCAAGGTATTCGGGTTCCAATCGCCGCGCACACCGACCCAACAATAACAAAAATTATGCAAGGTTAAAAACGACCACTTAACGAAAATTATGTAGTGTGTTCTCCCCACCAAAAAAAGTAGAAAACTGAATGAAATTTGGAAATCAGGACCAAAACTTTAACTTTTGTTTTTGTACAAATCAATTATATAAATATTCACGAATTACTCTGAAATTCCACATGTGTGTTTCTAAATTTTTGTTGAGTGGTGGTAGTTCATCCGATGTAGCTATCATGAAGCAAATACCCTTCAGGGCAAACATGGTGAACATTATAGTAGTATTATATAGTATTTGGAGATCATAAATACCGATTTCGAAACTTTTAATCAATTTGGTCGGTGATACTGCTATGCTGGTATCAGTCACGGAATATGATAGTTGAATATTGAATATTGAATTTTTTTCGTTAGAGTCTAGAAATAGTTATGTGATTGAATATTATGTACCGCCTGTAACCAAAAAACAGAATTTGCTTTTGATTCGAACAGGGAGACCACCAGCAGACTAGATTTCGATTTTTTGGGAGTTGAAAGGTTTAAATATAGGTCGGCAACAACTAACGTTAACACACAGGACATATGGCCTTTTCCTCAAATAATTTTATATGAAATTACCATATTCCTTAACGGTTGGTGAAAAAAAAGTCTCCTATGTGACTTTAAAATCTTCAGTTTCTATAAGGTAGAGAAATACTAGTTTGACGTTCATTTTTATTTCAAATTTGATTTTTGCCATAGTAATAGATACTCAAGAATTTCCAAATTTAATTATAGAAATACAAAAAAACCTTTCAATGGATAAATGTATGTGAAATAAGAATATTGTCAACATTTTACCTTCATGTAGTCTACCCTCATGGAGAGTTATTAGGAAGCAAAAAGACCACACCACTAATTGCGAAGTTTCTCATTAAGCCTGAATATTACAGTGCCATGCACAAACATGATGTTCTATCCTGTTTCATTACCTTGTACATTCTGGTCATTTGCTCAGAGGTTCACAAAGTCGTTATCTCGTTATATTTCGCCCCACATCACACATTGATTGTAAAGCAAATAAAGGAGCATCCATGGGTATGCAAGGATGAATTTTTATATCATACAAATGTGATTCCCTTTGTGATAACTGGAATGCCATGTCACACATGAGTAAGTTCCATAATTTATTTCATGGATCCATGGTTCATTATCCAAAAATATATAAAACTACCCAATCACCACCCTGTTTCTGTTCCTTTGATGAACTCCTGCAGATTTCTCACAATATTTTCTGTTGTGTTTATTTCTTCCACATGTCATCTAAATATTTTCAGCTTCAAGTGAGCTTTATTGATATACCAGGTGACCACGAGGAGAGGTATGCACCCATTTCTCCGTTGTTTTTCTAGCTGTGCTTCTTCAATTTGGAACATTGAATATGCTCACTATACGGCACTATTTGTCATATTTGGGAATGAAAAGTAATCTGTTTTTTTTTTCCGAAAAGGACATCAACTTCTGATTTTCTCCTTGTATATTATTACATGATCGGTCAGGTTAGGGATGATAATGAGGAATCCAGCGATATGAAGTGTGATGGTGTTATTTCTAATAACTACGGAGATATCACTATTTAATTTATTTTGCATAATCCCAATAAATGGGAGAGACGGTTGGATGGATCCGGCAGAACAACTTTCTCTCTCCTACTCATTGAGTTTATAGATAACATGAATAGCGATATCAAACCTGATATCGTTGGATTCTTCAACTGTTTATGTAATAATATCCAAGGTATCCTCGGGGTATCCCATTTGAAAATCGAAAATTGGTTTCATTTCCGGAAAAACCAGAAGTGATGAATTATCAATAAAGGCGTTGAAATATGCCTACTCAAATACTATATATTTTTTTAGCCGTTAAGATTATACCAATCGGGCTCTGTTCCCAGAGCTCCGATACTTCCAGAGGATGTGCTGGTGTCATTCACCCAGATAGTCACTTCCCACATCCGTGGGCTGAGTCATTACTGGATCTGAGGATCATGTGCTCTTAGTAGACGTAGTGAACCCAAGATGGGGGACTTCTGCATTCTTCCGGCTGAGATGTTTGCTGCATCAGATCACACTGGTAGATTATCACATCAGAGAGCAGCAGCGTGTCCATCATTACACCTATGATCGCAACCACCATTTCAACATAATGGTTTGGATAGAGCCTGCGGAGTTCAGAAAGTAAGTTTTCCATCGCGAACGATGTTAGTTTCAACTGGAGCCGAAAATTATATGACTAAAATCGTCCTACTTCGATGGTCGAGGAGGACTACATTAGGCTTATTTGCTTGTATTTTTTCACCAAACTCGAAGTTCTCAAATCGTGCAGAAAGTTGAGAAGGGAAGATTTTTAGATTGTTAAGATCTGTCTATAGAAGAGAGACAGGTGAAACATTTAAAAGTCGCTAGAGAAAATAACCAAAAAGCCCATATATTTCGTAGTAAACTCTTTGTTAACAGTATTGATTTTACCTGTGAAGAGTTACTGATTAGGGAAAATCGAATCATTGCGAAGTTTCAAAGGAAACAAACCAGACTGTACCAGCCACAGGAACTGAAGAACACTCGGACGTATTCTACAATAGTTTCTTCAAAACAAACTCACTCCACTCTGTTGCTCAGCCAGAGCCAAAAAAATCCACTGCTGATTCACAACGTGAAACTCAATAAGAAGCAGAAGGTTTCTGAATCTGGCCCACATACCAATTTAAGACAGTTGAGAAATAAAAACGTTGATTAGGATTAAGTTCTTTTGTATGCATGGTTCAATTGTTTGTTGAATTATTTTAATGATGTTATTGTTTATTTTTTTTACTACTTCAATTATATATTGGCTTCTTTATAGTTCTTAAACTTCTGAGGCACTTAAAATAAATGCGTTTTTTATATTTAAATGTGAGATCCATTTTTACTGGGTACGATCAACTGAAAGATTTCATCACTAGGGAAGGCATTGACATTTTTGGAGTAAGTGAAACTTGGTTGAATCCCGACATCGATTCTGAAGCAGTGATTATCAATTCCTATACGTTGATAAGAGCTCATAGGCTTAGTAGGGGTAGAGGTGTAGCCCATTATGTTGAAAGAGATATTATTTTCAAAAAAATATTTTCATATTCTAGTGCCAGCCTCGAGCAGTTGTGGATTTCAGCTAATCTATGTGGCAAACACTTTATATTTGGGGTACTATACAGACCACCTGATGGAAATATTCCTCAGCGAACTCGAAGACACTGTTTCGAACTTGTTGCCTAGCAGTGATTTCCTTCTCTTGGCCGGAGATCTGAACATTGACCTACTCAAAAATGACAGGCGTACTAGACATTCCAACAACTTTCTTAATCCGTTTAACATAAAACAATTAGTTACTGAACCTACGCGCATCACTGATAATTCTCAGGCTCTTCTATATATATATATATTGATAGTATCTGATGTAGAGCGAGTTGCATCTGTTCCAGTTCTTGATATTTCGGGAGTTTCCGACCACCTATCTGTCTCATGCAAAATTAAAAACTGTGCGATAAAAAATCAAGAAAAATATATTTCGTTCCGTGTCTTTCACAGTTTTAATAATAATGCATTCCTGAATGATATGAGTTGCATTCCATGGAATACTATTTATGAACTCAATAATGTCAATGACATGCTCTTCTTTTTCTATTCACAACTGAACAACCATTTTGAGAAACATGCACCACTCATTAATAAAAGAGTAACAAAACCTCTGGCCCTATGGCTCACTTACAACATCAAACGAATGGTTATTCTCAGAAACAGAGCGTTTGCTAAATACCAGAATACCCGTAATATGTTGGACTGCAGATTTTACAGAGAACTGAGAAATTACATAACGGGAGCGATTCGTCGTGAATAAAATGCTTACTTAAATTATATTCTCCTTCAGAGAAAGCCTAAAGCAACATGGAACACTCTGCGTTCTTTGGATTCACTAAGGAAAAAAGAAACTAATATTCCTGAACACTTAAAAAATAAAGAACTTATGAATGAACACTTCAACAATATCAATCAGAAAGTTGCCTCTGTAAACCAGCTACTGTTACTTCAGAATTACGACAGTTATCAAGTCACAGAAGATACCTTCACGTTCTTTCGTATCACTAACGTAATGATAGAGAAATATATCGATCGGATTAAGAGTAATGCGTTTAGATCAGACAAGCTATCGATTCGTATGCTTCATCTGGTAAAAAACCATTTACTTCAACACATTACTCACATAATTAATGAAATATTGGAAAATGGTTTCTTTCCGCAGCTTGGAAACATGCTGTAGTGATTCCTCTGCCCAAATGCAACACTCCTTCAGAATTAACTGATTTGAGACCCATTAGCATACTTCCGTCTATATCTAAAGTAGCAGGGATGGCCATGAAAGAACAGATTTCCGATTATGTTTATAGAATAAACATCATAACCTCCGTTCAATCTGGATTTAGACAACAACACAGTACAACTACCGCTCTTCTTTCAATCACTGATGATATATTCAAAGCTACAGATGAATCTAATGTAACGTGCCTGGTTTTACTCGACTACAGCAAAGCTTTCGATACCATGGATCATGCAGAAAACTTCGCTTCTTCGCATTCTCAGAAACCGCAGCGAATCTGATAAAATATTATCTGTCAAATCGAAGTCAATGTGTAATTCTGGATGGGGAGCTGTCCAGTAGTTTAAACGTTACCAAATTGTTTCACAAGGATCCATATTGGGGCCCCTACTCTTCAGTTTGTATATTTCCGATTTCTATAATTTCATCAGTAAATGCTCCATACACCATTATGCAGACGATACACAAATATATTTCTCGTTCACATATAGCAATCTCCATGAAGCTGAAACAAATATCAACGACGACCTTCGAGCTTTATTCGATGTCTCATCAGCTCATGGACTTAACTTGAATTCAAAGAAATCAGTTGTTATGGTATTCGGACCACGAAAGCAGCGTGAACTTGCTGCGTCTTCTTTGGTAATAGAAATCGGAAATGAGACACTGCCAATAGTAAACGAAACCAAAAACCTTGGATTATACTTTGATTCTGAAATTCGATTCACCAGACATGTGAGCTATCTCTGTTCCAAACTTCTTACAGTACCTTGAGGCAGTTGTATCCTAATCGAGATATCATGTCAAGAAAACTCAAAATGAAACTGTGCGAATCTTTAATATTTTCAAAATTATCATACTGTGACAGTATATACGGTCCCGCTCTATTATACTCTTGACTCTTACCGCTTGCAGGGCATTCAGAATACTTGCCTACGTTTCTGCTATGATATCCGAAAGTACGATCATATCTCTAGCGAAATGAACAGCTCTGGTTGGGTGAGCTTCGAAATTCTCAGAAACATGCACCTGTTATGTAACACTCATAAGATTTTAACTCTTCATAAACCGCAGTACCTTTTCCAAAGATTAAAAACGTTTTCCAATTTCAACAAATTTGCGACTCATAACACTAAAGTACTTGTAATCCTCAAACACCGTCTTCACTCGAAGCTTCTCGTATAATGCCCCAAAAATGTACAATTCCTTGCCAAGTGAATTCAGATCATTTAACATCATTAATTTCAAGAAAAGATTGTAGTCGTATCTCAGAGGATATTAAAGCACTATTTTGTCGACAATGATCTGTATTTGGAACATAGAATCTTGATTTTCTAGTTTTTAGTTTTATGTAAATTTTTTTTATTTCTACTAAAACATATGCTCAAAAAGTAAGGTCAAGTAGTATCATTATGATACTAATAAATGGTTCACGTTTTTTTTTTGTATTTTTTGTATTTTCAATCTTTTCTCTTTTTTTCTGTAATTTATTAGGTTAAGGTACCTAATGGTTGAGTTGAAAAACAGCACTTGCTGACACTCCGCCTTTTCACCTCTCTAATGTATATGTATTTATTTAATTTTATTTCTTATTACTGATGATGAATAAAATCCATTTATTATTATTATTATTATTATTATTATTTGCCTGAGGGCGGGGAATTAGTAGTTCCAATAAATTCGGCACGTCTCATTCTTCACAACGTACTCAATATCCTCCGGCAACACCAGTAACTCGTCTTTACCATACTAGTGTCATGATGGTTACACAATACTCGTCGAACCGCGTTGTCTGTACAAGGCATTGCTGTTGACGGTTGTGAATCAAGCAGATTGTACCAAATAACTCAACACCTAAGAGTACTCGTGGAATAAATATTTTATTTAATATAAAATCACAAAAAAATAATTGAAAATTCTATTTGACACCTGAATCAACAAATTCAACTATTCCCATTTTACATCTGACTGACGATAACAGTCTATTCATAATATGAAATATATATACACTTCAATGAAATATTGTATTATATATATACAGTATGATTATTCAAATGCTGAATTCATATTTCAACACTTGTAACATTATTATTTTTCCACTATCAGCTATTCAGAGTCATAGTTCTAAAATTGAATTCGATTTGTATTTATTAGATCGATGCTTAAATTTGCCTAACTTAATAAAATCAATTGTCATTGAAACATTATTTCTTCCGTAGTGTGTCCACTTTGGATATATTTACAGCCATTTCTCATCTTTCATTATCTATACTCCCTCAAATTATTTGTATTTCCAGCGCTGTCTATTGTCAGAGAACAGCTGTTCAGTTGGCGGTTCAGTTCAGTGACTGTCTTTTGGGCATATAGTACTTTCCCAGGTAGATGCGACTCATACTATATAACACATCTGTGATGTATCCGTCGAAATTGGGAAAGACACCATATCGTGATAATAGTTATCTGTCCTGACGAATTCCCGTATGTTTGAGTATTAGATAATGTTAGGTCATTAAATGTTGTACGAAACATCTTAGAATCCTTTGTTGATATTTTGACACGTCGAGGAATGAAGTTACTTGGCAACTCCGCTAAGGCTCTAGATATCGCTCTTGGATATGTCAAAGATATGATAAAGAAGAAGAAGAAGTCTATTCTGATTTCTGATTTCCGATTTCCGGCTACTGTGGAAATTATTTGTGAGCAGAAAGTGATGAGAATTTTGAGCTGAATTTGAATATTGATTTCTGCAATCAGCCAGTCAATGGGATTATTCTTTCAACTGAATTAATGTTTTCCATAGTTTGTCACGTTGGTGATTTGATGGGAAGCTGATTATTTTTTGTAAAACATACCCAAATAGGGGACTATAAACTCACTTTCTAGTCACATTTTCTCCGGGTAAGCAGGATTCTTCGACTATATCCTTGAGCCTTTGGCAATTCTATTTATCTTGTAGGCATAATTTTGATCATCGTGAAAATCAAGCCTAAGTTGTTGACCCTTTGGCTAGGACTATGATATTTGGACATAACATCTGTAGAGGAGCCTGTTAACAGGATCTTTCCCGCAGTTAGCATCAAGCCTTCCTAGACAAAGGTATGAGGTCTATTCAAGTTGGTATCAGACAGTCAATTATTTAATTTCAGGGTCTTTAGTCTTGGCATATTTCATCCCAGAGCACTAGTCGTACTGGAAGGACTCATCTGTTGTCTTGCTCTACTTACCGTTCGACTGAAGAACTCATCTTTGGTCTTGGTATATTTCCTCCCAGAGCACTAGTCGTACTAGAAGGACTCATCTGTTGTCTTGGTCTACTTACCGTTCGACTGAAGAACTCATCTTTTGTCTCTGCATACTTATCGTTAGTCTGGAGGACTCATCTGTCGTGTGGGTGTCACTGCCCTAAAGGCTGACACTTACCTTGCACCTTCACTACTGGTATCCTTCCACCTGGTAGATTTCACCATATTGCCTGGCTGAAACCAATCTGATGTGCACGCAAGTTAACCAGTTCAACCAATATTATATACCTTTTTTTACCTTTTGTTCATTTAAAATAATTACCTTGAGATTCTGTAAACGCTACAGGTAAGGTGCACCTAACTCAAGCGGGTTTATTTACTATTGTACCCTAACGGGGTATATTGTGTTGAGCAAGATAACTGTGGGTAACTACCCCTAGATAGTTGAGCCCTGGCTATTGCCCTGGTTGATTTATGTAATATTTTCTATTATACTTCATCACTAAGGTGTCTGATAATTTCTAATAAGCCTTCAGCTACTGCACCACTACGGTGTCTCTGATAGTTTCTAATAAGCCTTCAGCTACTTCGACTTCTAGGTGTCCTGCTACTGTCTAATAAAACCCTTGTCACATTGTAGATTATATGACTTAATCATTAAGCTGGTTATTATTTAAGAGTGTGGCAATTGCCGAAATTATTACTATTCGTGTTATATGGGAATTGGTAGAAGTGTAAGTGGTGATCTTACTCACTGTAATACTTTAACTGTATAGCGGTGGCAAACTCAGACTAATTCAATATTCAAAAACAAAAAAAAATCATATTCCATTCCTTCATGTTTCTAGAAGATTCCCATCAAGTTACGAAATTTTTCGAATTTATCTCTCGCTAATGCTTTGGTAAATATATCGGCCACTTGATCGTGTGTGGATATATTTATTGGATCGATATCACCACTCTCATACTTTTCGCGTACTAAATGCTAGCGTATGTCAATATGCTTCGTACGCCTATGGAATTCTGGATTTATTATAAGGCACAGCACTTTGGTTATCTATATGTATTACAGTAGGATGATGTATTTCTTTTTCCATATCTCGAGGTAACTGTTCTTGGCAGAGAACTCCTTTAGTTGCTTCAGACGCAGCAATATACTCAGCTTCCGTTGTTGACTTATGCATTGGTGCCTTCTGCTTGCCCAACTCACAGCTCCATTGCAAAATTTGAAAACATATTCTGAAGTGAATTTCCTAGTATCGACATCGCTGGCAAAATCGGACTCAGAATAGCAGATTAGTGTTTGATTGTAACCTGAGCTTTCATATTTAATTCTAAAATGGGGCTGACAGGTACCTGAATATACCAGGATCAGGACCAGGATCCACACCTATTTCCAGAAATGATTAATAACAGACTGAATCGTCTTGAGTAGCTTCATTTTGCTGAGACGCCCAACTTTTTTCTCTGCGAAATTTCTCGATAGTGGTAGATAATAAACTGCGCAGGCGTCAATCATGTCGATTTGGTGAGTGCAAAAAAGTCATTAATACAAGTTAGTTTTTTAGTTGAACCTCGAGATAATTCGCCAAAGTACTCGAAAAAACTTTTGTCCTACAAAATGGATAATAGGACTGAAGAGTCCTCCACACCCGCAACATGTACCAATGTCGTGGTCATAAGAAATCATCAGTACCCAGCGGATTTTTCTACCGTTACTTGCTTTATATTTGTGGAATTAAATGGTCACATTGTCCTAGGTAGGTTTTCCCAGTCCTACGTGCAAAAACTGTAGTATACAGGGTGCTCCATTATGTTCTTGTACAAACTTGATGAAGTCCACATTTTTTAAAAAATTGGCAAATCTAGCAGTTTGTTTTCTAGTAATAACGGATTGAATGAAAATCAAAATTGGTATACATCTATTTCTGTGAGTAGTGAACAGTTTCTTGCCATGCTGTAATACAACACCTTTTGTGAGATATCATTTTCATTCAAATGAAGGCACTCATGATCTTAAAATCAGATGCGAGAAGGTAATTTCTAAGAAAGTTCAATTTCGAGTTAGTGCAGGAGAATCAAATCGATGCATAATACCCAAAATAGCACACATCGAATTTTTGACACGCTGTAGCTCGGAAACTGGTCTCTAAATAAATTAGACTTCATAATAAGGATTGTGATGCTCTTTCGTCGTCACCAGTCACTTTGGCGCCAAGTCCAGGTTACGGATTGCCTCGGGCGCCACCTTCTATTTAATGTGTGAAGGCCACTTGCTCCGGGCAGCTTCAGTGGAGAAAGAATACTCCAGGGGTCACTTATGGTTTTGACCGAAGCACAGGTAATCAGAGGGGGCAGGCTTTAATTGCCCCCACTGGGTTTGCTTCCTGGGTACTTGCTGCGAAAAATAGCTGTCAGCTTACAAAGCAATTAAGTTCTTTATTTGAAGGAGTATAAAGTCAATGTCGAGTGAAACACTTAATATGATCCAATATCATTTATTTCACAATAACCAAGCATTGTCTTATAGCGAAAGAAAAAAAACACATGTTACCATATCGGGGCAAGCGGAAGTGACAACGGGTAATATTAGACAATCAAAAAGTGCAAAGCGGGGGTGCGGAACGGGGTGCAAACGCAAGCTCTAAGTCCAGCCAAAGCTCTACCTGCTGGGATCGTAGTTCTCAGTTTTACGAGCCGTGCCCTGGCTCTTATCGGTCTACCCAAAGCTTTCCTATCCAGGTGGTCAATGGAAGTTGATATTTCACAGTGCCTCAATTAACCGGGTCCACTCTGTCGCGGTTCTACCTACAGCTATCCTATTCAGGTTGCTGTCAATTGAAGTTGATAATTTAGCAGTGCCACAATTGACCGGGTCCACCCTGTAGCGGTTCTACCTACAGCTATCCTATTCAGGTGGCTGTCAATTGAAGTTGATATTTCACAGTGCCTCAATTGACCGGGTCACTAACCCTTAGCAAATTACCACTAATCTTTTCAAAAGCACTTACGGTTCGGTCTGGTAGCTCACCCTCACTACACTTACTTATTCACTTGACTTCTCCGGTCGGGGCTGGCACTCAACTGAATATTTTGTCGGCTGTGGTGTCATAATCTGCCAAATATGTGTTATTTGAGCAGATTTTTTAATTCCCAAAAACTCTCTTTCGAGTAAAAACTTGAAGAGGGATTTTTGTCGAATGTTCTTTCTAATATTATATTAATATTGTCCTATTTCGTGTTGATGTCAGTGGACGAACACGAAAATAATTTTAGGGTCATGATCAGAGAACGATTCCTGTAAGCTCCGCCCACACGAATCGTCTCTGCGGGTGTTGGATTCTGACCAGCAAAGTTCGCTTGGCAGGCCACGCCCACCGCGCCTGATTGCGTGGATTTCAATGAGGATCGCGAAAAATATCGTGACTGGGAGAAATTTCCGCTTTTACAATAAAAGTAGGGCCGAAATCTCCACAGGGGCATTCCGTTTTACTTCTTGGTCGAGTAAAGATCATTTAGTAGTGCTCGTGGCTATTTCACCAATTTTACTTGCTTTCATCAAAGCCACTTTGTACTTGCATACAAGTTCGACATTACTGTTGAAACATACAGTCGACTTGCATATTAACTTAAAATCAGTGCTCATCTTCCGCTGTCCTGTACAACAAGCCTTGTTGCTGTTTGGCTGTCGACAACGAAGAATCGAATTTTTGGGGTTTCTAATAGAAAATCTACAGCTAGCCCTCACCGTTTGGTTTACAACTGCTATCCTGCGTTTGAGTTGTTTCCCGCAATTTTGCTGTTTTACTTGGCTGCCTTCTCCCACTTCATTTCAGTAAGAAAATACTGTGGAACAGTATTGGTTTTGGGTAAGAGTACATACTCTTGAAATTATTAAACTGACTTTGCTGCTGCTTTTCTTTGAAGTGCTAGACCTATGATAAAGCTAATATTTCTCAAACACTTGTATCAGTGATTAACTTTTTACTGTGTTTCATTTGTGCTATAGTGGTTACAATGGGCTAACATCCCATTTTTGACACTTATTTTTATTGTGCTGTGAATGTCTTGGGCTAACATCCTGTTAAAACATTCTATACTTTTACCAGTGATTTACCAGTGATATATTTTATTGTGATTTATCTGCCTTAATATATTGGATGCCTGGGTTAGTCCCGTGAAAGCTACGGCTTCGTGTCTCGTTCCTGCCAACTTCGAGTCCGCAAAAGAAAGGACAAACTTACAAAAGAATTCACTCATCAAAGACACGAAACGTTCTGACAGTGATATTCACCGTTAAAGCGCACATGCACTTGTGCCCCTGCCATTCCAGGCATGTACTGACATTTAGTGTATTCTTCGCGGAGTTAGGATTAATACGAGTTAGTAAAGTTCATCAGTCAAAAACCGTTATAAATTTTTGCCACTCAATTATATCACTCTCAACAAAAAGATAGGTGCTTTCTCGGAGTTCACTCTATTCTTTCAGTGGTCTCAACCGAACTCATCAAATTAGGGTATATTTCGAGAAGTAAATCTCGAAATTTTCCTATTAAAAATATTTCAGTAGTTTTTTTTTTAACTCTTCAAGTTACACTTGACTCAACGTTCTTAGTTCTCATCAGGAGTTCCATCTTTTAGTGATAAAAATGGAACGCAAAAATTTGCGTCAGGCTGAGCAAACCGAACCCCGCAGAGCTAGCCGGTTCCAACTCGGAGATGAATCTTATTTTTCTCCAAGTACAAATACTCAGCCTCGACGACAGTGGTCTAGTGTATAGCCGCCATCCCCTCCATCAGTCCAGTCAGACCTGCGTTGATGGCTTTGAAGAATTCTAATCGAGTCGAAGAGGGGTCGGCGCCATGATTTTGATAATTCAGGTACGGTGGTACTCTGGTTCCTCCGGGATCGGATTTGATAGGATCGGGGTGTTTCCAGACAGAAGGTTTTATGTATGTCGGTCGGTGTGAATTATGGAATTTATTCGACGATGAATGGTATTTTTGTAAGTAACAATAACGGAGATATGATTTGAAATAGGTAAAAAGATCAGCTGTTGCTTCTGCTAGCATTTAGAAAAATAGGGAAATTCGTAACTTTGTTACAGGATACACAACAGGTTCTACAACATCCATTTCACGTAGTTAATGTGCGGGGTCCTTCATCATTACCAAACAATCAATAAAACTCTACTCTCTAGACTACTTATTTCCTTCCAAATCGATCGATGGATTACTCAGAGCTTAATTAATTCGTTATTTTGAATTATTCTTGTAGGACTAGCGAAACATACCCGTTTTTTTGTAGGACACTGTATCATTTAGGTGAAGAATACACTAACCCTTAATGTATTATCATTGTCCTACAGTTACTAATAATTTTTTTCCCCATGGAATTGACAAATTTGGAGCGTGGGACTAGGAACACCTACCATTCCATTTGTAGGACAATATGACCATTTAATTATACAAATATTGTAAAAAAATACGCTGGTACTAATGATTTCTCATGACCACGTCATTGGTACATGTTGGGAGTGGGGGACTCTTCAGTCCTACCATCCATTTTGTAGGACAAAAGTTTTTTCGAGAACTTTGGCGAATTATCTCGAGGTTCAACTAAAAAACTAACTGTTATTTGCACTCACCAAATCGATATGATGGACTCTTTCGCAGTTTATTAGCTACCACTATCGAGAAATTTCGTAGAGGAAAAAGTTAGGCGTTTCAGGAAGATTCAGTCTGTTATTAATCATTTTTGAAAATAGGCGTGGGATCCTGGTCTAGTATTAGTGCATTCCAATGGGCTCGAGTATGTTGCGATAGGTATCTACTCACTACTCCCACTGCATACGTAATATCTGGACGAGTGGCGATAGCAGCAAACATTAGAGAACCGATGGATTCACGATACGGAACATCACCATCTCGTAGAATAGATTCCTTGCATACTGAAAGGTGGGTATTTGTATCTGCAGGAATTTTGAACGGATTAGCTTCTTGAATTCCAATTTATTGAATATTTTCTTGATATAACAAATTGATGTATGAAAATACTACCATCTGGATAATGGAGTACTTGCAGACCAATAAAGTAATCAACTTTGCTGCTAGTTATCTCAAAAGTTGTCTTCATTTCTTCCAAAACCCTTTCGCTGATTTGCTTTTGGAAATAATAAACCCATCGTCTACGAAAACGACCAATAGAATTCTGGCTCCATCCAATTCTGTGTGGTAAACACATTTGTCTGCATTACTTGGACCAAAACCAAAATTTCGTAGAAAAGTATTGAATTTTGCATTCCTACAGCGTAGAGCCTGCTTTAACCCATAAAGCGACTTCTTCAAGGAAGATAATATGTATGATGAAACATTGAATCCTTTCGGTATTTGCATGAATATTCCTTCGTCTAGTTCACCTTTCAGGAAAGCTGTCTTGACGTTGAACTGCATCATATCTTCTTGTCGGTGAGAAAATTCCATGGTAATCAACCCCTTGCTTTTGCGCAAAACTCTTTGCACACAACCTTGCCTTCTAACGAGATATGGTTCCATCGGGAAGTCTCTTGATGTGATGTGATTCGTTACTTTGTATAGCTTCTTCGTATGTACCAGCAACATCTGCATCTACATAATTCATCTCATGATCGTCAAACCCTTGTGGAAATCTTTCATTTCTGACTAAACGCATGGCGGGCTCTTGTTCTTGTTCAAATTCTTCAGATCCTTGACTTTTTATTTCACGATTCTCTGGCCAGACTGTGACATCATCATCGTTTTCATTCGAAATAGGCACTACATTTTCAAGATGAACGAAACCTTTGATATCTCCGTTGAATATGACATTTCGTTACATTGTTATCTTTTTGGATACTGGAACAAAAAATCTGTAGTTTGTCAAATTACCTTTAAAGCCAACAAATATTAATTTTCCACTTTTCCGGTCCAACTTTGACCGTTTGACATCAGGAATGTGGACGAAAACTTCACTTCCAAATATTTTGGCATAAGATAGACTTGGTTTCTTTCCAGTCCATAGTTCAAATGGAGTGAAGTTGATTGCTTGAATCGTTGGAGTACGATTCAAAATATAAACGGCAATATTAATACCTTCTGTCCAAAGATGTTTTGGAAATCCTGCTCCATGTAACATTGCTCTAGCACTTCCTACAATTGTCCTGTTGTCACGTTCGGATCTTCAATTCTATTGTGGAGTATACGGGGCTGTTTTCTCCATTTCGATATCTTGGTGGCAGACGCAACTTTGAAAGTCTTTGTTGCAATATTCAGTTCCTTTGTCTACTCGAAGAATTTTAACAGGGTGTCCAAATTTATTCTTCGATAAGTTGCAGAACGTTTTGAAACAGTTAAGAACATCTGTTTTGCGTTTGATGAAATACATGACTCTATATCTGGAACAGTCATCTTTGAAGAATAAAAAATATCAGTTCTAACTGATGACAGAACAGAACTAAATCTTTGAGTGATTTTGTATTCATGTGTCTTAGACGTTCATGCCATACTTTGAGGCTATGTTCTTCAGCAATATTGACCTGCGACACTACAGTACGAAAAAGCATCCAATACAGATTATTGGATTCTCGAACGGCACATGCAACTGATTCATTTTGAGGTATACTTCAGCTTCATTTCCTTGCTTCACTATCTTCATTCCTTTTTCTGCTAAAACTCCTTCAGAAAACAGACTTTTTCCCTGATCTTGTATGTGAAGAACATTACTTATTTTAGATTCATGCCATCTTGCGTCTATCAACTTCTGGATCTGGACTGTGCCTTTTCCTTTTACAAGTAGACTTTGGTTATTACCAAGCACAACTACGTTGGTAGTTTCCATGGTTTCAAAGGTGTAGAAATACTCTCGATGATTAGTCATATGTGCAGAAGCACCACTATACATGATTCAATGGTCGTTGCATGACTTAGTAAAGTTATCATCTACGTGAATGCAGTAGATGGAGCCCCTCTACAACTTTCTTGGAGAGTTACTTCACAACTTTTATTTTCATCTTTTCTGTTCTTCTTTTTACGACATTCACGTGCAAGATGGCCTTTCAGAACAATTTTGCTTTAACATATCTGGTTTCCTCAGGAACATTTTTCTTGATAACTGTCATTGTGGATAGGGCAGTTTCTGCTCTCTCGCATGATGTTAGGTTAGCCTCATCGTCAAGGAATCATGAAATTGAATTTGCTATGGTTTGTTCCTTCTCATCCAATAACCATGCAAAGTGCTCAATATTTCAAAACAATTTCAAAAAATTTCAACATGATTCAATGGTCGTTGCATGAATTAGTAAAGTTATCATCTACGTGAATGCAGTAGATGGAGCCCCTCTACAACTTTCTTGGAGAGTTACTTCACAACTTTTATTTTCATCTTTTCTGTTCTTCTTTTTACGACATTCACGTGCAAGATGGCCTTTCCATCCAATTGAGTCAATTATATGAAACAATTTCGGTTTCAACTCAGATACTTCAGTAGTACAGATCACTGATCTGGGCATATAATCTGTTGACGGTCGTGAATCAAGCAGATTGTACCAAAGAACTCAACACTCATTTAATATAAAATAAAATTACAGAAAAACGAACTGAAAATACCATTTGACAACTGAATCAACAAATTCAACTCTTCTCGTTCAACAACTTACTGACGATAACAGTCTATTCATAATATGAAATATATACAGTATATATCTATATCTATATCTATATCTATATCTATATCTATATCTATATCTATATCTATATCTATATCTATATCTATATCTATATCTATATATCTATATAATTTTTTGGGGCAGCAGCAAAACGCAAGTGTAGTCTTATAACATTATATTTTCATCCATTTTTGTAGCTCCCTGATGATGACAGTAACCACTGTCGAAATATTGGAAATATAATGTTATAAGTACACTTGCGTTTTGCTGCTGCCCCAAAAAATTGTCAAGATTTGTTTCTAACTAGTCAGCAATAGACTACCTCTATATTATTATTTATATATTCCTGGGTTAGGATGTCACGCAGGTAGCTATAGTTGCCTCCGTGGTAATGTCAGTTCAAGCCTTGTAAACACGAGGTGTTCTGACTTTAACCACAAATGTGTTGCTGGCTCCGGTGGTTGGCTCCTATATTTGTGTGATCTTGCGTTCAAGTGTTTCACAACTTTACACTTGGCTATACCATACTGAAGAGGTCTAATGACTCCGAAACGGATCCGTCTACGGTTGCATTATGAGGGTTTATCCACTAATTTTCTCCTTTGTATATAAAAAAATATAAATATATATAGATGTATATGTATAGAGTGATTATTCAAATAATGTTGAATTCATAATTCAACGATGGCACTAATTGCACTAGAAAAATATTAAAAGCGCCTAACTAGCAAAAAAGTTTGAATTTGGACACTACTTGTCAAAGTCAATGTGAGCTTCTTGCTGAACGGGCTCCATCTGTGTGACAGAGTTTGGGTAAACCCGCTAAAAATCGAGAACGAGACCAAGTTCATCGGCTGCACGGCCTGCTGCTTTACAAGATATACGCTCCGATCCCTGCTTTCTCATGGTCACAGACCAATCAGAGGAGGAGATCTGAACTCCTGATGACTTTACAGGCTCATTTCTGTACCATTCTATTATGTAGACTCTCCAATCTCAAAATTCCACGGCCTCCCAATGATCTGGGGAAGTACAAACGTGGAACGGAAGATTTAGGGTGGAAGCTCCTATGAAGATGCATGATTTTTATAGTTTTGCGAGCTCATTGCTGAATGGGTTCCGACTCGTTGACAAATTTTGAGTAACCCCGTTTAGAGTCGAAAATGTGAGCACATTAATCGGCTGCACGAGCTGCTGGCTTGAAAAGGATTGTTCCGATTCCTGTTTTCTCATGGTCGCAGAGCAAGCATGCTTTATATACTTACTTACTTACCCTCGTATCAATGCTAATTTCATTTGGTACTTGAAGAGTTCGATTTTATTTCATCTTCAAAACTCTCAAACTCAATTTGTTTCAACTTCATTAGTAAAACATTTACCCCAGTTTTCCCATTGACAATAACCTGATTATTCTTTTTCTGGTTTCCTTTTGAACTGTTCCTCGAATCTAATAAGGAAATCATTCGAGAGATGGCTCCTTTCAGCGAATCTTTCGGCAATCAATTTGTGTTTGTATTTTATTTGTATGTCCATTTGTTCGTTCAGCCAGTTCACAGTTCAACTTGCACTCCCCAAATACAAGCAACAAGATGGACCATTTCGTTTTTTGAATGCATTTTACTATAATTCAGTAAAATAAACTACAATTCATTTCAGAACAGCAAGGTAAACTCTCATTCATCGAAGAACATTTGAAATTGTTTTTCAAATATTCTGTTTCCACAGCTTGCTGAAGAAACTAAATCGAAATTTCAGTATTGTATCAAACATGTATTGGCATATCATTGGGAAGTCAACAATGAGAGTATTTCCGCTTGAGATAGCAGACATAATATAATGATAGCTCCTTCAGAATTACCTCGATTTTAAAAAGTTGCGTTTCTATCTATATTTGTTTTCACAGACATATTCTTCACTTATTTTTTTTCGTAAAATTGAATAGCAGTGTTTGTAGCAATCCATGGTGAAAATCAACGTGAACTTAATTATAAATTCAACGAACTATATAACAAATTCAGCGATTGGTGCGAAACTAACCGACTAATAGTCAATCATACAAAAACCATCGTTATGCAATATTCTATCTATCACAATAATCATATGCCCACAGAAATAATAATTCATAATGCAACAATGAACATTTCTGAAAACACCAAATTCTTAGGTACGTTTCTAGACTCAAATCTATCATTCAAAAGCTGCATACATCATATCAGTAAAAAAATTAACAGTGGATTTTATGCCATTCTACAGATGAAAAGCATATTTGATAGACATCAACTAATCAACATATATTATGCGCTAATATATTCTCATTTAAACTATAATATAATTGTCTGGGGAAATGCAGTTTCATCTCAAAGACTGCTGATATCACAAAAAAGGATAATAAGATTAATATTTGGATTGAAACGTACGGAATCCTGCAAGCCATATTTCATTGAAAACAATCTACTCACTGTGCCTTGTATATACATCATGAGATGTATACTTCTAATAAAAACAAAACTCCCTAATTTATTGACAAATAGAGATAATCATAACTATAATACAAGACACGGCAATATTCTACAGATACCATGCCATAAAACAAGATTTTTCGAAAATGCTCCTTCCTATGCAGGAATACAACTATACAACAAATTACCAGAAGAAATTTTAAGTGAAAAGAATTACAACATTTTCAAAAATAAATTGAGAAAACTCTCAGTAAGTAAATGTTACTATAAAGTACATGAATTCCTAGATGAATGACAATGGTGCCAAAATAGATTTTGTCGATAAATTTCTTTCTTATTATTCTGTATTTCTCACTACTTCAATATTTGTTGTGTAAATTCTTTCTACCTGTGATATTTGTGAACCATTTTATATATTTTATGTACATGCGTATTTATACAATACCTGCTCTTTTATGATGACTTCTCCAATATCGTGTAACAACGATCAAAGGAAAAAATATTTGTTATTATTATCATTATGGATATCAACTATACACTTTAATTTTATGTTCTGTGATGTAATTCTTAATATTGTTTTATATGTGTAATGTCGACTCTTCCAACATCATGTAAAAATGATCTTACTGGAATTAAAGAATTTATTATTATAACCGTTCACCAATACGTTTTGGAATTCACAAAATTGACTGTCATACAATCATAGAGAAACATGTATAATGGATTGTACCAGGAATATCTTCGCAAAAATATTCTGTACTATATGTACAATAACATACTTGCTTGCCTTTGCCTATGCAAAGTAGTCAAATCGATCAAATATATTTCAGTATTGTATCAAATTATGTAGAATGATGAATCGATCGGAACCAATTTGAATTCCGCGAATAATTTGTATTTGTAATCATTATATCTCTTTGTTCGCTATTCGTTAATCAAACAATGATGAGTAAATTGCAGTGACATTTGAATTTGCGTATGATAGATGTACTCTTGTGCGGCTGTTTTTTTCAAGTGAATATGCAGAATATGCCAATCTCTTTGCATCCCAATGTAATGTTGGTACTTCTGTATGTTATTGGGCTGTATGATAACATTTCTATGAAATTTAGACTCAGTTTGCCTCTTGTTTTCATAGAAATAGAGAAGGAAAAAATTGATAAAGGTCCTGGAAAAAAGCTATAGGAAAAAAACCCGGAATAATGAACCCCAGAAAAAAATTACTCGTTTCTTCTAGGCGTTTTTTAATTTTGTTTTTTTAACTTTTTTTTTTCGTTTTTTTTTTTCTAGATTCGTCTGGATTAAACGAGTAGCGTCGATCAGAACGCCAAGCAACCATGGGAGCGGTTATTGTTCGGATGGGCGACCGGCACGCTTGGACGGACACATTTTCATTATGAATTTTCGACTGCGCTCTTTCCACGTCGATGAATATACTGCAAAAACCAACATAGCTTCAGACGGAATTACTTGCTGCGCACTTGTCCGACAACAGATTATACTCCGTAATATATCCAGTGAACAGTAGAACAGTTGCCTTGCGAATACCCATCGCTTTTCTGTGAGAGGCTTACAGTTCCGACGTCAGGAAATTAGCACTCAGGAAACTGACAAACTGCATGAGAAGACTTAGAATTCCGGGTCTCAAATAGACTGAGGGTTATGCATAAAGGATATAATAGGACGAAGTGCTTGTGAGGCCGCAGCCTGTACACCCATCCTACTAGCTACAATCATATATGGTAATAGGAAAAAATTCCATGGTGATGCGTCAGAGTTCTCTTACTCGAATATATTGAAACTACTCAAATATTCACATCTGAGATGAACCAAATTATTGAAATTTTTCGGCATCTGGATTCATGTGAAGGATCTCATCAAGGTTCAAAGTACACTGATTATTTTACAGAATTTTTTGTTTTTCTGTTTTAGAATTTATTTTGACCGTCATACGGCTGCACCGCAATCTGAGAAGGTGGACCTGGTTCTTCCCAGCAGAAAACGCAAATCAAGGAATCTCCCAAATGCCAAAGTCACTGGGAGGTCCCTGCAATATTGAAGCTCAGTCAAGTACCTTGGAGTAATCCTTGACTGCAAGGTACTTGACTCCAAACGGAAGTGGAACAAGCATATCGAACATAAAGTTCGAAAAGCCATAGCTGCTTTTTTCGTCACGCAGAAGAGTGTTTGAAAGTATATGGGGGCTCAGCCCCAAATTTCTTTAATGGATCTACACGACTCTCAAAAGCCCATTGATCACGTAGGGAGACATCGTAAGGTACAGCTTCCGGCACATTCCAATAAACCCATTGAGATAGGGTAAATTCTTGCCTGTACAATTAGGGTGTCATCCACTAAGGCGCTGGAGACACTCAAAAGACTGCCTCTCCTGCACCTCTCACACCGAAAGCTATTGCTCATTTGAGGATCTTCAATCAATGGCGAAGCGAAATATGGAATCGAACGGTTATGCATTGTTCACTCGTTGAGATACCGATTGATAGTTCTTCAGTTGCTTTTCTATTCAGCAGAAGGCCACAGTCAGTCATTCCCAAAAAAGAGAACTGAAAGCAAATCAAACACAGCCTGATTCCTACTACTGGACTGGAATCTAACGGGGAGCAAGCCGGGCGTTTTCCCAGAGCGGCAAGAATGAGGGGCGGCAAAGTTAACTCTTTCCTATCTTCCAACCTTGCCATTAGCATCCACCACTCACCCAAATTGGCAGGTTGGATGATGAGAATTGTATGTGCCACTTTCCAACATACTTCAGGTTGGATGGTGGAAATAATCAAGTATATTTCTGATTTTTTTTTCTTGGAAAGTAAGAAGAAGAAGAAATTCCTATATAGGAAATAAGGAGCCAACTCGTTTTATATGCAATGAGTTCAGAATCTAGAATACAAAGAAATTCATCCGAATTTTTTGACGGTTTCACATTTCTGAACTGGTAACAGCAGCAATTCTTTCGGTCCGTTCTTGTTCGATAGGGATTTAGGTCAAAATTTGGGAGGAATACCCTTTCGTTACATTCCGACAACGCGACGTTTTAGGGGAATCATTTGAATATTCCTATATTATAGGTATAATCCCAACGATATCGTACTCACAAACCTCCATTCTCTCTATCGCCCGTTTGAATTCCTATTGTTATCGTTAGGCAAGTCTCTGTTATTGGCTCCACAACACTTCCTTGGACTCCAAGTTTAGAGCTAGGGTATGGAGGGTCATACCTCATGTTGAATGAACAAAAGAAAAGTTGCCTTTTGCCTTTTAGATGCGCACTACTGAACGAAGTATAATCCTAGATGAAAAATTAGGTGAAGTTCATGAAAGATACATTTTCATCCAGAAAAGCTCAATCTCTACACGAACTACTCATTGAATATTTAATAGGATAATTTAACTAAAAGTAACTCTTTTAGTTTTATAAAAACCCATTTCAAAGAGTACATTCGTGTCACAAAGTTTTCCAACATACACTTTCCGCATAAATTGTATTCATTTCACCAACTACTGCGAACAAAAGTTTTTACTGAAATCTTGAACTTCATTACAGAGTTTCCAAAGACATAGTAAATGAGTAATTAGACAGCTGGAATGAGCTATATCGTATATTGGCTAGGCTAATAGGTGATCGATGGAATCACATTGACGGCTGTCTATACTAATTTTGTTCCATTTCAGTTTGGGTCTAATCAGTGGCGTAACCAAAAATTTTCTTTCGGTGGAGGCTATTATTTCAAGCGACAGGTAATGAAACAGTTTAAACTTCCGAAAAGTCAAATTTTTCAAATATTCCGGGGTGAGGCAGGCCATCTGGACCCCCAACCGACTTCAATAAAAATACGATATGAATTCATGATATCATAAAAGAAAAAAAAATCCGTTAATTAGCTGTCGTCCCCCTATATAAACGGTACCCTTCAGAAGTCGAAACTTGTGCTAGCCAAGGATTAACAAGCTCTTATCTCTTCACGTGTGATTCCTAGCACTATCTTGGATAATCAGAAATAATTCTGCTACAATTTGAACCTGCGACCGGCAGCCAGAATGATTTGAAAACAGCGCTTTCAACCACTAGTATAGCCATGAAACAAAATAAAAGTGAAACATATTATTTTCTACCACTATAATTGAAAAAATAATAAAATATACTTTATTGTCTGAAGATAGTTATAATTATTGAGCTAAAGCCAGTGGTACCGATGTACACCTGTCACGTTCCTTCAATTTTTTTCACTAATTGCCTACTCTAGCAAGTAAAAAACCTGAGTTGGTTTTAAATACCGCGGCAATGCTTTTGGATAGTGGAGCCGGGTGGGTAGATAGAGAGGAAAGAAAAGTTTAAACAAGATAGTGATAAAGAACAAATATAATTTATTTATTGATTGTCAGAAAGTAAAGTGAGAGAGGAAGTAGGTAGTGAGAAGGATTCTGGTTGCTATGGCCACCCTAAGGTAGAAGAAGAAGACGATGAAGAAAAAGAATGGTGAAGTAAACCTTGGCTGCTACAGCGGCCAACCGAGAAAAGATAGAAGTTGACAGGACATAAAAATAGACAAAGAATAAGGAGAAGAATACGAAAAAGATAGAAATTGAGAGTACAATTTGACAATTGGCGAAATGCTAAATGATAACAACCAACTATAACCCTTTTACGGAATACAATTGTGATAGTTCAATAACTAACGTAAATAAATCACCACATAATTCAGTAAATTTGTATTCGACAGTGCCCCTGGCTGGAAAGTTTTGGGGTAGTTCTGATTTCTTCCATTTCATACTTTTTTGGAGTGCTGAATCCGAGTCTGAAGTTTGCTAACAAAATTTCTTGATGGAACATAAAAAATGCAAAAAAATTTTAAAAATAATTTTTTTTTGTAGTTTCTCGCTTATAACTCAAAAATTATCAGTTTTTCGTAAAAAACTTTCCCATTCAGAATGGAAGTATATAAAATTTTCTACAAAATTGCGTCTATTTTCGCTTGATTCCGTAAATGCTGGCTCCCAAGCCTTCATCATTTTTGGGAGGTCCCTCCTTCCACGCATCCCTCTCCGTTATGCTTGTCTTGAAAATTTTGTCAGAGCTGCTATGTATGCCATCTGATGGCATTCTTGTAACCGGGTCGTTTTTCAACTATTCGTATAGGTTGTTGTAGTCTCTCCCGTGCATATTGCTCATGGGTGCTTATCCTGACCTGGCTTCGCCTTGTATGTATTTGTATAGGGGAGGCAGGTTGAGCAAGACCTCTAAGGCGGCTGTTGGGTTGTTCTCATATCCCCGGTGGCACTCAGACATGCTGGTCTTTGCAGTCCTCCGAGTCGTCATATCATTCCTACCTGCCACCATACCACCGAACTATACGTTATCATGGGTCATCATTGAGGGTTGACTGTCAGCTATACATCACCTGTCGATTATATCTAGGGCTGACTGTGTGAGCTCCAAAACTGTCCTTGCGAATTTGCCTTTTGCAATAATCGCGAGTTCGTCGGCATGTCCTAGACAATGAAAACCTCTGAAAGATCCCGAAGTAGGGTTGATTGCACCCCTCCCTGCGGGCATTCCCTGTTTGCTCTAGGTGTTAGTGTTATTCCGCCGATTGCTAATGTATTAACCCTATTTTTAAAGAAACCCTTTTTTTACTAGAGTGTTTGCTATAGAATCGATGGATGCATTGTGGAAGGCACCCTAAAATGTTGTGGTAGCAAGCCTCCATTCCAAAGTTGTTCACCTGTTTGGATGAAAAGTATACTTCTGTGAGCATCCTTATACTTTCCTCGAAAATTGTAATATAGGCATTGTCATTATTTTTCAAGAAACCTACTTGGTTTACAGTACCTTCTTTGGCTAAATTACAGTACCTTCTTTGGCTAAAACCTTATGGATTCTTGAGAACGTGATTGTCTTCTGGCCTTTTTTTCCTTGGATGCTGTAAGCTTCTTTGGCTTTTTGTGTTTTCCGGGTTAGTTTTACAGCACCCACTCCGTAACTCTAGTCCCCTCTACCAGTCCATACAGGTTCTTCACCGGTTGACTGCTGTATTCTTCGGGAGTAACTCTAGGTTTCCCGAGAATTGCCTGTCTCTTACGGTCTAATGCTTCGCATTCTAACAGTACATGTCTGGCTGTTCCTGTCCTTTTACCACATTGTCTGCATGTCATTGGCCTGTGACCAGTGAGAAGGCCTGTTATTGTTCTAACTTGATTCCTGCTCAACTTGAGTAGTTCTTCAGTTTTATGTTTTGACGGTCATGAGAAGGGCTTCATTCCACCTCTCCTTTTGTTTTTGCTTGACCCAATCCCGAATGCATCACTGAATGTCGGATTTGTTAATCCCGAGTGCTGGTTCTGGGCCAATGTATGGAGTTGGCTAGCTCAGCTTTTTCATTGCCCTCCTCGATTCCACAGTGTCCTGGAACCCACATCAAAGTTGATTTGTTGTGTTCTGTGAAAACACTGAGTTCTTCTCGGCATTCCCAGTCTTGATGTCACTTTCGGATTGATGAGAGCCTTCAGTGACGCCTGGCTGTCTGTGCATATTTTGATCCGTGCATTGTGCATTTCCCTCATATTGATTTCTCTCACGCAATGCAGGATGGCGTACATCTCTGCTTGGAATACGGAGGCGTTGGTTCCTAGTGAGACACTTATTTGGGAGTTTCTCCTCTCACTGTATATTCCACCACCAGTTCCTTCCCTTGTTTTGGATCCGTCCGTGTACGAGATCCTCTGTCCAGGTTTACCCCTGATGTTGTCATTTGTCCATTCCCTTCGATCTTGTATGATAACCTTGAAGTTGATTGCGTCCTGTAATTGTCCCGCCATCAGCTCAAGTTCATTTGTGTTTTGAATCTTCATTGTAATCCCCTTCAACTAATTTTCTAGGTCTGCTCTGTAGCCATCCCAGTTGGTTTTTCGGGAATTACGATAAGTTTCTATTACGGTCTCACTTCCGTCAGTTCGAATCGAATATGTCTGTGGTCTGAACAACTTACCTCATCAGACATATGCCATTTTTTCACGATGGTGCTTATATATCTCGTTCCCATTGTTATGTCAATTACCTCTTCTCTGTTTGTTGTTACGAAAGTCGGTTCATTGCCTACATTCTGGCCTTACTAATCTCTTTGTTGTACTGTGTGAGTTTAGCATGTGTTCCAATATTGGTTGAATTTTACTCTGTTGAAAAGCTTCCGCACCCTACCTCCGAGGGTTTCTAGATTCTCATTACACCAGACCATTCTGTTATTTCGAGCCTTTTTTTCTCAAGATAGCTTTCCTCGTAGGCTTCTGCTATTGCCTTGTCCACTTCGTCTACTGCCCTCTCAAGTCTCTCCCTGTCTCGTATTTCAGTCACAGGCCTCTCGAAAGACTCACTGAGTGACGCTGAGTATCTTTTCTAGTTATATTTGACTGAAGTACGCGGTGGAGTAACTAGATCGTATAGATATATAACAATAAAATCATTTGAAATGTTTTTTCAAGATTTTTGGTTGTATTTCAAGTTTTGTACGATTTCGGACCTCATTAAATCACTTATTTGTAATTTTTGAAAAAGTGACCTGTACCTTTATTGTATGATCTGAATAAGGTATGCGCAGAGAACTGGGGGGAATACACTGATTACCTTCAATAATAAATTAGAGTTTTGTAGTGAAAAAGTGGGATTTTCTCTGAAATATGCCAATTTGCAAGTAGCCCTTGAGCCCGAATGGTTCGTCGTAGAAGAAAACTTGTATTGCAAAATTGGTAGAAAATTTTATGCTCTTTCATTCCTGAAAGGAAGGTTATCAACAAAAAAATTGTAGTTTTCAACTTATAAGCAATAAACCGCAGAAGAAAGAGATTTTTTAGGTTTTTTTTGCATTTTTTTCAATGTTTCGTCACGAAAATTAGTTAGCAAACCTCAGATTCGGATTCAGCACCCCAAAAAACAAAGAGAATAGAAGAAATCAAAACTACCCCAAAACTTTCTTGGTAGAAATACAATTTGATTAGATTAATACAGCGAAATTCGAGTATAGGAGTGTATGTATGAAACAAATAAATAGATTACCTTCGGTATGCATACCACGAGTGTACAGTACTTCTTGTGGTATTCGGTGAAGAAAGTTGGACTCAGAAACAGTATTTTATATTAACCCTGCGATACTGGCGCGGAGTCTGTGGAAGCCTCGTCATTTTTCTGTTTTTGCTAATGAGGTGGAGAAACTGATCTTAATTCAGGGATTTTCAGTACCTTCCTAACTTCGTTTCCAGTTCATTATGCACTGTGATTGAGTCATTATTTGTGGTATTGCGTAAAATCATTTGGGTCTCAAGAACCACGCTCGAGTACTCGCGTCTGATTCGGTTGTAAGCATTTCCATTGAAGGGAAGTTGTCACTCTTCAATTCACCTCAGAAATTATATAGCTCATATCAACACAAAGCTTTACTACGGAGTATGGATTGAAACAGACTTCTTCGTTTATTACACTGACGAAGGAGAGTTTGATGGCGAGCCTGAAGATTATGGAGATATTACTGATGAAGAACAGCAAAAAATACTGCTACAGCACAGGATAGAGGAGCAATAATAAAGGGGAAATTAGCGACCATGAAGAAAACTTAACACTGATAAGGCTGAAAAAGGAAAACGTCCGCATGTCATGAATATTAAAACACTAAATTGTCTTTTCCACATTGTCCACTCATTAAGGTACGATCGGATAATATAGTCACACATCTTCCAGGTCCCAAGGGCACTGCCAAGGCCTATACAGTGTGTCCCGCTTTTCATAAATACACCCTAATATCTCAGTTATTAATAATGCGATTTTCTTGAAATTTTGGTGGTGATTATATGTTAGGTACCTAAATGAAGTATTTTGGCATAGTGAACATTTTCATCGACCATAGGCGTGCGGTGTGAGGGGGGGGGGTAAAAAAAAAACTGTTTTTTGGGAAAAGGATATTAGGGCTCATTTTAGATAACTTTTTTTTATCAGAATTAGAATCAGCATCCCCAAAAACCACCCAATCCATATTTTCGAAATCTCAAGAGCTGATTTGAGAAGAAAAAAAATAAATTCACTTTTTTCGTCAATGCACCCGAATATCTGTTATTAGCGATTTTCTTGAGATTGTGGTGGTGATTTTATGTTAGAAAAATTAAGTATTTGGCATAGTGATCATATTCATTCACCATTGGCGTGCGAAGTTGGGGAGAGAAAAAAGGCATTTTTTGAGAAATGAATATTAATGCTTATTTAAGACAACTTTTCTTATCAGATTCGGAATCAGCATCCCCAAAATCCCTTTAATTCATATTTTCAACATCTCAAGAGCTGATTTGAACAAAAAAAAAGTTTAAGTCTTTTTTTGTAGCAGTGGTAACAAAATTACGAATTACTTTATTTTAGATTCTTCTGTTTTCAACATAACTACCTTCTGAAACAATACACTTTTCAACAATTCTTCTCAAATGTACATCCACAATTCTGCAGAAATCTGAAAAATCAGGAGTTTATAAATTGAATTGTGGATCTTGCTCCAAAGTATATATCGGCCAGACAGGTAGACCATTTGAAAGCCGCATACGTGAACACCGTATGAATTATATAAACAATAAAGCACACTCATCATATGCCAATCATATTTTGGAGGAAGGCCATGACTTCGATGAAAACTTCGAAATTCTTCATGTGGAAAATAAGGGCATTAGGCTTAATTATTTAGAATTCTTAGGAATTAATAAATTGAAAAATTCATCTTGTTTATTGAATGATCAACTAGACCTGAACGGTTCCCCTTTGTTAAATTTATTCAATTAAGTAGTAACTTTGTTTTGAGATTTCCAGGTAGGTTCATTGTTATGTCAATTTTATAAGTGTATGAGTCTAGGTATTAGCGATAATTATAGGTAGTCCCTAAATATGATAATGGGTAAAAAAAGGTATTTAAGTAATTTCAATGAAGAATAGCTTAATGTACTACATTCGCTTAAAAAAGATACTGTGTATCGAAACATGTCGCAAAGTTAATAAATTTTGTGGAAATTTTAATCGTTTTTTACCTTAGTGACAGAAAAGACTTAATGTTTAGTAATACCGAAAAGTGCTCGCGAGCACTCCAGTGCTTCGGAGCACTTTTCGGGATTACTAAGCACTAAGCCTTTTCATATAAATGAATCTTGTCGAAACATGAAGTCGCGGCATATGGCACCCGGCGGCACCCCCAACCAAAAAATTAATTTTCCACGATAAGTATTGTGTTTAGAAGATTACTGTTTGGAAAAAATAGTACAATTTTGTCAGTTATTTTTCTTATCTAAAAAAAATTGTTCAAAATAATCAAATGTCACTTCTTCTTTTCAAACTACGTTGATGTATCGGAGACCAAATCTGTTTCCGTGATTAAAATCTTCGAAACAATAAAAAAAAATTTAATTGTTTTAAATTGTTATTTCTTTGACGAAAGTCAAAAAAAGTCCATAAAAAATTGTTGATTTCAGCAATTCTATATCAAAATAATATATTATGTTAGCAGAATTATAAACGTCCTTTCAGTAACGACTATTTTATTCACGAGTGCAGCGTTGCGGAACGGCTGTTTAAAAAACAATTGTCTCGAGGAGTTCATGCATGTTTAAATATACCGTTCTTTTTTACGAATTCATATTATAACCACAAAATTGTATGATTTCAAGTTGGTATCTTTTTTTATCATAACAATTTCAATTGACAGGTCAAGAACGACCTACTCTCTCATGTTTTTAACCACTGAAATCAAACAGTATCCCTAGCGATGTACTTAAAAACATGGAGTTGCTATGTAATATTTAAAAAAAAGTCATTGAATACAGATTGCGGCATATGTGATTAATTGATCATTTATCGTGGTACGCTGAATGCCATTTTTAATTGACTCGGTTGTTACTTGATAAAAATCCTAGCACTTCTTAGACGTTAGAAACGTGAGTTACTGAAACTTGATTTAACACGATAAGATTTCAACAAATGATATAACATCGAGACATGTTTCGCTACACTGTAGTTTTCCAACCGGTTCATATAAAAACTGATTGAAAAAGCGACAGTGTACCGAATGTAAAATTATTTGTGAAAATCTTGCATGTTTGATTACATTTCAGTAACTTAAGTACCTAACAGTCTGAAAAGTGCTTAGTGCTCCCTGACTGGAATTACTTTTTGAAAGTGCTTAGTAATCGCGAGCATTTCATAAATAAAAGTGGTTAGTGCTCGAGATTTTGGAGCACTCTTGAAGAGTGCTTAGAACTTAGTGCTCGAAGCACTTTTTGTCAGTGCTCGGCACACCTCTGCATGTCTTTGGAGTTTTGGTGACTTTCCGTAGGGCCTTTTATGAATACTACCTTAGATCCTCTACAGTTAAACGTCCAAATGTTCCAAACTTACTGTGTATTGCTTAGATTCTTGATATACGAGGCAACTAGATAGTAGGCGGCAAATGATAAAAGCTACAGGCCCGTATCATGCAAAGCTTAGCAGATATTTAGGCATCTACAGGACAGACTGGAGAGTAAGCTTAAAAGTAAGATAAGCGTATCGATAAGCAGAAAGTTATACTATGTGATAACATAAGAAAAAGGCCTGAAAAGGAATATCTTTCAGGAAATATTTTATGAAAGCTGGTGAGATGGGTTTGAGAGCAGGTAAGATAGATCTCAAAGCAGAAGAGAAAAATAAAGTGGAACATACCTTTCAGAAGGCGTCCTACGACGAACACAAATTCTAAGACCTACTTGGTTTCAAAATGAATCCAACCAAAGTTGGGTATTGATTAGCAATCTTATGATAAATCAAATATTGTGACAAGATAATAAGTCACTTTTTATTTTATATTTACATGACAGAAATGTCACGAAATTTATGAATACATTTCCGAATTACTCCAGAAAAGGTTTGAGGAATGCAAAACCACAATGACACCGAACGCCAACAACAGAAAAGGTATGGAAGTCATTTTTCACTGGTCAGATATCATTTTTCAATCGAAAAATTGAAGGATTGGTTTTGTTTGTTTACAATACTCAAGTGGAGATATACCTACGGACCTCTGAATAAGCTAGTCACTCGCGCCTGCGAAACGTATGAAACAGTTCCAGAAAACGACGGCTTCAAGCCCGGAATAGAAAAGTTATGTTATAAGATATCAACTTTTTTGTATATGTTTTCAATGGTTTTTGTAAAAGGGCATATAA
Source organism: Chrysolina haemoptera (assembly GCA_958298965.1). NCBI lineage: Eukaryota > Metazoa > Arthropoda > Insecta > Coleoptera > Chrysomelidae > Chrysolina > Chrysolina haemoptera. The sequence continues at coordinate 23,473,035 of OY282584.1, read as the reverse complement.
TTATCTCGAATGTGAAAACAAGAATTTTATACACGAAATATAAACAACATTTTTTCTACAACTGTGAATGTGAATTCACATAGTCCGAAATGTATTAAAAATGAATACTTCCAATACATCTTGACGTGGTTATTTCTCATGATAAGTTATCGCTTTCAAACGACTGTTGTCATCAAAATATTATTCAATGTTTTCAGTAAAATCGTATTCAAAAATTTTCCTGTCTGAAAAAAATAATTCAAAAATAACTAAATGATACTTTTTTTTCCGTACATGTTATTCTTAATGTTATGAATACTTTCAATACAAATTCACAGCATCCAGTTATCTTTCTGTGACTGTTTGTTGGCAAGCCGCGTTTGACTGTTTGACTGTGCTTGCTCGTAGTTGCTTCCATTTCAAGTCATTTTCAAGAAGATGGATGTTGATTACGATGGTGGTAGTGATACCCCATCAGTAAATCTGGGAAAGCAAATGCAATAGTATCTAATACGTTACCAGCCAAATCCAAGTTAGTTTATGAGAAAACATATGAACAATTTCGTGAATGGTACGACAAGGAACGTGAGAAAAAAAATTCTGAAAATGTGCTTGTATGCTATTTTGAGGAATAATCAAAAATTACAAATTATGGAGTGTCTACTCAATATTGAAAAGTACATTGAATGTTGAGGAAAATATTGATATAAGAAAGTTTTCAAAATTGGTCCCGCTCATTAAGATCAAAAGCGTCGGATACCAAGGAAAGAAATCCAAAGTTTTATCAAGGGAGTATATCAATACATATATTCAAGATGCTGATAACGAAACAAATTTACTTTATAAGGTACACATAATTTTTTAAGATTAGTAGTAATTTCAGTATTTTTTATTTATAGGTTTTCCTAATTTTGAGTATCAGCGGTGTTTGTCACCGTGAAGAATTATTACATATAACTACTGCTGGATCTACATTGATTGTTAAAATACCTGATACGAAGACCCATTGCGCAAGAACGTTTACTGATTCAAATTGTGATTATATTGAGATATACCGCAAGTATAGAGCACTACGGCCGTCTTCTACAAAAAATATTGGAGAGAAAAATGTATAAACCAACATGTGGGGATAAATGGGAAATGAGAAGACATGTATACATGTAAGCAGGTCACTGTTTCAGGAGAAGCTATGTAACTCTTCTGGCCAATGCAGGGGGCAACATTACATCTATAAAATGTCATGGTGGCTGGAAATATGCATTCGAAGCGGAATCATATATAGAAGATAGTTTGAATAACAAAATTGAGATTTTTAACAAAATATTGAATTGTCCATCTTCTATCAAACAAATTGAAATATCTGATAAAATTCAACTCTTCAAGAAATATCTAACGTTTCTGATGAGCAGCAACATGGAACATCTTCGGGAATTTATGTAGGAAGTAATTGTTCAAACTTTACTATCAATTATTATTCCAATAAATGAAATTATTTTATTATGAATAATCAATTAATAATTGATAATTGAAAACGTAATATTTCATGTTTGTTATGTGTATTATTTTGGCAGTAAAAAAAGTAAACATGTACGCATCAATAATGCAGAAATGTCAAGTTTTTTTGATTATTTGTACAAAAAATTGGTTTTTATTCACTTCATGTGTCGAATGGACGAAAATTCACACTTCCTTAATGAATCATGTACAGCCAACCAAATTGAATAGGTTCGTTTCAAGGGTCAAAATTTGAGATGACAGCTATAGCTGTGCGAAAGGTCTATAGTTGCTGAATAGGGACTATTTTCCTATTTTTGGGGACTGATGGTTGTACTCTTGAAATTTTCCAGTTGGACGGAAATACGCCCAAATTATAAGAGAGGTTGAATAACTTGCGAATAACTGGTTTCAGTTCGAGAGCACGTTTTTTTGAGAATTCCGTCAGTAGGCCAATCAATAGAAGTTTTTTCGTAACAAAAATACGATTGGGAAACCGACTGTGCCATCACATGAGGGACAGTCTGTAGTTATATTCTGATATGTTTTGGACACGCAACTGTCATTTATTAATTTGTTATAAACAATTAAATGAAAAAAAATGCTTGAATAATGAGTGAAAATAGCCCCTTTCATTTTGTCAAGTGCTACTCTAAACCTGTCAAATATGCCATTTTTTAAAAATCCTCAAAAAATCAGTTTTTGGGAAATTTCGAAAAAAGTTAAAAAAAATGTTGGCCAGTTTCCAATTTTATACCTTTACTCCCAATTTGGACTCTCTACTGTCACTTCGATTTTTTTACAATGATTTTCAATTTTTCGAATCCTTTGCCCTATCGATTCGAACGAAACATGAAATTCCCTAAATTTGATCACTATGGGACTTCAACGTCATATCTTGCCCAGAAAATACCTCATTGGTTTGTTGCCAGAAAAAAAAATTCACCTCTAGAAATTCGTCTTTGTTGTTGCATCAGTTCATCTATATTTTTTCATTTCATTGTTGAACTGATTCGGATTCTCAATGTATGGACGTTAATTAATATATCAGTGTATATTCCTTTTTTTAATAAATTTTTATCCAGTTAAATTATCCTTTTGACAAATAATTCAATTACAAACAATCCTGGAATATCATACTTTTCAGTGACCTACAGTTTCATAACTATTCAGAAGATTTTAGTTCGAAAATATGAATAGGAAATTCATAAAATCTATTGTGGAATCATCTGCGACTGAAAGACAAACTTTAGTCGCTATTTTCCATCGTTCAAGATAACCTCTTGGGAGGTATTCATGTTGAAAAGGGGGAACATTCTCCATGAAAATTGAAAAATGAAAAATGTGATTTATTTGTAATATCTAACAGAAAACAACTACTTCCCCGGCACAAGCCACGCTGGACATTGAACTACATCTGATAGATATTGTGAAAAGACTCTAACTGAAAAGGAAAGAAAAAATCTGAAAGTGAAAATTTGCATTTTCATTCATATAGCTGATTTTTTTAATTCTTTCTATTTTTCCTTGAAAAAATCATTAAATTAAAATCATTAAATAAATTATTTTTCCTTGAAAAAATCATTAAATAAATTAGGAAAAATAGAAAGAATTAAAAAAATCAGCTATCACTTTCAGATTTTTTCTTTCCTTTTCAGTTAGAGTCTTTTCACAATATCTATCAGATGTAGTTCAATGTCCAGCGTGGCTTGTGCCGGGGAAGTAGTTGTTTTCTGTTAGATATTACAAATAAATCACATTTTTCATTTTTCAATTTTCATGGAGAATGTTCCCCCTTTTCAACATGAATATTCAGAAGACTTTTGTAGTAGCGATTTGTACCAAACATGATATTAAGTTCCGTGATTTTAAACAATACAGGACTAATGCAACATCTCGGGAAGAAAATAGTAGGTACAATTTTTAGTTTCGGTTAATTATTTGTTATGTGTACGGATTTTCTCAGATTTATAATTCACATTTGCCTTATTTATTAGAAAAGCCACAAAGTTTGTGAATGACAGGACTATAATTTGTATAGAACGGGATGGAGGGCATACTGAATGATGAATTCGGGTACTTTAAAAGATTATTGAGATAAATCCATGAATGTTGCGATGTTTTGTTGTGAATTTTGTTATGGTTATTTTGGTGTAATGTTTTCTACACATCTAATAGTGGAAGTATAGAATATAAGATTTATGAAATTAATTCAAAATACGTAACGAAAAATTATTATTTGCTCGAAAACTACATACATCAAAATATTTTGAACTCACCTGCAGCTTACCGGATACAAATCTGCTAAAAATAGAGTATAATAAGAATTTTTATTCGATTACTGACATATTAACGTACATATACTGAAAATACAAATCAGTTTATTTATAAAATAAAAAACTAGATGAACTTTGCCACAACAAAGACGAATTTCTGAAGGTTCATTTATATTTTGTTCTGGTAACTAACCAATGTGGGTATTTTCTGGACAAGATATGACATTGAAGTCTGGTATTCATCAAAATTATGAAATTTGAATCGTTTCGTTCGAATTCGAAAAATTAAAAAATTGGAAAAAAGTCGAAGTAAGAGTAGAGAGTCTAAATTCGGAGCGAATATATAAAATTGGAAACGGAGTAACTTTTTCATTTGGCATTTTTCGAAATAAAAAAAAAACTGATTTAAAAAAATATCAAATTTGACAGGTTTAGAGTAGCACGTGACAAAACAAAAATTATCTCGACGCATTATGTTGGGTCTCTAAGAGAGAAACACACTCTTTTCCATGGAAATGCTAAGAAAAACTTGCGAAGACCATCCCAGTCGGCTGAATTATAGTGCCATATGAGAAGGAACAGGCTTGAGCTGCTCGATGATCTAGAAAAAATGGAAAGACTGGAAATGAGGTTGTGGCCGGACTGTTGAAGTTTCCAAGTGAAGCACAAACTTCTATAGAGTATGGATCAGAATTGGTGGAGGGAAAAAGATCAAGTTTATTGGCGCACTGGTTGTTGATATCAGGAATGCATGTGGATAGCTCGACCAGTTGCTCCAGATCATACGTGATAGCGAAGGCATCAGCTTGACGACCTGCCTCGTTTTTTTTTTTGAAACATTTGATTCATGTAGAGTCTTGTACATTGAAATCTTCCATTAGAATGACTTCAGCTGTTGAATGGTTTTGCTGGATAAAGTCTAATTTCAGTGATAAATACTCAAGTACGATGGTTAGGAGATAAGTGAAGGCAGTAGACGAATTCGATCTGAATCTGAACCGAGAATGGAGTTCGTAACCAGGACAAAGCATGTGGACATGGAAAGTTTTTTGCTTTCGGAGTATTTTACTCGATGAGACTTCATCATCATAATTATTATAATAAGACCTGAAAATTTATATTTATCAACTATGTTATGGTCATTTTATTCTTTGGAATAGAATAAACCTACTAAATGCATATCTACGTCGAAAGAGGAAGAGTGATATAAGAAACCGTATGTGAAATTGAAAAAAGAGAACCAAACTGACGTCACTCGTCTGAGCAAAATAATTAAGTACAGATAATGCCAACATCTACCCAGATCTAGAGTTTCAAGAAGAAAGTACAATATCAAAAATCATAATAGATCCGTCCATGAAAATTTTTAATGGAAATAATTATTATTATTTGTGCAGATGTTGAGAGGTATAAAGAATCTACTTCTGAACTTTGAACCTAATAATTGAGTAGTATGATATTTCTGCTGATTAAATAGTTATTCATGATACAATTGTTAAAAGTGTCATTTCATTTTGTGAGTGGGGAAAATAAAATCACTTTTAACAAATGTATCATACGATTTTTTTTTATAACAATTATTGCTAGTAAGAAAAAAACAAAAAATGTATAAGATCTATAAGGATTCGAACACACGGTCTTTGGATAACAAGGTAGACTGGCAGAGGCTCCAACTATAATTCCCCAACCCCAACGCACTTTATTTATGAATGTCATTATTTGTCAGTGATGAAGGTTATTACAGTTGGACTGAAGACTACTTCGTTTGTAACTTCAAAAGGAATTAGTATTACCAATTGCACAAACGGCCAAATGCATGTGTGAACTTTTATAAATGATTTCTCTTGAGTAGGTGTTCTGATTATAATATCTGATTGAAGTGTTTCTATTAGAGAGATCTATATAACTGAGTATCCATCATCTCATCTGTCATTTTACTTTTAACACCAACGTTAGTTTTTAGTTCATATGTCAACGAATTAAAAATGTCATTTTCAGTGACAGTTGTACAAAAGATCTGTTTTCTCCTGTTGCATTTTTTTCGATTTCACGGGGTCTGCTTTCTAGATCACATTGATTAAAATTTTAAACTATACTTAATTGGACACCAATTTCTAATTGATTCATTCATCCTCATCTCAAGTGTTCAATCATAATTAACTTTCATAAACCTCTGATACTGAAATACCGAACAAATTAATTAATAAAATTTTTATAGTATAATTATTGAATCAACGATTTCATCGCTACCATTTTGCTCCTTTCTTGATTACATTAGTTGATTTCGTTGTGGATGGTATTTTTAGATGATAAGTATGACTGATTGTGAAACTGAATGATTCGAATATGGATTGGTTTCCCAGCAGATAATTTGATTTTGATCCCAGCAGTTTTGTTTCGTTCATGCTTATATGCACATTCTTATGAAGGTATTCTCGGTACCCTCCATTTCACGTTCTTTTCAAAAATAATGTCTGTCTATGAGGGTTTTCTCAGATTATTTCACTTATGCCAAGATACACGTTTCTGATTAGTTGAAATGTTTGTGTTGATAATCGAAAATATCATGTTTTCGTATTTTTATTTCTATCTATTAACTATCGATACCTATATGATGTGTTCTCGTTTTTGTATTTCGCATTGACATTGGTAGTTTTTTTAACCAATAATTTACCTCCAGCAAACTGTAACTATTTTCCGGTTTTGGAAATGATACAACTTCGAAATTCGACCAAAACCAATCACTTACTCATATAAAAAAAACTGTGGGTAATGTTTATTGATATAATCACCAAAACAATGTAACCTGACCTTTAAAATTGTACAATTTTTCATAGTGAGTGCAGGTTTCTGTCTAACATGGGAAAGTTTCGTTAACTTGAGTGTTGGGCTGTGGCACACTGAAAATAAAGAAGAACAATGAATCTGTATTCAAAATTAAACGTCAATATAAATAAAAAGAGTCGTTTTGGTGTTTCGGTGATTGTTTCATGAATAACGAATCAACTCGTTTTTATCCTGAATTCCGTTTTTTTAACAAATTATCTTGCTTCTTAGGTTAAGCTATATCATCAGAATAGATTTGATTGTATAGTTAACCCACAAAAAATTCGTCAAAAATTGGGTTGAAATGAATCAATAGTAAGTGCTCATCGTGACTTTGGCCAAAGTTTGGTGTGTCATTACAACGAATAATGATCGAGCGAAGTATAAAATAGAAAACAGATCATTAAGGTGTGCAATAACCAATCAAGAGCCGAACAACAAAGTTGAAAACATGACATTTTTGATAATAAACACAAACATTTCAACCCACAAAAGAAATCGTATTTTAGCATGAGTGGGACAATCGAGATAATATACCTATTTCATTTCTTTATTTCTAGGTGAATAAATGAAAAATAGTTTGGTGACATAAAAATTTTGGATGCGGTATTAAAAATGTCGTGTTCATGTGTACGAATAACTGATAGTGAGATATTTGCATATCATTAACTTCAGTGACTCAGCTTTGGAATAGTGAAGAAAACAGTCTGGCCAACCTATGGAGTTTCTAGACGGACTGAAGCACCACAAGACGCTGTCGAGGTTCCTTTCACAATCTTTGTAAGTATTGAATCTATATTTATGATTACGTACGTACGTACAAACTTGGATCTGTTATACTTCGTAACTACTTATATTGCTCTAATATTCTTTTGGTAAGTGTTGTGATTCCAGTACACTGTCTGCTAAATATCTATTTCGAGCAATGGAACTATGGAAAAATTATTTTTTCTACATTCATGCAAAAAGCAAAACTTAAGTGAACTATATTTAGTGGAAAAAGAAGTTCTTTATTGCACTAGTGCAATAAAGTTTTTATTGCACTCATGTGTCGTTCAACTTCAACGTGCTGTCATCATGACAAACATAAATGTTCAAACCCACTACATATTTAGCAGATATTCTGTGAGAATGGCAATACGTTTTAAACAGCTACACATTTTATATTATTTTGTATTAATGTTAGCAGCCAGAGCTAAACCAATGCCTTCCCGGGAAAACTCCATAATCAAAACTGATCCACTTTGTTTTAAATCGTCTACCTGAATAGATCAAACTGTCTGTACTATGACCACACCTCGCGATAACATACGCGCTCACGGCTACTATGATTTTGATTTTTATAATGCAACTTTTATAATGGAAAATAGATGATAGTGATCTGTTTCAATGCGAATCTATCGTAATAATCTATTATTTAAGTTGCGCTTTTCATTTTCCAACACCTAGTGCCGTACAATGATAAATCATTTTTTGCTTTTTGCATGAACGTAGAAAAAATCTTGTATGCAACTCGTGCAATAAACACTTACTTTTTGCACTTGCTGCATAAATAACTATTATAGTAACAAATCAACTCCTGTAGAAAGAAACCAATTTAAATATGACGTATGAGTCATTTTGACACCGATAAAAATGGATGCACCTTTTTTATGGCGATAAAAATGCCTGTTCCTCAAAACCATTCCTCATTCAGTAAGCGGCCGTTCCTTCAATTTTTATCACGATAGCTATAATTGTTCGGTATTGTTTACACATGAATCGTTTTGGGAAAGTTTCATCTGAACAAAATACAAAAGGCATCATTAAAATTGTGTTGTTAAGAGCAAAAAAAATACACTAAAATTTTGTTGGAACAAATGATTCAATTCGTTTGTGAGAATTCGGGAATCTAACTGGTTTTTTGTTTTGATGATTTTGAAGAAAATTCTTTTTTATGGTTTGACAAATGAAAAAAATTGGCAAATTCCCGAATTCTTAAGGAGATTATAGACTCAGAAGAAAAAAAAATTGTATAAAATCATTAGTTTTGATGCAAAACCGATTATATGATTAGAAGCTATCTACCTTATTGGCGCTCCCAGCTACGTAATTTTTTTAAGTGCTTCGTTACGTCCACTATCGCTCTTGAAAAATATATCCCCATACACCCAACATGTGCGGCACGATGATAAAATTTGACTTTCGTGATGCCGCGCTGATGTTGCCTCTTAATAACTGCTCCTTCAAATAACTGTTCCAATTGGGCTGATTATTATTGTAGTGTTTTTATGTATTATCGTTGATTCATCTTGCCAAAAAACACTCGAACTTTTCTTTCATAAGGTACAATTCTTTCCACTCAAAATTTTTCCATCAGTAATTTTACTCGAAAAACTGATACATTGGCAAAATTATTTCATTAAAGTAAGAAATTTATCCAATAAAAAAAAAACTCTTGTGTTTACACCTTAGTACATAAAATGTCATGATTATGAGCAGCTATTCATATACACAATGTAACATGAGAATCGTTTCTATTTGAATGTATAACTAGCAAAATTTGACATGGATCAGTAACTCAAACTTATGAAAATGTCTCGTTTTGAGTTATTTTCTACTCCGGAAACATATGCAGATCCTTTTCAGAAAACACAAACTACATACCGTTTGGGCACAATTCATATCTTTCTGAATCTTATATGAATGATTTTATGCTGTCTTGAATCATTCTCAAATATCACTCGACTATGATGAACACCATACCATAAATAGAGTATTGTACAATGAGCATCCAAATCCAAATCCTGACTTTTCCTTCACTCACCAATCGCGGCTACTAGCCCACATAATAATACGAAGCAAATTAATTGCTATTGGACTTCCTGCCAACTATTCGAAAATATAGAATTCGATTGTCATCAATCTTTATATTGAAATTAGCAGTGTCAATGTCAAATCGTCCTCATTATTACACTCATTTTCGATAACTTATTTTTCAAACGAACTTTGTAATTACTGATGTGAAATGTCAAATTATCAGAACGTTAACAAACTTGCTTCCATCTTATATTATTTATGATCATAAAAATGACAGTCGTGGGAAATGAAATATCCTGTACTCAAATGATCATAAATGATCATTACAGTACAGTTTGCGATGTAGAAATGAAAAAGTTTTTCAAAATCGGCCTACTTCCTTGATCGGTAAAGCGTATAAAATGGGCATATTTCTATGTGGTCGTAAAAAATATATATTGAGACTCAAATTGATTCAACTTCATAGGTCTAACTCAGATTTAATCCAAAAAAGAAGATTATTTTTTTCACATGTCAAATTTGTTTTCAACCAATTGCAATGTATTATTCTAACCAATCAATCGGTATTATACTGATAAAACTGCCTGTTTCTCGATAAAACATTGTTTACCTTCAAACTGTTAAAACTAATTAGAATTGCGTGCATATGACATCGATTAAACGTTCATAATCAACGCAATTAATATACTAATAGTAATTTTCATTCAAATATAAATATAAAAATACCTTACAACAAAAAGGTATAATTCATAGTTTGAGTAAGACTCATAGAAAAGCGCATGTGCATCTCTGCACACAAGTGGATGGAATTTGAGACACACAAAAGTCATTATATTTGAACCACGTATCAGCGTGAGGGTGTTTTCAATATAAGTACTTCTATAGTCTTCAAATGAACACGTTTCGTCAAAAATATTTTACAAATGCCTCCATCCAAATTGGCGAAAAAAATAATCATCTCTAATTCAACTCGTTCTTCAAATTTTATCTCATAATTTTTCATTTTCATCACTTAATACTCATTTATTTGGCAAAAACATTTAAACAAACCTAATTAAGATGAAATCATTCGTTCCAACTCGTTCAACTAAAACATTCTCGATTTTCTCGTGGTATTATCTTTGATAATAAAATTTTACACTCTCTATTAACTTATTTGCAAGCAACAAATCCTGAATTAAGCATTTTTGAGCATCCCAAAAATATGCATTGAAATAGGCTCTATGGCAAAATTTGCATGTGAACATCTCCAATTCTGACGAATTCTCATCGCCTTATATCAAAATATTTGTTAGAAAATTCTACCAAAAATGGACTTTTTATTGATGAAAATCAATATGTTCTTTCATACGATTGAGAAATAATTGTATTTTTCATAAAATATAGCCAAGAATTGTAAGAATATACGTCATAGGTGAATAACAAAATGAAAACCAATATTGACGACAATCCCACTCATGTGTAATAATTCCCATTTGCGAGTACAAAAATCGTACTTTGCTATCGGCTAAATAGGAAGGAACAGAAATGCAAGTGGATAAAAATATCGGATAAATTACGTTACCATAGCAACGCTAGCATTTACTGTTCGTTCATCAAGCATTGTATATTGTATATTGTAGCAGGATATTTTTCACGGTGGCTTTCTCATACTTATTTTCGCCTATAGGTAATTTAGCTCGATCTGGTCTGACAAATCATTCGAGCTACGCTCTCGTGATTTTGTCAGAACAGCTCTCTTTGAATTTCCAATGAAAGTAAGTATACGAAAACAACCACAAAAAATAATCTGAGCTCTTGTCGTATTGCCCCCGACTATTTCATTCACACATCTATGAAATTACGTAGTTGAAGTCACATGACATACAGCAAAATGATCAAGTAAACACAATAATTTAAGTAAACATGCGGATATTTACGTAAACAAAGAAAAGTGTCAAGTTTGACATAACTCAAAATAAAAATGTCTTGTTTTAGGTTATCTTCTACTACGGAAATTAGTGAACAAGTAAGCTAATCCAACTCAAAAAACACCAAAAGGATTACATAGTCTGTCTGGAGAGAATTATTGTATTTTTTGAAGCTTATATGAACTTGAATTTAAATGATTTCACGCTGTTCATGGAATAGTCTTCCTAAATATCACTCGACCATGACAGATAGAGACTATTATTTTCTTTAATTCGTCATAGAATAACTCCATCCAGCTAAAGCTGTCGGGAGTTATTCTGATTATTGTTCTACCGGCTCATTTAATTGTCAAAATACAAAGTAATACCGATAGAATTATGAAGAAAATAATAGTCGTCTGTTTGTCATGGTCTTGTGATATTACCTACGATTATTTCCCTCATCTGTCAAAATGTATTCGCTGATAAACCCACTTCGTTCCTTTTGCGTATAAACTGCATGGTCCTTCTTGACAGTTGCCTGAATGTATGCAACACATTTCATGTGTCGTGTGACATATTGCCGTAAGTGATTTCGCTATCCTCGATAGAATTATGAAAAAAATTATAGTCTGCTTTTCGTCATGGTTTTGGGATACTACACTGATAAAAAGGATGTCTTCAATCAAATATATATATATATATATATGTATATCCCCTTGAACAGAATAATCTTCTGAAAAGAATAATTATTTCTAATTCATGAATATACTGTTATTTCAAACTTATTGAACTGTTTGCTTCTTTATATAGATTCTCTCTTTATACCCTAGAGAACACCTACTTATGAAAAATGCTTCCTTTGACTCAAGAATATGATTTCTTGGTGAAGATCAGCAGGAAGCCGCACGTGGCACAGTCAACCAATGAGCTTTACTCTAGCGGGTGCACGCGAAACTCCGCTACCGGAATGGCACGAACCCACGCGAAAGCGCGCACTGCGACTGTAGACTGGGACCTCTATCCTGTTTGCTGTTACCCGCGTTTGGTTTGGGGGTTGTGTTTGAATCATAATTTAAGTTGTTATGTACAAATCTGCTGCTACAGAAGTGCAATATGGAGGTCCAATTATTTCTGCACTATTTGAATTTAGGTCATTTATGGACCAGTTGTGAAGGTAGGTTGAAGATATTTTTGTTTTCAACAGGTGTGTATTAATGGCGAATGACACTGTTGTTTCTATATTCGATCGCATTTCTATGCGTCACCGAATAGGTACCTATACGTTGATTATATAGTTTCTGAAATTAAAATATTACAAAACTATTCTCATATATAACCATTATACCTCGATTGTTCGCAGTTGTTCTCTGTTTGTTGAACTGTACCATATGAACATGGTATATTTTTATAACCAAGTGCACATTTGTACTGAACCTCCGAATGCAGATAATCTTGAATAAAAAATGTATTGCATTATAAAAAAGAATATTGTTCGTTATTGAAGTTGAAATATTCTTGAACCAAACAACTCCCATTATTAAGTGGAAAAAGTGTTCATATGTCTCAAAACAATTTTCTTTCAAGTGTTCAAGAGAAATCCCTCAAAAAATCAAACTAATATTTGGTTGGACCTATTCAAGAATACAATCAATGTGATTACGCATTGACGCAAAAAATCCCTTTTATCAGTGTACTTACGATTATATTTTTCACATGTGAAAATTTAAGATTTTCGTGATTTCAACAAATAGCAATGCATTATTCTATCCAATCGGTTGGTATTATACTGAAAAACTGCTTTACTTCGATGATACCTTGTTTACACTGAAATGTGCAAATGCGTATGACATCTGAAGTTAATGCTCAGAGTCAATTCTGTTAATGTAACTCCATAGCTATGGGTTGAACTCTTTTTGTCAAAAATAAATATTGACATGTCACTCTTCCTGGATGGGTTTGTGAATTCATTTACCGGTTTGTTTCCATATTTCTTCCAAGTGAACCAATTTTCGTAAAATATCAAAAACTATTAGTAGTTACACCACGAGTGATTGAATTTTTGCGAAAATTTCAAATACGTTATAAAAGGCGCGTATCCTGCGATATAACAGACAATGAGAACGGGACTTAATTTTAAAACTTATTGACAAATATTTTTTCTTTATATTTGAAAGAGTAACTGAACCCCTCATGAATTGATGTAGGGTAACTTCGTCATTCAATACTCTTTCAATAGAAAGAAATGGCCTTGCAATCCAGTAGCATGATGGAGTCTCTTTAAGACTTCTGAGGATTGCACGTGGGAGTGAAGCCGGTTGACGGAAAGTACAAAAAGAACAAAAAAAAACTATTCTTATATACCTGACATTGCTTGGGGTCATATTTTCCATTTATTCTTTATGACACAATAACAATCATCAAATTCTCCTTTGTGATCCTTAATTCTCGAGCTTGTTTCACACATCATCATTTTCAAATGCCCGCAATATTTTACTTTGCATAATCTTAACGGGGCGCTGACCAGACTAGTAGCGGCCGCGGTATCGGACGCGTTGGTGGAGCGGTCACAAAGCGAAGTAACAGATGCGCAATGTCAATTGAATGTTTTGACGAAACATTTTGTCTTTTTTTATATATGTTTATAGCCTCTGTGAGACAAATCATACAAAATTTGGTGACCACGCAGTTGTTCAATGAGGATTCCTGTTCTACACACATGTTTGCTTGTGAAGCAGATCGCACGAACTGACGGGCAAATGGTGCATGCAGAGTTCTACCGCAGACCGCAAGGGCGGGCGCGGTAGTTCGCTGCAAGGAACGATGGGCGCGTTTTCTTGCCCGCTTCGATGGGCGCTCTTCCGTTTATTCACATTCACCGCGTTCTACTGCACCGTCACCGCGTACGCCACTACGACCGCTGCCGCTTTAAGGCAGGACCACATATACGAGGTGGTGGCGGTAACACTAACACATACATATATGACCGTAGTATAGTTAAGAAAAGTGTGCAACGGCATATTTGATTATACATGTTACTTCTGAACGTTACCGCCACCGCGTATATGTGGTCATGCCTTTAGTCTGCGCTCCGCTTATATGTCGCGCGGAAAATTCGCTTTTGGTGTACCAAGGCCTTTATTGTATATCCCTTTAGTATAGATATGAAATGACAGAAACCAATACTGCCACCAGAAAAACTGAATAAGCCAATATATAGCTGAAAAGAACAATTTTGACGTTATGTAGATTTCAGTAGCAAATGAGCTAGTACAGGCGGAATATATAAAATATCATATTGGAATTTTTAATCAGGATCATTATTAATCTCATTTTGAGTACCTTACTAAAATTGTCCGAACTTTTTAAAAGTTACTGAAACCCAGACGCAAAAATTTTCATCTCACGCCACATAACTGAGTACAGTCATTACCCAGACCCGTTAACGTTTGGTTCCGATTACGCATTCGCAATTGTTTGGGTTTCATACGAAATCTGCTGTGCACGAATATTCAAAAATCACTCATCACCAGAATGAATTGTTTCATTCAGTAAACGTTAAAATTTCATATGCATGTGCTGAAGGAATATATTGGTCCATTAAACCTCATATTACTGCCAGTTCAATGAAACCGTGCGGAAATGAATCGCTGTTGTCATCACACTTTCATTTGGATCATTCGATATTTAATGAAAGGGCGACTACCATCTGGTTCTGACAGCGTGAGGTTAGTAAGATCGATGAGAGTCATTCAGTCAAATTTGAAGTCAAGTACAACACACTGGAGTACAATTGATTTCCAATAATATCTACCAGGAAGTCTATTCTCAAACCGTTCGGTTTCAAATCGTATACGAAAAAGAAAGAAGAACATACATACTCCAAGTGTATTGGTGTGGAACAGTATATCGAAATCGCATACTTACGTACAATTTCGAGAATAGCACCCCAGGTGTTCAAGAACACATAAGGTCGATAGGCTTTGATAGTATGGAAATTGTAATACTCAGCTTGATGTTCATGTACTATCGAATGCACTGTTAATGTCGAATCTCAAGTTTTACCTAGGAATGAACTCTGTTCTCTGTTTCACACCAAGAGCTATTTTACTACCCGCCAACCGCCTATGATCTACAAGGCATAGATAGAAATACTATTCCAACATAATAGGTGCAGATCCTGAACCTGCAGTGACCGAAGAAAAGTTGGCGATCTCTTATGTTCCCCCTTGAGTGGAATTATTACATTACGGAAGACCTGTGTGGTAACGGGTGGGGCAGAGGTGCAAAATTCTCCACTGGTAAATATTCCAAAACGTGAATGTATTTCATCTCATTTCATAAATGACCAGTTTCTACGAATTATGAGAGCGGCGCCACTCTTCGGATACAAAATGTTTTTCTTAACTTTCGAAGTTTATTTTTCATTATTAGTAAATAGAAAAAAATGTAACGTATTGGTAAAGATCTGGTGAATAGAATGTCATCAGAATAGGCCAAGAGTTTACAATGAACGAAGTGTCAGACTAGTTCCATGAAAACGAAATGTCTCTCAACTTCTCTAATGGTCAGTCTCAGCTCACAATGAAGTCGGATACCTCTATCGGATAAACTTCTCGAGTGAGAGAACTATAAGAAATGCATTTGGTAATGTTACCTTAGGAATACTGATCAGGGTAGAAGCATCTTTCTTTACGACACTTATATCGTGAATATCTATTGCTTTACCATCAATATGTAATGTCAATCATAACGATACTTATATGAGTTTCTTAATGAGGTTCAATACGACACTGGAACTCCATTACGACACTGTTTCTCCATTACGACACTGGACCATAAACATGATCAGAGTTTATAATGAATTTATTGAAATTGACGTAATGTCAAATTTGGGCGTTTGAAATGACAATGTGTCATTACGTTGCTGGCACTCCCTCTATAAGATCATTATTTTAAAGATTGTTAACTATCTTTGAGTGGATATTTGTATTACTGATGGTAGGTAAAATAATGTACAATATTTGTATCATGAATTTATATTACGACAATCGATAGGTTATCAAACGTTCCATCTCATATCGTAATAAGAGTCTTTACAACACTTATATCGTGAATATCTATTATTGAACTCATCTTTCTACTAACCACCCTGTCATCATTCGTTGCTGCTGTCGATAAGGCGCATTAGCCATTATCAGTCTGGAATGTTAATTGTACAATCCATTTTACAGTCGCTGGAAACGTGCCAGAGGCTAATACGTGAACAAATTTACGAAAATTGGAAATATTATGATTCGGACAAATTTAAATTCTTGCGTCGAGTGGAAAATGGGTGGCAGAGAGTGAGACGTGTTCAGAATCCATGAATGGATCGATCAAAGGAACCAATGTTCATTAAAGAATTGTTATAGTAGTCATGATAAATATCTTATGGTGAATGTCAACTTCCGTAAAATATTTTGCGAGATCATTCAAGAATTTCTTTGGTATAAATATTTATCCTTTTTCCAAAGTTCATGTATGTATAATATCAATAATTTCCTTTACTACAGCACTTATCTTCTTGAAAATCCAAAATGAATTTTCTACTTCTAAAAATCTTTCACCCTATCACATAAACAAATTAAACTGGTTACATCTTCTCATCACCTTGCTATCAACATCATGGATTCAACTGAAAATTCCAAAACGACACTATCTAATTAACGATACCTGAACACTCTCAACCAATACGAGAATCATTTCAATAATTGTTAATTACTGGAGTGGATAAACATTTCAAAGAATTTTTTATGTTTTTTTGCAATACATAAACTGATGTACACCCTCAGACTAGTCAGTAATAGTTGATGAATTTGTTCTATAGCTAGATCTACATTTGTCTTCATTAAATAGCATTTATTATCTCACTCTGATATTCGTCGATATGAAGGTGAACCACTTTGCATTCCTTCAACTAATATAATTTCCCCCTCAAAAACTGTAGGATCAAGAAAACTTCAATCATTCTCTCCCCAATATCATTACTAATGAATTGTTGGTGCCTACAAATTTATATGAGCAGGCAGAATGAGTAGTAGAAATTTCAGTGTCTTCTTTCAATTGCAGATTGCGTTACCTAATCTTTTGTACATTAAGTCCGTTCAGAGCACCCAACAGATGATAGTCAACTTTACTGCCGATATTCACCAAACTAACCGACAGTCATACACTAACAACTATAGCTGAAGCTTCTGGGAAAGACTGAAAAAGCACCCGAGTCTAGCCGACCGCCGTTATTAGTTCGAGAGCTGCCGTGAAAACGACTTCCTCGTAAGTTACCAAAGGTTTGAATTATTAAAAATAGCTCAAAACCACCCAATTATTACCACAATAAATGTTTTGGGAGAATGGTCTAAGATCTTAGTTCAATTCAAATCGTGAGCTTCTGCCGTTCGAATGATCGCTATTTTGGAGCAGACGCTGTCAAATATATAACGCCCTCATTTTCTCCACCGGTTATCACCGTTATTTTTGG
This sequence comes from Chrysolina haemoptera, assembly GCA_958298965.1. Lineage (NCBI taxonomy): Eukaryota > Metazoa > Arthropoda > Insecta > Coleoptera > Chrysomelidae > Chrysolina > Chrysolina haemoptera. The sequence continues at coordinate 23,455,252 of OY282584.1, read as the reverse complement.
GTCAAAGTTTCACTTAATATGTTACTAACCAAAGTTTGAAAAGGAAACTTTGGCAGACGGTCGAATTCAACGGGCATACGACCTTATATGTTGATATACAGTGCCACTTTTTATAGCCCCCCCCCCTTTTTAACTTTTAAACGGTTCGACGTACAAACATGGAACGAAAATCGTTTTGAATGGTATCACCGATACTACTTTTCAAAATCAAATACATGCGTATTGCTCGACAGATGGCGCGGGGGCACATCAACTTAAAATTTTTAAATGGAATGAGGGTTAAGTGACACATCATTGAAATGATAATTCGAATCTCATTTCAACCATCTGAATCTGTGTGTGAGTGCGGATCCTAATGGTACCTTTTACCACGATAAATTTGATCGTTTTAATGTGGAACAGTGGAAAAGCAATTACTTTGATGACCTGTACTACTTTTTGAGAGAGACATTGAGGGGGCACTTCAGTTTGAAAATTTCGGGAGGCATGAAAGGCATGAAAAGATAATTGAATCATCTTTTCATCGATATATTACTCCCCATGCCACTTAAAAAATTTAAGTTGTTGCACCCCCACGCGCAATCTGCTAAGCAATTATCCTGCCTTTGATTTCGGAAAGTAGTATCGGTGATACTATTCAAAACGGTTTCTGTCCGATGTTTGGACTTCGAACCGTTCACAAGTTAACAGGGGGGACTATAAAAAGCCGAACTGTATATAAAAGTAGGCGTAATATAATTATTTAAAACAACTTCAGTATAGATTATCTTTCGCGTAATAAAATATTAAAAACAAGCTTGGGAGTACCTCTAGAACTCCTTTGACTAACAAATTATTTGAAAAATGAACTATTGAATATTTATTTAATTTTGAACATATAAAATAGTAGACCAAAATAAAAAAATTTAGCCAAAAATAACATACACTGAAAATCTATGTAGTAAGGAAGAGAAATGGATGAATAATATCATGAATATGAAAATGAAAATTGGAACTTGATGTACTCGTCTTCATCACTACTTGCATAGAATACATAATCTTCATCTATGTCCGGAGCTGGGACTTTGCAAATTTCTTCGAGTGTAGAAGGACTTTGTGGTCCAATAAACCATTTCAGTTGGTATCTTCCATCAACTAAAAGCCAGTCATGTTTTTCAGGACTATAAAAATTTGGATTACCTTCTGCTGTATGATTCCAGATGGCACAAACTTGATTAACTCTTTCTATTTTATTAATTAGTACCTTTCGACAAGGTTGCATCAAGCTCCCATCAACATTTTTAACTTTATCTAATTTCTTCCTTGGGACACAGTATCACCATGTTTTCTGAGAAACAAATCTAGCCTTGCTTCACTCACACTATTATGCCTTTCATACATGCAGCATACGAATTTTTCAATGCCTTGAATTTGCTCTTCCCATATATCCTCGGAATGGCCAAAAGAAGCAAAAATTTTGGCAATATTCAGATCTTTCTCAATAATGTTAAAAGGCTCAACTTTGATACTGTATAATCAGATAAAGCTTGGCAAAAGATCTATGTCTTCTAAATTTGCCCCTCCCCCCCCATGTTAACTTAAAATACGATTTGAATGGTATTAATTATACTTCTTTTTGAAATCAAAAATATGGTAATTGCTCGACAGATGGCGCGGCAGGGCACATCAACTGAAAATTTTTAAATGGCATGGGGGGTCGAGTGATACAATGATAAAAAGGTAATTTAATTCTCTTTTCAATCATTTAAATTTCTTTGAATTTCTTCGATAAGTTTTTTCACAATTTCGATTTCAACGCCTATCGAAATTCTCAAATTGAAGTGTAACCAGCAAATAATTGTCGAGTAATTGCAATTTATTTTCACTCAAAAAGTATTTCTGTTCCATTGTTTTACATCGTTCAAATTTATCGAGGTAAGAGTACTGCACTTATACTTGATATTTCGAATGCATTTTCCAACAAAAATAATAACCATATTAAAAATTATTTGGATGGTTAAAAAAAGAATCGAATTATTTTTTCAATGATGTATCAGTTAACCCTCCATTCCATTTAAATATTTCAAGTTGGTGTGTCCCCCTGCGCCATCTGTCGATCAATCCGCATGTATTTGATTTTGAAAAGTAGTATCAGTGATACCATTCGAAACGGTTTTTGTCCCATGTTCGTACGTCGAACCGTTTAAGAGTAAAAAAAGGGCGGGGGGCTATAAAAAGCGGCACTGAATATCAACATATAAGATCGTCTGCCCTTTGAATGCGACCGTCTGCCAAATTTTTCTCTTCAAACTTTGGTTAGTAACATATTTCGTAAAACTTTGACCCAAAAATAACGGTGTTAACCAGTGAAGAAAATTACAGCGTCTGCTCCAAAATAGCGACCATTCCGAACGGCAGACGCTCACGATTTGAATTGAATCAAGATCTTACACCATTTTTCCAAAACATTCATTGTGGTAATAATTGGGTCGATATGAGCTATTTTTAATAATATTTTTTAATTAAAAATCCAGTAAAGCGACGCTCACACCCGGCAGACGGTCGGTTTCAGTTGCCAATTCAAACCTTGGGTAACTTATGAGGAAGTCGTTTTCACAAGATTACACAACACAATACAAGATTCGGCCTTGGTCCGAAGATATCCATCCTCATGCAAGCCATAACTTCGCATTCAAATATAATGTGGGAGGCTGTTTCCACCTCCTCATCACGAAACCTGCATAGTATGAACTCTTGATGTATCTCCAACAGATGCAGATGTTTTCTCAGGTGGCTGTTGCCTGTCATCAGTTCTACCACTTTTCTGAGAGAGTATTACCTTAGTTCAAGAAGGTATCTTGATAGCCGGTCGGTTGGCCTCATCATAATTTTTCCGTGGTTATTGCCTGAGGCACTCTTCCAGTGAGATTGATGATGGTTCTTAACCTTTTTCTTTGTGTTCTGCTAAATATCCCCAAACGGGATTCCGCAGACTGGTTCTGGTCCAATGAGAGTTGTTGCTGCTCCCGGACTTGCTAGGACATCTGCGCTCTCCATGTCTGCCCTTATGACCTGGTACCCAGACAAAGTTTTACCCTGGTCTGCGCTCCCAGGTCGTTAAGGTTTCGGAGTGCCTCATAAACTAATTTAGAAGTAAACCTTCATGATCGCAGGACTTTTATCGCCACCTGATTGTCAAAGGGAATTACTGTGGGTTGGTTTCTAGGACCCTTCCTTAGAATCTCTCTTGTGCAAACGGAGATTGCCAATACCTCGGCTTGGAATATAGAGGCTTGAGTGTTGAGGCTTGGACTGATGTCCTGCCTCCGTCTTTTCCCGTATATTCCAGCCTCTACACCATTGCTTCTGTTAAAGTCACTATTATAACATAAGATTTCAACTGTTCTGCGTTCACCATGTCATACCTACAGTGCTCACACATATTCACCAAAGCTTTCGATAGAAAACAGTATTGAAAATCTGAGATGCAGTTCTCGGTAGGACTACAATTGTCACGATCCAATGAAGAGCATTGCTTTGAAGGCGTTGACGGCATTGTATACTATCAGATAAGTCTAGATCTCCCCTAAGGCTTCTTATTTTTATTAGAACCCACATATGGTAACCTGGCGCACAGTTGCATATGAGCTATCAAAGTGACGTAACATTTAGTAGCCCTTACTGTGTGGGGAATTTCTTCCAATAATATCATGATCTCGATCCCAATTACTATCCGTTTATCATTGATCACTTCATATATATGATTATAACCGCTTGGTGGTGTAACAAAATTCCATTGCGAACACTGAACACGGTACGCTGTGTAGCACTGTGCATAACATATTTTGTCAATATACCTCACGGTGAATCGTTCTAAGAATATAGGGAAATCCTATGTATCTAGGTAATTGAGCAATTAGAGGTCCCAGTAGTGTAGGGCGACCGCAGTGCAGCAAAGTCGAATATATTATCGCTGTTGATGACATGCCTATGTTATGAAATCGCTTCTCCGTACGGTGTTTTATTAAGTGACTGTAATTTTATTCTGGTCCAAGTAAGCCAAGAAATTAAGGAATAAATGAAAACAAACATCTCCATCTATATACCTATATAATTTTTGTTTTTAATTGAATAATATTAGTGCTTTTTGGATTTTCACTGGATGTTAATCCGTAACGCACGAAAAAAGAAACTCCATATTTTCCACAATCAACTTGGTCGTCGATGGGAACTGCATCGGTCTCATCGGTCTGCTTATGCTGAGACTGCATGATCTAGACGTACTGAGCTGAAATGTATTATAGTTGTATGTGCCACATGATACGCTTTGCATCTACTGGCAGGGAATGCCTTAGATCATTGATCTCTTGATCTCCGCCTCCATCCCACCTGAACTACCTGACGAAGGCAACCGTTAAATTTTCTATAAGCTATGGGCTTTGGCGTTCTTATTTATTGGCTCATTCGTACAGCTACAGTAGTACCTGAGGCTCCCCAGCAGCTTTCATGTGAGCTTTTTGCCCAACCGGTTCTAATTTTATGAAAGAGTTTTGGTCAGCTCTTTCGGTGGCGAACATGGCACCAAATTCATCAGTCACACAACTGCAGCCTTAAAAAAGGAGGGGTTGACTTCACATGCTTCACCTAGTACCATTCTTTCATGGATACGCCCAAAAATCCACGGTCTCCGTGTTGTCTCAAACCATTTTATGATCAATAATGAAAAATTATTATATAGTACCATGGGTAATTTGTTAAGTATCAAATAGAAAACAACTGATATCCCTAAGACCGTTGAATCATATTTGTTTCATACTCGGCAAAGTTTACTACAAGAACTACTTTGGAATGCTCTTTAAAATCTGAAATTATTCTTTGATTCATGGTTCTTATCAATCATCAGCGAAGGCTTGTTTACCCAATACATAAAAAAAAAATTTTAGCTCTTGTTGAGAATTCCTGAGATAAATACCGAAGTATATAACCAGTGCCATCTTCAGGCTCCAGAAAAAGCACTCCGGCCCTAATCTGTCGACTTCATCATGAAGTCAAAATTGATTCATAGAGAATGGATGATACTATTTGATGGAAGACCATTGACCAATAATGGGATGATTCAATTCGTAAATATTTTTCAGATATGATTCTGATAGATCAATACAAAGTAGTTCTTGCAGTACCAAACAGAAATGACCAAATGGTCGTATGGTCGTAGACGGCAATAGTTGTTTTCTGTTGGATACTTGTCGACAAAAAACTTTTTGATTCACTTCATCAGTTGATGGTCTTCCGTCAATTAGTGTTATCCATTCTTCACGAATCATTTTGTCACTTATTTTAAAAATGTCTAGTCCAATGAAGAACGGACTGAAAATTCAGTGTTGTTGAAAAACTAGCCAATACTCGCCTGTGCGTTCTTGCCATAAAAGGCAAATATCAATAACATGTTTGTAAATGGAATATCGTGACAGAGTATTCTCGCATAAATCTTTAAAATAACTGTAGGATGATGAAGTGGCTGTCTCAAAATGAACCAAACATTCTCAGTCACTCGCTTTGGCATTCAACAGCGCTTGGAATTTACCGCAAAATCTACGAGAATAAGGGTGGCTGACTATTTATTCTCAACCCTCTCAAGGCTTTCCTCCAAGCTTCATTAATCACTAATGCCTATAAGAGACATGCTACACTTTGTGTACAGGATCCCACAGACTATTATAATTGGATTAGTCAAAATAATCTGCGGTATAATTATACAGGGTGTTCCCAAAATTGAAGCGATAAATGAAGTGGGAAGTAGATGACAAAAAAAAACGAAAACGAAAGAATGCATTGTTGTGGAAAAAAAAAATTGGGATATACCGAATTTAAAAATTTGTTTGGTAATCACTGATCAGAAGTGCAAACCAAGCTGAAACACTGCCAGCAGGAGAATCAAACCAGTGCTCCCAACGAAAAGTTTTCCTAAAAATTTCGAATATTTTTGATTGCTTCAAAAACGAAAATTCAAACAAGGCAGGAATTCGGGATATGTCCATTTTGATATTTTAACATAGGCATACTCAACAAAAAAAGCCGATTATTTCTGTATTATGGACGTATCTCTACGGCTTAGAAATCCAAAGCACAAAAGGTGGTATCTTAGGTTATATTATTAGCAATTCTCAACACAATTGTTGTGATAATCGGATAATAATTCGAAATTTAAAATATTTTGTAGTTAGGCGGAATTAAGAGGTTAATTTAACTTTCGTCCTTGTTCCCAGTATAGAGATTGAGAATTGTCGGTTTCAGATTAACTTACGTCCTTGTTCCAGGTTCAAATATTATTTCAGAAGAGATATATACGGTTGTTACTTGAGTCACTTCTCGTTTTGTAGAGCAGTATTATTAAGTTGAAATGGCGCGCATTAAGTTAGTGCTGGGAGTGCTGGTCAGTCCAGAACGTGTTTATGTATTGAGCTTGGATACATACTGTCCTCAAAATAACTCTCTTCGAATTGGATTGTGGAATGGTTGAATCATATTAAAATGTCTCATCAGGAGTGATCTGAGGTGTTGACTGATAACTTGAAAAAGGTGATAAGTTTCATGTTTCAATTCTTGCTTGAACTGAGTCGCTGAGGGTTGTTGAACAGCAGACAAAAATTGTTTCTGAGGTTGAGTAATTGGTTCATGAGTTCTTTCTGAATTTGATGGATATTTTGCTATATCAGATTTCAAATTCTTATATTTTCGTCTCAATGCCTTCATTGCGCTCAATATTTGTTCTTGTATTTGACTGTTCATGAAGACTGACAATATCATTCTGCAATCCTGAAGTTTATATATGAATAAATGTGTCGAAACACTTCCTGTATCGCCCCTCGTTTTAAGAACACTCTTTATCGATAACGAGGAAACCAAAAAAAAAAATAAGAGCAGATTTTTTTTGAAATTCTGCAAAGGCATAGGTATCTATACTGACATGATCATTCTATATATGCCTCAGATTTGTTAAGTCTTGTTGAAAAATTATAAGAAAATTTGTATTATCTCTAATGAGTTGTTTAGAAATGGCACAGGTTTGGCATAAAAAGAAACAATCTGTGTGTCTGTGACGGCCGAAACAGGAATAATTGTTTATTCTGTGTTGAACACAATATAAATTCTTGAATAGCCACTGCCTATCGAAAGCCATCCCACACATTCATTATGACTACTACAAAAATCTCAAATTCAGAAGTATACTAAGTATTGATGAGAATAATTATCATTTTGATTTTCCTATGTATTATCCATCATTTTATGAATAAAAATACTCTTCAGATATATGTTATTAATTTTTCAATTATTACACTGATATTTTTTTCAGTTTTCATTGAAAATCATTACTTCAAAGCAATAAAGTTACGTCTTCATTACAGACTAATTACATAAGAAATTAAATCATGTCAACAGGTGAAAGATGTTATATCTATTTTAGTTCGAAAATATGAATAGGACATTCATAAAATCTGTTGTGGAATCTGAAATTCTCTCTAGTTTTCATTGAAAGAATCATTAAATAAATTAGATAAGGAGAATGTTATTAAAAAAATATCACTCACAGAAATCGTTCATTTCATTGAAGCAAGGTTCGCTTCTCTCGCATTTAATCCCTAATACATTTTGGTCGACAAAAATCTATTCCGCTTTGCCATTTGCATTTTCTGTAAAAACGCTTGAAATGAGATACTGCCTTATTCGTTGGGGGTGTCGATTTATTGTTACATTATGTTTCATGTACCAACCATTTTCTTAATCGCTCCAATTTCGGAAACACCCTGTATAGTTGAAAAAAATATCAACATTCATTCCATCCAATTTTACAGAATTTTATCTGTTCAATAATTATTCTCTGCATGTTATGAATCGGAACAAGAGATTTGATTGACCAAATTACAATATATTGTTTTGAAAGAAACAACTTGGTTTGGCAGATTTTTCTAATCTGTCTAAGCAAACGTGAAAATTCAAATTTGGTATGTCGCTGTAATACTTGAATGCCCATATTTTGATGCCACTACTGAAAATTCACCACTTCCGTTTAAACCGGAAGTGACCCCAATCTTTTTTTTAAGACACCCTGTACATTTTTTTTTCATCATCCGGAAGAGCACGCAATTTGTGATGACACTATTGTTCAAAATTGAAAATCGGTGTGAAAAATGGTGGAGATACAGTTGATTGTTCAATGGAACAAATTTGGCCATAAAATTCAAACTTAACCCTTAACTACTGTGGTGCGGTCACCGTGACCGATGCCTATTTGAAAATCTCTAGTATTAAACCCCTTCCTAGATGTGTAGCCTTGGGCGTCTCTGTACCTTCAAATTAGTGCATTTTAAGAAGGCTGCTGGGGTAGTCGCGTGTTACGTGCTTTTGTTTTTGAATTACGTCGAGTTGAAATTTTTTTACGGTCATAGTGACCTCAGCACAGCATTAGTGTAACTTATTCTTGCTGTGTTTGTTTGGAACAAGTACCCATGGAGAAACTTGAAAAAGAAAATCTTGCTACACTTGTCCTTCACGACTAAAAAGAAAAACTTTTCAGTTGTGTTACACGTGTACCAAGCCTATTTGTGGTGAATGTTCAACATATATCTGTATAAACTGAAAGTCTAATTTGTGATTTTTCACATCGTGTGATTTTTGTGAAAAAAATTTTTTTTTAGCAACGTTTTTCATTTTTTTGTAAGTTTATACCTCCGTCCTGAGAAAAATATTGCTAGTTTCATTTTAGAATTATTATTTTTTGTTTATTGTTAAATAATAAATAAAATGTCGATTTTGTTAAAAAAGATGCTGTTAACCAAGAAAACAAAATTGTGTAAAAAAGAATGTTCAATTCATATTATTACAATAAAATAATATGACAAAACTCAATTATATAATTTTTTTTATGGTATATATATATATATTTGGTTACCATGACCGCACCACACGTCGGTACTTGTACCACAGTAGTTAAGGGTTAAATCATCACAACTTGCAAATGACATCAGTTACCAGTGAAAGCTTCGAAGTGCGATACTGTTGAAAACTGGGGTTCTCATGAAAACTGGGGTTCTCATGTAATTGCAGCTTCCATAATGCAACATGTTCTTTTCACTCCGTCAAAATAAAAATTTATCAACTATCAGATTACTCGCGTGAAAAGTTTTGGAGAATGCCAAAAGAAATCGAAAATTGAAAAATAAATGATAGTGATCAGTTTCAATGCAAATCGATTGTAATAATTAATTATTCAAGTTGCGTTTTTCATTTTCCTACACCTAGTGCCGCACCTCAATAAATCGCTTTTTGCATGAACGTAGAAAAAATGTTGTATGAAACTCCTGCAAAAATTGTCAGTTGCACTTGTTGCATAAATAACTATTTACTTTTTAACGCATTTGAATGAAATTTTGTCTTTAAAGAATGCGTGAATGTATTAACATTGTATAAGAAATCAATTTACGCTCAGTTCACGTTTTTTTGCGTACTCGTGCTAGGAAGCATAAGCACGGTCAAAGAAAAACTTATAGGTATTTTATGTGAAAATCTACCATCATATTTGAACTATCGACAGTAATTTATTTCAAAATTCTTCATAAAGCTTAAGATCGATGTCTTTGGCTAGTTATCCTACAGTTGCCAACAATTTCAATATCACTATATGAAATCGTATCTTTGGGAACCACTCATCCAATACTTCATTAATAATCGCGCTCCTCAATTACTCAAAATTTGTAATTCGAATATCTAGGATGAATATGAAAAGGGGATCAACGTTGGCCGAATTTTCAATATTTCATGTCGAGATTAGTCTACTATCCACCGAACATTCCCTATCATTAATAATACGCAGAAGAATAAAAAGCAACAAAGAACTACTTCACCCATTAGGTAAATGATAAATCGAATGTGTCTGGATCGTAACCATAAATCTCATTATCACGCCCCAGGAATTCCAACGACATCATCAGTTGATTTTTGTCTCTATTGACTGGGCCGGGACCAGCCGCCATTTACGTTCACGGTTCATTTAACGGGTCCAGTATTTGGCCAGATTATTCCGGTTAAACGGACGAAGAGGCGAGTGTTTCTTAGCTGAAAGCCGCATTCGATACCTTCTTTTACTCAACTTGGTTTTTAATCGTTGAAAAAAAAAATTCTTTTGGATTGAAAAAGGTTATTTATTTGTTTCGTTTCTCAGTTGCGGTAGTATTGGGTTGTTTTTCGTTTATGATGGCAATAAATAGCCGAGGTGAAGGTAGTTCCATTGTTCCACAAGAAATATTGCAACGACGTTTTCCACTAGTTGAAAAGTCTCTCACATAGCCATAAGAGTTGACGAATAGGTCCAGGAATCGTATGGTCAGAGCAGAAGCAATGAACCAAGAATGATAGCCGTCTCCATTTGCCCGGCTATGATTTCTTATGTTCTGCACGACATGCATAAGAGTAGCAAATACATCACACCGCCAAAGGACTATTATTAGAACAACCATTTTTACTAACTGATCTATCTTGTTATATTTCGTAAGTTTTGCCTCCTTTCTATAACAATATCATAAAATTACATATTCTATTTCGAAACATCGAAGAGAAAACTACTGTAACTTTGAAAGAGAATATCTGATCACCAATAAAGAGAAAATCAAATACCGAAATATGAAATAGTAAGCAGTACATTCACAAGGTTACGATAACAATTCGTGAATTTCAATGATTCGACTTATCTCTGGTCGGAAAAAATATACAGAATACTATAAAAAATTCTTGACAATACCGTATGTCCTCCAGATTATATAGTGAAGACTAATCCTTGTGCAGCCGCAGCAGAATTACATTTCCTGCGGCCTCCATTCAGCTTTTACCGAACGGGTTTCAACTCGGTAACAGAGGTCGCGCCGTTTGGTGTTGAAAGTAAAACCAAGCTATTACCGAGGAACGGACGATTCAGGATACAAATTCTTGTGTAGGTGCATCAACTTGCGAGGTGCATCATCTTGCGCATCTTTACGTCGAGTTGTAGCAGCTGCTCTTGTGTCCATTTCATCATTTAGAAGGAGTAGAGTAAGATCGGAACGGCAAGCAAAGGACATGGCACGGATTATATGGGTTTCTGGGGTTCTACGAATTTTGATAAATTTTTAGAGAGTACTACATATCCAAAACTTCTGGTATATTATCATTTCTTCGTGAAACATCAAGTATCTTTCTTACTGAATATTTGCTTCATGTCGAGCATATTCAAAACATGGACACACAAGGGAATTTTATTGCATTTGTAAAGGCACTTATTAGGTATGTTTGTACTCGTTGTACGTTATTGTCTGTACAAATACATCACTCTGTTTCCTGTACTGTTTTCTTCTTTCCAGAATGAAATGAATATTTGAAACTTTGATTGGTTGTGATTAAAATTCAAGAAATGAGAATTACCCAAACACCTGAAGATGCTAACTCAGTTACCGAAACGTGCATCGAGTGTAAATTGACGTAGTTTTAGTGTTTGTGTAGTTTCTATTTCTTGAATAGCATTTTTTGGGCACATGTTGGTATCACAAAGTTCATTGATTGTGGGACACCCAGTACACTATATAGATTTTTGTGATCACACATCGGTCTGAGGATCAGGTGACAATTATTGAGAAAATACCCTTTCAATTTTCCGAAACTGGACTCTGAGTAAGATTCAAAGTGAATATTTTCTATTGTGGGGCATCCGCCATTTTCTTTGGACGGTTTCTTTGACCAAACGATGTGTGCCACCACACGTTTGGGCCAATAGTAACTTTTGATCACCTACCCATCCTACATTACATATTAAAAATTGAACGAAATTCGTTGAACACCAGAAACCCATATAATCTGTGCCATGTCCTTTGTTAAATGATCAATGTTCTTCCCCGACAGTTCTGATAACCAGATCTTCTGAAGTTGATGCTAATCCCAGTCCAGTCGGAAGATTCGTGTGACGGTCTTTACGGTTTGTTTGCCGTATGATTACCAGCACCAGTGTATTCCAGTGGCTATACCAATACCAAATGGCATTACAAGCCTTGACCCAACAAATGCCTCCACGCAGATGTTGAATTCTTCATAATATAGCCACGAGGTTTTGTCCAGGGAATATCTCGGAACTCGAGAGTAGTAGATAATTGAAATTTTGGGGTTGCAAATTAAAACAATTGGTGCAGCTTTCTCTGATATTATGTTACCCAATGAGCTTTTTGTTCTCGGTCACGTGACATCAGATTCAAAATTATTAATGGCACAAACTGTTTATTTTGGCATTTCCATGTTCCTCCTCCCGATAAAACTATTCCAAAAACTTTACACTTGTGGTCTAAAACGATTAGTTGAGGAGCTACTGGTACTTCAATATCCTTTGTCCCACAAAATTTCTTATTAAAACACGGATAATTATTATAATTTTGACTTCTTTCAATCATCACAAAAAATATAGGAATGCCCAAACTTACAGGTTGAGCCTGAACATAAATAATTTGGCGATTGCTCGTTTCAGACGTCGTGGGACAAATGATATTGAAGTACCTGAAGTTCTTATATTAATCGTTTCAGACCACAAATGTGAACATTCATGAAATATGCCAACTGATACTTAATGACAGTGTGGGATCTCAGGACTGGTTTTAAGGTAATACAAGTTAATTTAAAGGTCCCAAACAACTTCTCAGAAATTGAGATGACATACACAATACACCAGAGGAGGTATGTTACGACAGTAAACGTCATACCGTAAATTTAGTTCAACTGTTCCGCAGATTGCAGTCGTTCAATTTTTATCACAAGCTTGACCATTGGAACTAAAGTATGTTCAAATTGAACAATTGAAAGGTTTTTTCAACTTTTGATCAGTAGAGCCAAGACTTGCTTGCTGTTTTTTGTTTTTATTTATTGTGAAATGCACACTAGCAGTTTACTCACGTTCAATAGCCCCTTGAACGAATTTTTGCAGATAAACGTAATATTCTCTACTCAGTTATAGATCTAGTTTGCAAGAATTGATAGCATAAGCTGTAGATTGAAAGTGATAGAAGACTTAAAAGGGTCTTTAGCCCTCAAAATAAGAAACTTATATCGCTAGATGGCAGTGAGTGTTCGAACGATTGAATAAATTCAAACAACGCCCATTTTCAGCTTGTCAAGTCTTGCGTGGTACAGGACCGTATTAAATAATTCGGTGATTGTTTTTCCTATTCGCTTTCGTGGTAATCTGAAAATTTGCACGAGCATTTCAGATTGAATATTGTGCTCCAGTCACAGAATGAATCGAAAATTGAAAGCAAAATAAAAAAACTGAAAATCTGTAGAAGATGAAGCGTTAAAAATAGTAGGTACGTATAATTGATTGACGGACGGAAACTATTTCAAAAGATGTTTTGAATGAGAATTTTGGAAAGAAAAGTGTACCGCAAAAAGATATACCGATGGTCTCGTCTAGAAAATTGGATAAAAGCTAATGACATGTATGCAACATAAATATACAGTGCTGGCGTATGAAGTCTTTATCGTATATTATTTTTTGAAGATTTTTATACCCTCCCTACTCTGGGGTGAAATATATATTGAGGAGACGACTTTGACTTTTACTTAACTTCATCATTCTGTAACTCCACTTTGAGTAAGTGTGCATTACTTCCTTCATATAAAATATTCAAGATATCGGACGATATTTGTGATCAAGTCTGATTTCATTCAAAATTTGTAGGTGGGAGTTTTCGGGCTCGGTGATTTTTCCGAATAACTTGTTTTTTTTTAACAGAGATTTTCAATTACTATGATTTCCCTTTCAAATTTGAGGAACAATATTGGTATTTAGGGGAATTCAAGCATGACATATGTGGTTTGTGATATGTGGTGGTATTTTATTAGAAATTTCAATTTAGATGTTTTTGAAAATGTATGAGTTGATTCGAATTGGTTTGTAAATAAGCATGAACTCAAAACGACGAAAAGATTTTGTGATTTACATTCTGACTCTCTAAAGAATTCCATCTTGGACTTTTCGGGGTGGATAAGATTTTTTTCTCAAAATTAATTCACACTGGCAAAATTATTTCTTAAATTAAACGAAACAATATTGAAAATAGTGATGAATAAAATATCATCGAGTTTTTTTTTTTAAAACCATTTGATTTTTAATTAATTTAAATCACTTTCAAATTGGACATAAACGTGTACACATTCATACATACACACACACACCCACCCACCTACACACAGAAAGCTAGTAATTGTGAAAATTTTAATATTTCGAAGTTCCATTCGACCAGTGAATTTTTTTTTAAATCCTGGAGTACATTCACGAATATTTGCATCATCGGTAGAGTTTATATCAAAATGAGTTTGAGAAAACATTTTCGACCAAGTTAAATGGAATGTACTTTCATTCAATATTATAACTAGGAGTTGTATATTATACCACAACAAAAATGTCTAGGCGCATAGAATAAGTCGAATAATCTGAAATTCGATCCTGTGTCAGAACTGTATGATACCTCTCTCCACGTTTCACGTTATCAGCCGTATGAGAGGAGCAACATGAGGTGCGTCAAGAAATTCATTTGTGTTTCGAAATCGAGAATTGTTAGAAATAATTAATTTTTACTAGTCGATAGCTGAAACATTCCTTCATTAATCGACGGCGCCGTTGGTAAAATTGGATATTTCAACACTTTTTTGTAAAATTATTTACAAATAAACGGAAATTTTCAAGAGGAAAATGAGAATGGCGTTGAACTAAATATGATAGACTTCAATAATACAATAAAAGATCACAAAAATATTTTTTCATTTTGATGGTGGCAATGATCAAAAATGCACAAAACTGGTGGGAAATATCCTTTTCATTCATTTAATAATTTCGAAATATTTGTTTTGTTATTTTTATCTGTGTACACTCATTCATGCCTTCATCAATCAGAAAAAAATAGCGTTTCCGACTCCCTTTTTTTCAGGGATGAAGACCCTTAAGTCAAGGTCAAAAATGAAGACTTAGTGGCGTTATGATAAAGCGTTCGCTTCTCAACTAAAACAACAAAAAGTGCGTGGGTTCCAATTTCACCGCAGTCACCGGTCTCGTGCATGGCATCACATAACAATAGGTAACGATTGCTTGAAAGGGAGCGGTCAGTTGAGAGAAATAACAATTTTTAACAAAATTTCAACAGAAATATCAACCAGTAATGATTAAGCTAACCAGAAACTTGCGTAATCTGGCCCACCCGCGTAGCTTGTAATCTACTTTGAATTATTATTAAATCTAGGGGATTGAGAATTTGACATTCCAAGTAACAGGATGATTATCGGAGTTTGGTAATGAATTTTTCAACTCAATTGAAAATATCCACGTCTAGTACACCGGTCTCTCTACTTTGCAAATGAAATGAATTGCAGTTCCAATATACGCAACATATCCCGAACCCGTGCTTAGAGTTCTGGGAGATATTGTATTGCATAAAATATAATCAGTTTGAGTGGAAAAACAAGTTTTTTGGGTGTCTCATTCACAAAAATTGAAATCCGGATTTTATTCTCCATTGTATTCAACCATTGGAAATAATAAAGATGTTTATTAATATTTTGGATTGACGTGGCCGTTACTTGATAGAAATCCATAGTTATGACACTAAGGTAAAAAACGATTAAAATTTCCACAAAATTAATTGTCTTTGAGACATATTTCGATACACAGTATCTTTTTCAAGCGAATGTAGTACACGTTTATTATTATTATTATTATTATTATTATTATATCAGGTTTTGGCATGCTGGAGCTCTCGCATTTCTTTCAAACCATGAATCTACGAATTTAGAATGCAGATATTGAATTTTTTTTTCTACGACCACATGGAAATATGCCCATTTTATGCGCTTTATCGATCAAGGAAGTGGGACGATTGTAAACACTTTTTCCTCCGAGCGTGCGATTTTTACTTTTCCGTACGATTTTTACTTTTTCGCACGATTTTTGTATGTTGAAAACGAGGATATTTAGGACTAACTGAATGATCTATGTAACTATTCTGTCTTAATAGTCATTTTGTAGCATTATTATAAAAACTTGTTTATTAAAAACCTTGAATAAATGGACAAAAATATTGTACCTAACTCTTACGGAAAATGATTTTTCCGTCCTTAACGGCTTGCTAGAACTCCGCTCCGCGTCGTTTGTGCAACTGCCATCGCGTGCGGAAAAGTACTACTTTCCGCACTTGTTAGGCAAATAACTATTTAATTTCTCCATCGCAAGCTGTACTGTAATGATCATTTCAGTACAGGATATTTCTTTACGAACTACTACACAGTCGTTTTTATGATCATAAATAAAATGATATCGAATCATGTTTGTTAACGTTCTAATGATTTGACATTTCACATCAGTATTTACAAAATTCGTTAAAATAAATAAGTATTAGAAAATGAGTAGTAGTAGTGGGAATGATTTGACATTGACACCGCTAATTTCAATATAAAGATTGATGACAATCGTTTTCTTATATTTTCGAATAGTTTGCAGGAAGTTTCAATAGCCGTTTAATTCATTATGTTATCATGCTCTTAGCAGCGAGTGAAGAGTGAGCGATCTTTCGCATTTCGGATAGTGGGGGTCTTTTATGAAATCGATTAGTTGTCGATTTTTATTAAAATTTTCAATATTTGTATTTTGAATTCCTTTTTTTAGGTTGAAAGTATTATGGGAATTATGACGACAGGAAAGTTTATGATAAAAAATGTTATTGAAAATATTAGAGATTTGTTTATGATCCAGATGGTCGTAGACTATTGTATGCCATTTCATGATCATTGTACAATATACTATTACGATACTCGGGTTCGTGGTTAGAGAAAATACTATGACTCATATATTCACAGCTCTAAAATAATAATAAACTCCAATATACCAATTATACAACTCAAATATAATACAGATAAAATAATAAAATCCATTGAAATTAGCAAGATTCGAAAAAAAAAAATCATAAAGTTTTGATATACCTATTAAGATTATAAGCACCAAAAAGGGACTTTTTAAAATCAAAACAGATCTTAAGTTAGTGTGAGCTTTACCCCCAAAAAACGACCCATAAAAGCATTTTTCTCACAAACCATTGGTCGCACAGAAAATTTTATTTTTACAAAAAATATTCCTTATAAAATTTTCTACAAAAGAGGTGACGATAATCATTTCGTTTTATTCAATGAATTTCGAGCAATGAATAATCGAAGGTTGCTTTCAGCAGATTTTTCCTGAATTATTTTAAATAATGTCTAAAATATGTTTAAATACCTATTAATACAAAATAGTGGTAATTCTCTAAGCTTTACGTTAATTTTTACCCATTTAACATATTTCGTAACACGTCTCTATGATTTTTACAGAATAAACAGATATGTAAATTTGTGTGAATATGAACATATAGGCCACACAGCTTGCGGATATACCACTACATTCATATATTTTTTACGGAATAATTTATATATGTATGAAAATTAACACCTGTCGAAAACTTTACTTTATTCAAAATAACTCGAAATTCGAAAAAGATCCAACATGTGCAAACTCCTTATAAAAGGACTTTGGATTATGCATATTTTCTTTAATTTAACCAACAATGTAATTCCAACTCTTTGCGCTATTCGAATGCTATCTCTTCCTTATCTTAGACACAATGTATATATATAGTAGACGATGACATGTAGACCATAGTCAGCTTAGTGGAATAGGCCCACAGAGGAACTACTTTTAAAATACGTGCCGACAGCTCTGCCTCATGGGTGGTGTGGAAACTAGCAGCAAAACTGATATAGGTCTAAATATAAAAGTAAAAACGAAATATTGCACTGAAAAAAAAAAGTGTCTTCATTTTGCAGTTTCAAATCGGTCGCTGGTATATTTAGAACGCTAAACCACTTTGGGATACAATACAACATTTTCTGTGCGACTCATGGTTTTTGAGAAAAACCACCGAAGGAGTAGTTTTTGAGGGTCAAGCTCACCCTCATAACTTGATTCACTTTAATCGCTTGATTATGCAAGCTCCTACATTATTGTATATAATCCCAAATGGCAAAACCTTATAATTTATTTTTTTTATTGATAGATGGACTCATATGAAGAAAACAAGCAATTCCGGACATATGTTGATGGAAACTTTTTGTCTCGAAACGACCTAACGGATAACCCTCTGTAGTTTTGTATTGTAGTTAGGAAACACGAGGAAAACAAAAAAATATATATAGATTTTCGACATGTTATCCTCAGGAGCCACTGGGAAAAATAATTTTATTTTACTCTAAATCGTTATACTTTTCAACCCTATTCGAGGCTTGTATATGTGAACCGCACTTCAATAACGTCATGATGTCAATGAATCTCATTGTCTAATGGCTATAAAATTTTTAGTTCATATAGTTCATTCGTGTAGATAAATCAATGGCATTCATGACGTGATATCCTCGTTAATGTACATTATCCTGAAATTCAACTCATTTGACAGAACTGCACTCTATTGACATCATATTGTCAATAAATCTCATTAACTATAATTTTGGATGTACGACTCGTAATAGCTATAAATTGGAACGAAACAACGTAAAATGTTTACATATTCAGCACATTCATATGCAATACATCATTATTTATCTGAAGGGTTATGAAATAATGAATACAATAAGGTATAATCACTCATTCATTCCACTGTCCAGCTTCAATGCGTATGAACAATGGATTTTTGTAAAGTTGCTAGCTTCCACGCAGTGTTCAAATTGAACTTTTCTCACCTAAGGTTCCACATAAAAAAATATACAATCTTCATTTATAATAATTCACAATTGGAAAGGCGAAGTTCAGTTGATGAATCATCACATCACATTGAAATCTGAACTGAAGAAATATATATATATATATATATATATAAATATATTGAAAAGGAGAACATTCTCCATGAAAATTTTATTTATGCAACAAGTGCTAAAACTAAGTGTTAATTGCACTCGACGCCGAAGTGATATTGTCTGACGAGGCTGTTAGGCCGAGTTGGACGACACGTTGAGTGCAATAAACAATGTTTGCACGAGTGGCACACAAAATTTTTTCTACGTTTATGCAAAAAGCAAAAAATGATTTATTAAGGTACGGCCCTAGGTGTTGGAAAATGAAAAGCACAACTTGAATGATTGATTATTACTTGTTTACGCCCCGTTTCATGTTTTTGTTAAGTTTTATAATTTAAGTACTTATACCTGTATTCAATTTACCAGTCTCAAATGTAACATTACTATCGATTTGCATTGAAACAGATCAACATCATCTATTACCCATTAATAATACTCATTTCAAAACTTTCAGTTCTGTAATTGTCAAAAATAATGTTCGAATGACGTTTCTATAACCACAGTTGCATTATAAAAATCAAAATCATAGTAGCCGTGAGCGCGTATCACGAGGTCTGGTCATAGTATCTCGGACAGTTTGCTCTATGTCGGTAGACGGTTTACAACAAAGCGGATCAGTTTTCATTATGGAGTTTTTCTCGGGAAGGCATTGTTTGTTTAGCTCTGGCTGCTAACATTAATACAAAATAATATAAAATATGTAACTGTTTAAAACGTATTGCCAATCTCATAGAATATCTGCTAAATATGTGATGGGTTTGAACATATATGTTTGCCATGACAATCGCACGTTGAAGTTGAATGACAGATGAGTGCAATAAAAACTTCATTGCACTAGTGCAATAATGAACTTCTTTTTCCACTTAATTTAGTTCAATAGTTTTGATTTTTGCATGAATGAAGAAAAATGTAATTTATTTGTAATATCTAACAGAAAACTACATTTATATCAACGGAGCTTGTGGTGAAATTGACATTAGATTAAATATCCGTGACATGACCAACTATTTTTTAAACATTTGGCGATATTTATGTTCAAAGATAATAGTATAGGGAATGTTCTGGAGTTGTGGAGGCAGGGCATTGAATATTTCAAATATGTTTTCTGAGAAATATCTCTCATAATATACCCAGGTTCAATGCTGGCGAGTGGTGATGTTTTTCCTTGTTCTGATATTAGGGTCATGAGTATTATTGTGTCTGAATGTTATCTTAATGTAGAGATAGTCGGGGCTTTTCTTTGTTGATATGCGATGATAAAGGGGTCATATCATGAAATTTTTTTCTACTGGCCAACCTGTCTCAGATAATTTGTGAGATACTTTTTCACCTCTTCGTATCCCATGGATTCGACTTAAGCAGCAATAATGAAAAAATTTATATTATTTTTATATCAGCATGATCCGAACAAGAATCATAGAGGACATCACAGTAGTTGAAATGAGAGAAAACAGGAGTATGACACAATGAAATATTAAGATTTATTTTCGAAATGTTCCTGGAACTATTTTATTTAAGCTGGCAAAATTTTTATTTTTTTATACAGTTGGATATATGAACCTCAGCCCATCATCAAACAAAACCCCCAGATTTTTACCTACTTCTTGTTTAGGATCGATTTTAATATATCTACTAAATTTTCAACTTTCTGTTAGACAACCGATTAGCCACAAGCATAAGGACATATTTCTTTTGATTCAGTAACAGAAAATATTACAGGAAATATGAAAATAGACAATTTGATTCATGCAGGTCATACATTATTTTTAATAATTTTCAACGGCACATATATTTATGAATTAACTATTCAGAATATTGGTCTTTAAAAGAAGTCCGTATTAATATTTGGATTTATAATGGTTTCATAGAGTTCCTCAAGTACATGTTATGGTTTTATGATAAAACTAACAATGAGGTGTCATTTAAGAGGCCATGAGCACGATCACGTTTGGGACGCTTTTAAGGGTGAAAGAGTCAATTGATAACTCAAAAACGGTTCGTCTTATCGATTTCAAACAAGGACAGGCTTCTAGAGGACGTTTTATTCTACGTACGTGCTGTAATAGAAAGTGAATTTCCAATCCACTTTTCCACGAAAAAATCTCAAAAATGTCCCATTAATGCAATAATTTGAAGCAATTTTTTGGGTAGATGAACAAATTATTTCAAAAAAACATTACAGCACGTGCATAGATGAACGTTTTACCTTTCTTTTTATACCAAATTCATTTCGATCGGATAAATATTGCTTCACATTTTAATGGAAGAGAAATACCACTACAGCTACTTCGACTATCCATGAGATGAATCTTGAGGTGCTGCCGCAGACATAGTCACATAGAATCAAACTTCCTTTAGAAGCTTATCCTTGTTTGGAATCGATAAGAAGAACCGTTTTTGAGTTATCGACAATTTTACCCTAAAAAATGGCCAAAATGTGATTGCGCTCATGGCCTCTTAAGTTTTGTAATGTAGAACCGCAAAGCAAAACTTTTGTACTCAACCATTTTGTGTTTCTGATAATATTATGGAAAATGGAAATAACAGTCTAGACCGACGAAAGAGGGTCAAATGAAGATATTATATTATCTGTCGGGTGTTCCAAAACTCGAAGTTATCATGGCAGAAATCGAACCACACTATGGAAAAACTATTTTCCAAGAAAACATTTTTCATTTCTCAATGGCACAGCTCAAAACTTTTCTCATAGATGATATTCTGAATGGAATTGTGGAGAGCAATAATGGGTTAATCCACGCAATGTGGGTGCTTCGCCGTTTGATGACATTGGAACCAGATTCGAACAAAGAACAATGTAGAAATATAGACATTCACGGGTGGAGTCGATGTTCTGGTTGGTTCTCGTCCCGTCTTTCCGCATTGTCTTCTTTGTGAAAAATCTTCAAAAGTTTCAACTGCACCTGCGGTAGTCATCTTCAATGGTATGGAAGAAAAACTATTTTTGAATGAAGCTCTCGTTTCTGGTACGTAAATTATAACGCTGCTTTGCGCACACTTTCTGTGATGGTGGGTTCGCGCATACTTCACGCTCGATTTGGATGATCTCGCTTCGTTTTGGTGCGGTTCAGTGCTTGTGTATTTCTATGATTTCTGAACACAATTTTTTTGAATAATGATTGGACGTTGCTAGCCTCTTGATGTTTTGGATTTGAATCTTGTGTTGTCCGTCGGCGATTGTGAACTTCTTGATTTGTCTCAATCGACAACTTTGCTTGCACTATATGTAGGTGGGTATCAATAAACTGAACCAGTTATCCTGTATGTCTCACTTCTCATTACTCCACATTACATCTGTGGTCCCTAAAGTGGAATTGTGAAATTAGCAGACTCGAAAGTTACGCCAAAACTGTACTATCAAAGATTTTTAATGGGGGTGGCCTAGGGGGAGATTCTAATGAATTAAATATCCCATCAACATAAGCCCCCCTGCTCAGTTTGAAAGTATCGTCCCATATAGTTTGTGGTTGCATGGAAAATGTCTTTTTGGTAAATTGAATTCCTTGAACTTTTTATCCGAATAATAATATATCCCTTAATCACAACTTTTCATCTTCATGATAATAAAAATATTCAATAAAAGAAAATTTTAATCCTATTCGTGATCAATTTTATCTCGTCTCTAAGGAAATCGGAAATTTGTGTCTACAAGTAATTCCAGTATTTACGAACCCGCTGACTCACGGTGGCGAAAAATCCTGGATACCTATTAGACAGAATTGGTAGTTATCTGGATGTCGCTATGAGGTAGTTCAAAAGCGATTATACAGGATCTGCAGCTAATCCACAACGATTGAATTAACTCAAGCAGACCGGAAGAAACTACGTTTCCGGGTGTCTACAAATTACATTGCGTTCATGAGAGAAGTTTGGAAAGACTTCGTATGGAAATTAAGCCGTTGTATAATTACACTTTAGCTGAGTAGCATATGGTCATTCTGAAGATATTATGGTAGTACTGAATATGAAGATGTTGAAAGGTGAACAACTAGATTGAGATTGGTGGGTAATGTTTAGTTTGAATAAAGGTTAAAATGGAGTTTTCAAAAAGAGAAAACCAATTATCTGCGATTACCAAATGACGATGTTTCAACTGCTAAAATCTGCAGTCAGTTTTTAGTGATTTCCACACAATGATATTTGAGACAAATATCTGTCAGTCAGCAACTATTTCCCCTTACGAATATTGTATTACAACTGACATCTACTTGTTCCCTCTTGTCTGCTGGGTGGAAATTATACTCTCTCACCCTCAGATGCTTATATGTGCCATGTCGGATGTTAATGGCCTAATAATGGTAATTATATTCTAAGGTAGAGGATTTAATCCTTGCCCTCTCGCATCTTTCGGAAAGTATCCATGTTGCCGGGTCCATAAACCGGTTGGTTGAATAATTGGGATTGGTGAACAATGTTTCGTTTGAATAAAAGGTTGAAATGGACTCATTGCCTACAATATGAACTAATCAAAAAAAGAAAAAAAAAAGCAATTGTCTGCGATACACAAGGGGAAGTATTTGTTGACTGACAGATATTTCCCTCATTTCTCATTGTATGGAAATCACTTGAAAACGATTGCAGATTTTAGCAGTTGAAACGTCTCGATTTGATAATAGCAGAGAATTACTTGCACTATTTCCTCTACACATGTTTCAATCACAAAGTGATCAGTTTCAAGAAAAATATTAAACTGAATTTACATACAGAATTGTCCTTATTATACCTATTAAATATATCTGCTAGATACCTGCGTCTTGTTTGTCTTAAATTAATTTCACAATATTGCCTTATCTACTAATTAGGTACATGTTGAATTGGATGGATATGCTAATTAACATCATATGATAATAAAAGATACGTAGAAAGGAGGAATATTCTCCATAAAAAATGAAAAATGAAAAACATCAGAGAAGCGAATCTTGCTTTACTGAAATGAATGATTTCTGTGAGTGATTTTTTTTAATAACATTCTTCCTATATAATTTATTCAATAAATTTTCTATGAAAACTAGAGATAATTAAGAAAAATGAAAATGCGAATTTTCACTTTCAGATTTCTTTTTTCTTTCACTTAGACTCTTTTCACAATATCTATCAGATGTAGTTCAATGTCCAGCGTGGCTTTATCCGGGGAAGTAGTTTTTTCTGTTAGATATTACAAACAAATATATATTTTTCATTTTTAAATTTTCATGGAGAATGTTCCCCTTTTCAACATGAATACCTCCCAAGAGTTTATCTTGAACGATGGAAAATAGCGACTAAAGTTTGTCTTTCAGCCGCAGAAGCTTCCACAACAAATTTTATCAATATCCCATTCATATTTTCGAAAAAAAATCAAACAAGCTATATAGTAAACTATTGGGTATTGATCCTCCATCGTTACCTATTCATAATTTTATTAGGTTCACTTATTTCTAAGCTTCTATAGGCATCTGAATGTATGTTGTTAACTTGTCTAACTGATCTTAATGATAAAGTCTATGGAATGGTTTGTTGCAAAGCATGATGTGCGACTGATGAATTTTCTGTTCTTTCATATTCAAAATGTGCTAAGTGTTCTTTATAGTGTACTTTAATAGATCTCTTGGTCTGTCCATAATATTTTGTATCGCAGTCCTTACATTTAATTTCGTAGATTCCAGACTTTTCCGAATTCTTGACTTTGTCCTTTGGGTTTCTCAAAAGTCTGTCCAGTGTCTAATTTGTTTTGAGTACCACCCTCATACCTAGTTTCTTGAAAATCTTCCGAAAGTTATTCCTGTAATGATGGTATGGAACTGAGATATATTTCTCTTGGTTTTTATCCCTTGAGAAACCTTTATTAGCTGCTATTTCTTATATTGTCGTCTTTTCTTTGTCAAACCTCTCCTGTGTAAGAAGAAAAGTCAAAAGACGATGTAATAGAAAATTCAAACCAGCACGTTTGTATTGTCCACAGTGATGTGAACTGTCAGGTATGTATCAGTTTCCTTTCTGAATACATCGTATTATTGATCCCCACATTGACTTCTCATCAACAAAACGTCAAGGAATGGAAGTTTTTCCTTATTTTCTAATTCATATATGAAGCTTATTTATGGAAATCTGTATTTAAAAATGAAAATAAGTCCTCAGTATTGGATTTTTTGTTATCGAATATTGCAAAAACATCATCCACATAACTTAGTCATACTCTAGGAAAATAAATTGACGTTAGGCAAGCTTTCAAATTCCTTGAAAAACCATTCTGCTATTTGGTAGGAGACCCAATAGCTGACACGATGGGGTGCATTGATTTTTTCGGTTTGTGGATTTTTGGGAGTTTTGATACTGTTTGGTTTATTGTCGCATTTTTTCAGGGCGTCTTTTTCTTTGGCAGTCATCTTTGGTAATGGGTTTCTGGATAGTCTCACATATGGTCCTTTAGCGATGAGAGTATTAACCCTTTCGTGGTAGAAGAATTCATTCAGAATTACCACTCTGTTACCTTTATCGGCTTTAAAATAAAAGATGTCTTTGTCTTTCAATCGCTTGATAAGATTCTTTTCATTTTTATCATCTTTCGTCAATTGTTTCTGTTCATCTGTCATCATATTCTTCGAAATTTGGTTTCTGACCTCTCGAACTAATCCCTTGGGAGCATCAGGCATAAATTGAATTGAACTTTCAACACTAGCAATGATATCCTCAAGGACCTTCTCGGAAGATGGGATGCCAAATTTCAAATCGTTCTTCAAAAGGTTTATCTCTTCCTTTTCAAACAATTTTGATGAATAATCGACAGTGTCTTCAACTTTCGGAGTAGTTTCTTTGGGTTAATTTCTAGATATAAGAGTTTTTAGTTTCTTGTTCAAAGTACAAATTTTCTTGATATATTTTGTTTCAATCATCCGAAACATACCTCTTTGAAAGTCAGTGCATTGCGCGTAATCTTGTTCATCTAACTTATGTTTACGTTTCTTATATAAACTGTAGCTATATAATTCTGAGAGACTACGGCTTGCGTATAGACTTTTTCAGCAACTGCAGATTTAATAGGAATATTTACGTGAACGATTTCTAAAAAACTGAATTTATTTCACAGCTCTTTATAAACCAATTATCTGATTTTATTAATCTTATTTTTGTTGGTTATTTATGATACAGTTTCAGTTCCGTTGACCTAGACGTCATTATGTACTTGCACTGCACTGTTTGGAACCTTTTGGTGCAGTATTGAATATATTAGACACCATACCGCTTTTTTCACACCTCGACACGTGTTTTAATCACCAAGTGATCATCTTCAAGAGGAAGAATAAACCAAATTCACTAAGTTCAGTTATCGAAAAAATTGTTCAATATAAGGATCCAAAATCATCCTGAAAAAAAGTTAAATGAATTCAATGCAAAAGGAAAAATTGTGTGAAAAAAGAACGCCATCAAATCAAGAAGGAATAAAAAAACAAATAAAAAATGAGAGCACAACTTCCCTGGCACAATATCATAGAAGAAAATAATATCGATAAAAAAATTGATATATTTAATGAGTTTATTCTCCCTGTATTCAATAATAATGCTCCGTTTGTTCAAAGAAACGTTACAAAACGACCAGCACGGATAATCTAATAATTTAAAAAAAAAGAGAGAGACAAAGTTCTGCAAAAGTTCAAAAGAACAAAAAGCGAATGTGATTTTAAAAGATATAAAGAATTGAGAAATCATACACTCGCGGTAACTAGAAGTGAGAAAAAAGCCCATCTTAATCATGTTCTGCAAATGAAAAATTCGAAAGCTTCTTGGAAAACACTGAAAGACTTGGGTGTTTGTTCGAGCTCCAAAAATGTAATACCCGATAACCTATCGAATCCCGATAACTTGAACAACTATTTTTCCTCCTACCTGCAGAATGTAACTGATAAATGTGATGAGAAAATTGATTTTTATATTAATTCAGTTCATGATCCTCCTATACAATTTTCATTTAGATTAATAACTGTTGAAGAAGTTAATAAAGCGTTACATAGTATTAAAACGAATGCTTTTGGAGTAGATAATATAAATGCTGAAATGTTAAAATATTGTAGTCCATTCATAGACAAATATATAACTCACATAATAAATTGTTGCATTGAAAAATCGTACTTCCCAGATCTATGGAAAAGTTCTATTGGTATACCCATCCCTAAAAAAAGTCATCCCAAAGATTTTACAGATCTCAGAATGATAAGTTTGCTTCCTACTCTTTCTAAAGTCTTCGAAAAAACTTTGTATTCCCAAATATATGAACATTTCACGTCTAAACACTTATTCCTGATTGCCAGTGCGGTTTTAGACCAGGCAGAAATACTGAAACATCTCTAGCGACTGTAACCGCTGATATATTAACTGCTTATGATGAGGGTTTATCTAGTGCCTTGGTGCTACTCGATTTCTCTAAAGCATTCGATACCAATAATCATGAGTTGCTTTGCACAAAATTGAGATATTATGGCTTCAATGATTTATCAGCATTCTTGATATGGAATTACTTTCTGAGGCGTTCTCAAGTAATTTTAGTAAATGGATTATATTCATCCAAACTGGATATACTTTCAGGTGTTCCTCAAGGGTCCATATTGGGCTCTTTGCTTTTTATTATATACACTGCTGATATTTTGAATAATATAGAGCACTGTAAAGTTCAAGCGTTTGCTGACGATACACAAATGTATCTTAATTTTAGTACGGAGAATTGGGTAACTGTCGAGGACATTATGAATAATGCATTAAACAAAATCAAGACTTCCTCTGATCAGCACAACTTGAAACTTAATCAAGAAAAATCTAAGGTATTGTTTTTTGGCAACAAAAACAATAGAAACCTCTTAAGAGACAATATGACGATTCAAATTGATAGTTCAACACTACAAATAAGCGAGTCAGCCAGGAATCTTGGCTTAGTGTTAGATGTTGATATGCGCTTCTCTCTTCATATCAGGAGTATTATAAGTAAAACTTATGCATCTTTAAAACTCATTTATAGTGCTCGCCACTTTCTCAGCGTTAAAATGAAGCGAACCTTATGCGAGTCATTAGTTCTAAGCTACTTCTGTAGGCTGTGATTTTATCTATGGTCCTTGCTTAACAAGGGTAGATAAGGACAAGATTCAGAAAGTGCAAAACAGCTGCTGCAGACCAATTTATGGAATAAGAAAATATCATCATATCTCTCATAAGTTTCAAGAATGTAACTGGCTCAACATGGAAAATAGGAGGCAATTCCATCTAGATACTTTCACACATAAACTTTTCAATGATCCTAACCCACCTGCTCTGGTACGAAAATTCATTCCAAGATCTAAAATACATTCAAGGAATATCAGGAATAGGTCCACCCTGACCATGCCTCAACATAAAACTGCAATGTTCCAAAAGTCATACGTATTTAATGCTATTCAAATGTACAATCATTTGCCTGATGAATTCAAAGTATATAATATCAATAAATTCAAATATAAATTAAAATATCATATTCTTGAAACGCAGCGAAAACTGTCTCGACCGGCTCAGTAAAGTCTCCTTGTTTATTCGTTTAGAAATTTCTACTTCAACTCCTTTTTGTGATGCTAAATATACTAGTGTGCACTCTTTTATTTATTTGTTCATAAATTTAATCAGTTTTATAAATAGCCATGTTGTGGGTCCAGCAAACATTGCCAAAATAGCCAAAATTATCAATGTGACTCAACTGTTATATTATATATATATATATATTTTATATATTATATAATTTTCATTTTCTTGGGCAACTGCCCTCTGAAGGTTAAGTAGAATAGCTTTAAGCTAGACTTCGCCTCCAGTTTCATAAAACTATAATGTTCTTTTTCTTTTTATTGACAATAAAGACGTTTATTATTATTATTACAACTTCAAACGAAAGCATCCTACCATCTAATGATCAAATTATGAACCAAAGAAAAACTCAAAATCGTCTCCACAATATGTATTTAAACCCAAACTAGGGATGTGGTCAACGCAACTTCAGCAAGAACTTGTCAAAAAGTTTCATCGAATATAAATCAAAAACATATTTTCGAGCATAGGAATGCTAATCTTCAGTTAAAATGAACAGGAGTTTGAAATGGCATGGAATGGACGAAAAAATCTATTAACTGAATTGAATACATTTCGAAATATACGTGGCGCAATATGCAGGCACTTCATTGAGCCATGTATTTTTCAACATTCAATCACTTTGAGTAATAAATTCTTGCAATGTTTTTTGCCAGTTGTTTGATGCAACTTTTTGACTTTGATATTTACTTAACTTAAATAATTTCATTTCCTCTCGTCATTCAATATGCTTGAGAATTGAATATCATTTTGAAATATTCCACCACTATATACCAGAACAAAAATCACAACGTGAATAATTTCTCTCATTCCCAGAAATGGAAACTGAAGGTGGAAACCATCAAATACATGGTTTCCAGATGTGGAGTAAATGACTTCGTTGCCCCTGCTATTCGATACAATTTTAACTGGATTTCAAAATTTGTTTCATTGCAAATATTTTGCTGATATTTCCATAATATTGTAGAAATATTATCCCAATGTAATTGTGCTTGAAATTTTGGTTAGTATTAATTAAGTTTGACCTGTGTATGTATTGCTAAAATACATTTTTTTAACACGTATATTTGTTTTCATTTTGTAGCACCATAGATGTGATCATCCCAGTTTTTTCCTTCCTGATTGATTTTTTTTTGTTTATGTACAATCTTCGGGTATTTAAATAACGCTTATTCTTTTGCAGTTGTCCCGAAGAAGACTTTATAAAAGATTCAATTGCTATAATGTCAAATTCACATCAGTTGTTTGCTACTGAGTTATCTCTGTTTTTTCTAGAAATGCCCCAAGAAGGTCATATTGCCGAAGATATGCACGACTCACTTTTCGTAAATCTAAAATTTTCTAACTTTCTGAAATATATAGGAAGTTCTTGAGGCTGAAATTGGGAGATATAAGAGTAGGAAACTATACAAAAATATCCAAAGCGAAGGGGTTTGAAATATCAGCTCGTGCATTTCTCTGAACAAAGACGGAATTATACAAAAGCATTCGCTCGTTGCTTTCACATTTCCGTTTCATTTTATATTATGAACAATGGTATTGTTATGATTTCGAATATAGGTATGACTATGTCACATGACATTCATTTGAAATTTCTCATTAACGAAATATCCCTGGTTGTTCACTCTCACTGGATTTCATTTTGGTGATGAAAAATCAATAAATATATTACTAGTGCTGCCTAATATTTTGTTAGTTTGAATTTACGCACTGCAATGTCTCTTCGTCTTCATGACAAGGAGTTTCATTTATGAGAAGAGTGTGTTTACAAAATTATTTGAGAGATATCACTCCGCTAGAATTACAAGAAATGGCATATGTCACATATGAGGAAATTTCTTAAGAAAAAAAAACACAGTGTGCCAGCTGAAACTTTTCACTCACCTACCTACGAAATTGTAAAAAAAAATTAAATTGCTCAGACCTGTCGATTTAGAACAATCAACACAACCTTTCACAACGTGATTGATCACGTGGTCAAGGTGCACATTCATCAGTTATTGGGAAAACTAGGTAGTTTTGTATCACTGTAATTGACAGTTGATTGGTCGGTTCTTAGAAATGGGCGGAATTTCGTTGGCTGTCAAAATAGGCGTGTATTAATCATTGTTACCATAGCGGCAAGTATGACAAAAAATCACCTCATCAGATTCCGGATTTTTTTGTATGGAATATACAGGTTGAAAAAACTCATAAATTGAAGTGGGCCTAAATTTTTTCTACAAACGTCAAAAAATGACAAGGTTCGCGCATTGACACTTTTTTTCATTTTCCTTCGTTACCATGACACCGTACGAGGAGTAATGTGCAAAATGCCTATTTCGCATACTGCATATAAAATATATGGGATTTTCATATTCTAACCTATCCTCCTTATTCAAGCAAAAATTCAAGAAATCATTTATTTCTAACTTTATGGTCCTCAATCAAGCGAAAATCCAAGATATCATTTATTTCTGCATGTTCAACAATAATTAAATAAGGCTTTTTAACACTTTTTGAATTTTGCCAAAATTTTATACTACCTATTTTGTTTGACGTGTGTAGAAATAATTTTGTTAGCATCTCGTGCGCGAAATTCTTTGGTGATCTCGAATATTTTTTTTAACTCGTTGGAAAAAATCAGTTCTTGATCACCAAAGGAGCATTTCGCGCACTTGATACAGAAATAACTATTCAATTGGATAATTGTAGAAAATAAATATTCAAGTGAGCCAAATCACATATAAAGGATGCTTTTTTGTATATCCGATGTGCTAAAAATGATCTATACAACATATCAGAATATCTAACATATTGCTTCACAAGGGATTGCATCTTTCTTTGATCTCCTTATGCCATTTTTTCTCTATGGATGATGCTGTTTTAAAATATAGTAACGCTTGTTGGCATTCTTCTTGGAATTTTCTCCACGTATTTGTGTTTTTTGTGCGATCATTTATATTTTGCTCATTACGATTTTCATATTTTTTTTCAGCTGTGAATATTTCGTCCTCAATCGGACAAGCTCTTCTTCTTGCTCTGTCTTCTCCTCTTCATTTAATCTACGATCCTCCTCATCGCAGTTCAATAGATCAGCATCATTCCTAGCAAGCTTTTTTCTTACTTCCATTTTCATATTGGCATAGACATGAAGTGGGTAATAGGAGCTCAAGCTATCAATATTTCGATCCATTCCAACTGCTGTCTATTGAAATAAGCTCACCATGATGGAATTTACAATTATCTGTGTTTTCCGCAGCTTGATTTGTTTTGATTGGAATCTGTTGCTTTTCTTCTCCTTGGCAGCTTTGAATCTTGATTTTTTTACCGCTGCAATGGCGTTTGTATTTTTCTTTTGTGAAGTTCTCGATGACTATGTGGAGATTTCAATATCCCTTCTGATGTCAGAAGGTTCCTAAGAATGTTGCTCTTCTCCAAATCTTTGTTGATTGATGAAATCCTTTTCACCCTGCTGACTATTATCAGTATCTATTGAATGTGCTTGGCACTTCTTGAAGGGGTTGCTGCCTTGGCATCATATTATCTTTGATCTGCTGCATTCCTTCCCTTGCATCCTCATCAATAATTTCATATTGAGGGGGTTGTTGCTGTGGTATTACAATATCACCAACAGCGATATTCGTCGCCTCCAAATAACCAGTCCGTAAACCATAAAAAATTTCTTGCAATTTCCTCTTGTTGAATTCGACTCCCGTAGAAAACCCACCAGACGCAGAATTACAGTTGATATTCATTTTGACTTTTTTCATTTTACACAAATAAACACTGGAAACTTTCAACAACACACTGTGTAATTGACTGAGTGAAATGTAGTTCTCTGAAGACACCCAACCCTTTATACATATGACATAATAGATATTTGAGTATCATAATTTCGGTCACTATGGTCCTTGGCCCATAATGAGCTCAATATGTCTCTAAAATACATTGATATTAAGAGCCATTATGACATGCCAGCAGATGAAGTATATTATAATTACACTTTCTAGTGAACGCTTCAGACACAAAGCGTAGAGACGAATTCATATGACAGAAAGTAAGTTATAATCACACTTTCTAGTGAATGCTTCAAGCACGATTAGAGTCTAGATAATAATTTTGGAAAATTATATTTAATGCAGACATAATGTAGTTTGGTTTTCTATTTAATCATTCTTTCATGAGCCATTAGAAGTAGACAAGAATTTTGGAATATTCAGTTTACAGCAGACATAAGATAATTTGGTTTTCTATCTAATCATCCTTCCATGAGTAATTAGTCTATCGTGATAAGTTATTGCTTTCACTAAATCTTCTTCGATTTACGGAGAAAATATAAACAGGGTTTCCCAAAAGAACCGGAACGGTCGAATATTTCAGCAACGGCTTGACATAAAGTAATGAAATTTGGTATACGGGGGTTATCAGTAGTGCCGGATCTAAAAATAATATTGGCAACGATGCCAGATTTACAGTTTTTCCTATGGAGCTCTCAACTTTATTTTTTTAGATGTAATTCTATGTTTATTTTTAGCGCATTCGATTTGTTGTGTTCAAGTTACTATAATCCCATGATATCAAATTTTTATTTCCCCAATTTTTGTTAATATGGAAACTCAAAATTTCGTTGAAAATTATCACAAAATTTCAATATCTCGAGAAATCGAGGCGATATGACAATGAAAATTATATTAGTAGAAATTTATTGTTAATTCTGTTATTAAAATACCATTTACAACGTTGTCAAATTTACGTGTTGGTTTCACTAAATCTTCCTAAGTATTTATTTCCTTTTAAATTTTGTGTATTTTATTTGATTCCATAAAGTTAAATTTTTTCAACTGAAACTAATAAAAAAACACTGACAGGAAACAATACAAAACTACGTAGGTAATACAAATATTCCTTTTTATTATGGTAACTGATAAACTAAATATGATTAAATAATCCAATGACAAACATTAACAGGTCTAAACTAAACGAGAAAATAAAAGACTTAACGTATTAAGTGTTCAGAATGTTGGCCATTATTTGCCAAACAATAACCAAGCCTGTCATAAAATTCACCAATAGTATTATTTAACACTTCTGGTGTTATAAGAGTCGATTCGTATAGAATTGCTTCCCTTAGATGATCTAAACTTAGTGGTCTATTTTTGTACACCCTATTTTTCAGATGTCCCCAATAAAAAAATCCATAGGGGTCATATCCGGGGAGCGTGCTGGCCATTCTATCGTTCCTCTTCGCCCAATCCACTTTTCTGTGAATACCTCGTCCAAATTTGACAACGTTGTGAATGGTATTTTTAGATCAGACTTGCCAAAAAATTTCTAATAATTATTTTTCATTATCATATCGCCACGATTTCTCGAAATAATGAAATTTTATGATATTTTTTAACGAAATGATGAATTGCAACATCAACAAAAGTTAGGAGAATAAAAATTTGATATTATACGATCATAGTAATTTGAACACGACAAATCGAATGCGCTAAAAATAAACATAGTATTACATTTAAAAAATTAAAATTGAGGGCTCCATAGGACAAACTGTAAATCTGGCAACGTTGCAAATATTATTTTTAAATCCGACACAACTGATAATCCCCGTGTACCAAATTTCATAACTTTATGTCAAGCCGTTGCTGAAATATTCGGCCGTTCCGGTTCTTTTGGGAAACCCTGTATATTCAATTTGTCAGTAACTATTTATATATGGGATATATCTGAAATGAAAATAACTATAATTTCAATAAAAGTTATAGTCTTCCAACTGACAATTGATATACTTTTAGTTTTTATAGCATTTCGCCTGCTCATTCTAACAAAGTTAAGTTGTTCTTTGGAAGATAATAAAAATAATTCGAAACTCAGAAAACAAAATTGACTATCACTTTCATATGAATCAGTGTCGGACAGTTAGAAATTTCAAAAATTACCCAAAATACCGTATGTCTCTCAAGAAATAGTCAACAGTTGTCTCAAAGATTGAATCATGTCCATCATTGCATGTCCTACAACTGCAACAGCAACCCCTTAATTTTCCATAACCTTTTCGTTCACGTTCTTTATTTTGTTCACTTTTCAATTAAATTAAGTTTCTCCACATTTTTTTGGACCAGTACTCATTTTTTCAAGACAATTTCAAAGGGAGATTGATTGGAAGGCGAGGATCAGTATAAATTGGCCTACTAGATCTCCTGAACGTTATAATTCTTTCGTAGAGATTTTACAAACTTCCAATACCATTTATCGATTCCCAATTACATTACACCGATGTATTTGTGAGTGAATTATAGTGAGTGAGGCATATCTTCTTTTGGGTTGACAAAAGTTAAAAAAAAAGTGTTTTCGTCAACCTACTGCACTCTTACGAGCAACCCTCAGAAGTTGTCTAGACTTGTGCGAGCTAGGGAAGACGCAGCCCTCACCTTTTAACGTGTTAGACCATGGCATTAAGTGAGCATTCATGACACTGTAAACACCTCGCCAGTGAGCTCCCGAAATTTTCGAAGTTTAAAGAGTATTTTCGAAGATATCTGTTGAATCTCTTCAGACAAGTTAAGCAGAAGTACCTTAAGGTAAACCACAGTGCATTATCAAAGTGATTATAGTTGCTGAAGTGCATCTTGATATATAACTGTACTTCTGAACAAAAGGAACTGTTGCCATATCTACGTGAATAATGTCAACAACAAGGAATCGAGCAGGCAGTGTAACCGGACAAATTGGTCAAATCGATGAAAATATGTTGGACATCCTATTGAATAGATTGCCACCAAAAATAACCGAAAAAATTGGAAATCAATTGGAAAAATTAAATAAACATTTTGAGCAAATGGAAAGTAAAATAAATGGATTGGTAGATAAATTATCCTACATTGAAAAAATATCAGAATCTAACACAGAAGAAATTAAAGCGATGAACGATAGATTGGAAACGATAGAACAAAAATTGAAATCAAAAACATTGAGAATAATAGGACTCGAAAAAGAACCGAACGAAAATCTGCCGAGTAAGGTTAGTAGTCTAGTTAATAACTTACTGAAAGTTAGGCTCACTCAACAAGATATTTGTAATATATACCGCAGCAGAAAAATAGATAGCAATACCAATCCTCGAACAGTCCTGATTTCTTTTTTATGTATATGTTAATGAAGACCTGACGACGAAGCAATACAAATTACAAGGAATGGCGAAGAAAAAATACAGCAATAAAAATGTATGGTCACTGAATTGAAAAATTTTAGCTAGAATCGGCAACGATGTCAAAATAGTGGACCAAGTAATGATCACATCCCAAGGTGAAGACTACGAAAAAACAACAAAAAGCTGAAAGTATAAATAAGATAAGATATCGAACTGTGTTGAATCCTTTTTTTTCAGTTTTTATGTAGGCGCCTGATGGCCACTTCACACCATAATTTTTGATTTTCGATAAATTGAAATTAATTTTGTAATTTTTATTATTTATTATATATTATTATTAATTAATGTTATCATTGCATATGTCAGTATGTCATCAATCAGTTGATATTATTTACTATTTATAATAAAAATTTTTTTTAGGTCGGAGCTCTGTGTATTCACATTTCAATTAATTTGAACGTATACTCCCAGAATTGTAGGGGTTTGAACACAAAATGCGAAGAATTCTTTAGGCGGTCTGTAGCTAACAATTTTGATATTATTCTGGCTGTTGAAACGTGGTTACAAAAGGGAGTACATGATGCAGAAATAGTAGATATCGAAAATTACAATTTATTGAGGTCTGATAGAAACTTAAAATTTACAAATAAAAGCACTGGAGGTGGATTAATGGTAGCTATTAAAAAACAGTTTAAATTATTGAGCATAGTCAATTACCGTAAATCTTTCGAAGCATTATCTATTCCCCTAAAGATGAGCAAACAAAAATATTCATTTTTTGTGCTCTATATTCCTCCAAATAGCTCCATAGATACATACGAGATGGCCTTTAATTTCATACAAGAACGAATTGAGAACCCTGAGAATACATATGTCTTTGGGGATTTCAATATTCAGGATATTGCCCATGAGTATTCGAGAAAAAACAACGATAAACGTGATTTACTGAATGACTTCTTAGAGATTAATCATTTTGGAATATATAATGAGAACATAACAAATTTACAGGGGAGAGTATTGGACTTGGTTATAAGCTCAGAAAATAATATAAATTTATGTTTGGTAAAAAGGGAGTCATATCCTTTTGTTAAAGAGGACACTTATCATCCTACTCTCAATGCAACTATAGTAGTTCCAAAAATATTCAAAGAATTTGAACCTGAAACAGTAGAAATCAGATACAATTACAAAAAGGTCGATTTTTTGAGTTTTAGTACTCATATCAGAGACGCTGACTGGACAGAAGTGATTAATGAGCAAAATGTAGAGATAGCTTTAGACAAATTTTATACTATATGGAATAATATTGTAGCTCTATGTGTTCCACAGTGCAAGGTTATTAAGGGTAGACGTAAGAAATATCCAGTTTGGTTTACCATCGATATAAAAGAATCATTAAAGAAGAAAAATCGCTATCATAAATTGAAATCTGTATCAGACTATTATCTTAGTGAATACAAGAGGACGAGAGAGAAACTGAAAAAATTGATAGATAAGGAAGGGAAAACCTATCTGAGAAATTTGAAGGAAGATATGAACACAAATATAAACTGCTTCTGGAGTTATGTGAAAAACAAAAACAAAATAGTTCTTTAACTGATATTCATTACGAGGGAACTAAATTTCATGATAATCAGATATCGAAAACTTTTGCAAGTTTTTTTTCTTCAGTTTATTGCAAACAGCAGGCTTCGTATAATTAAGAATTCAAAGATTCAGTTGCACTTTGTAACGATACGTTTACGATTCACTCAATAAGTGAATCTGATTTCAATGAAACAGTAACAAAACTCAAACCTAAAAAGTCTGCTGGAACAGACGGTATTCAACCCTAAATTTTAAAGGGGTGTAGTGAATGGTTAAAGGTACCTCTGCTACATATTTTCAACCTCATTATAAAATTCAGCAATTTTCCCACAATTTGGAAAACATCAATATGCACACCAATACATAAATCAAAAACTAAAGTGGACATAGAGAACTATCGTCCTATTTCAATTATGTGTTCGCCAGCTGAACTATTCGAACAAATCTTACATAATAAACTATATCGGTATGTTTACAAATATATTATTCCTCAACAATACGGGTTTATATCAAAGAAATCGATAAATACCAATCTATTTTTATATAGTAATCAAGTATATGAGACTTTGGAAGAAAAAATGCAATTAGACACTATTTTTACAGATTTTCGCAAGGCATTCAATCAAGTAAACCATGATATATTATTGCCTAAGTTGAGTAAATACGGACTGGCACGCAATATTTTGGAAGTAATAAAAAATTATTTAAAAAACAGATATTTTTTTGTCAAATACAACTGCAAAGCATCGGGCAAGTATAGAGCTAATTCAGGGATACCGCAAGGTTCTAATTTAGGACCGTTGCTGTTCACGCTATCCATCAATGACCTACCAGCCGTTCTAAAGAATTCAGATTGCCTACTTTTTGCAGACGACCTGAAAATTTTCAAAAAAGTACGAACTGTCAGAGACTGTTTTGCTCTACAAAAATATGTGGAAAACATACATAAATGGAGTACCGAAAATAAATTATATTTCAACATAAATAAATGTGCTGTCCTAACCATAACTCGGCTGAAAAATCCAGTTATTTTTTGGTATGAGATGAACAGAGAAATTTTAGAACGAAAAACTCGCGATCTTGGAGTTATATATATAATGATGTTTTTTCCTTCAATAATCACATAGAAAATGTTGTGAAGTCTGCAAACCGTACTTTGGGATTTATTATGCGGCAAACTTCCGGATTCAGTAATATACATACCATTAAAATGTTATATTATACTTTAGTTAGACCGAAGATGGAATTCGCATCGGTACTCTGGATGGGTGAAACCCAAACTGCATTAAACAGAATCGAAAAAGTGCAGAATAAATTGCTTAGATACTTGTACTATAAGGAATATCATGTTTGGCCAGACTATTTGACTGTTAGGACAACTAATCTTAGATCACATTTCAAAATACTTTCTCTATATCAGAGACGTAACATAACAAGTATGGTGTTCTTGTATAAAACAATTACTAATAGGATCGATTGTCCAGAAATATTATCCCTTATAACATTTAAAATACCTTTCTGTCGTACCCGCTCCTCACTTATGTTCCATATTTCGACTAGCTTCGACTAGCTAATCAACTTAATGCTCTTACTCCTTTAGAATGGTTACTATGTGCCACCGCTTTTCGTAGTGAAATCTTCCAAATAATATTAAATATGTCAATTTGAATTTGTTGTGAAAACCCCTACTTTTCTGCCACGGTATTGCCCATTATAAATATTTTTTTTGTATTGAATCAGTGTCATTGTGAATATTTTTCATTTTCATATCCATGTAATTAGGCCAGTAGGCCTGTATGGATGAATAAATAAATAAATAAATGACAAGTATAGTCATTACTTTTAGTATTTATTAGTACTCTTTTTGAAAACGTTTATCATCACCATAAAGTCACATCTATTATAATTTGGGGGTATTACTGGAATACAACCAGTCCCCACGAAAGGGAAAAATACCCTACTCAGCAACTACAGACCTACCGCACTGCTGTCTGTTATCTCGAAGCTATCAACATAGAGTACAGTTGTGTGCATAAAAAAGTCGTACAAGGCATTGCACTAATTGCATTGTATTGCACTAACTAATTGAGCTAAAAAAATGTTGAAAGCGCGTTACTGATAAAATTAGTTTGAATTTTGACTCTACTTGTCAAAGTCGATAATTTAATTAAGATTGACAAGTCTGGCTCACAATAGCCTTTAACTGCTGTACGACTTTTTTATGCACACAACTGTACATGAAATGCCTAGAACGCTGATGAGAAATTATTGATTATCGACAATATAATTTCCGGAATCAGGGATCAATTGGTGATCTCTGCTTGCTTATGTGTCACATTTGGAGCTCAATAAAAAATATGGTGAAACTCAGGCTGTTGAATTAGATATCTCAAGGCGTTTGATCGCATTTGGCACAAGGGACTCTTTGCCAATACTACCAATAAATGCTGGCGATTTATTCGTTTCATTAAACGACACAAATCACATGAATGACTGATAATCCAGTCATTCCTGCAATTTCAATTAGAACCGTTTAAAATAAAACGACATAAATGACGATACCGGTGTTTAAATCAGACATATAATACAAAACTATCAGGTCTTGGTCTGTCACGATAACCTAAAAAACTTAACGTGAATTAATCAAATTCCTTTGTTTTATTATGAGTTCGTAAAAAAGTACGGCATGTAACACGTTCATAAACTTCTATTAAAACTCGATTATCAAACACTCGCTCTACTATGCTGACCTTATGCTTGCAATAAATACTCGTTACTTAAATGAATGTGGGTTACTCACATTTGTATTTGTATTGGAGGAAGCCAAGCGAGTACCAAGTACCAAGTGGTGCAGGCGCCGGTCATATCAAAAATAAAAATATATACAGCGATTATTTCAATTGAAAGTGAAATATGTTTTATGGTGTCAGTTTCATCAAATTCATCTGTTATCATTACAAAGAAATCCAGACGGAAATATTACCTACTAATAAACTTGTTATTCAACTAATAAATCTTCTCCATGGTATCTAATAACATGTATCGGATTTTATTATTTTATACATTTTCATTCCGCCTTCAGCGTATTGCAGGATTTTCGAGATTTACACCACTGAAATCCCCATTGTTTGTGTCCGGCATTTCGTGACTTCCATGGCTCTAGGACATCGGCTTTAGCCGCAAAAGTATTGTCACATTAGGATTGGAGAATACACGACGTTGACCCTTCCATCCTTTGTTCGCTTATTTCTCTTTGAGTTATCTCTACCGCAAATTGAATTTTTCATTAAATAGGATGCTTTACTAAAGCAGTTTTTGACACATATCTCAAATTGCTGAGTTACTTCTTCACAATATACAATGGAATATTCACTGATAGTGTAGGGTATACATAACTGTAATGATTATTCATTGGTGATTTCGGTAAATAAAGAATCCAGGCACTTGACTCAGTCGGGCGGAGTCGGTCGGCAGAGAAAGTCGGACAGACTTGAGTGCGGAACTATCTTAATGAAATTTGCAAGTTTCAACTTTCAGGTTTTTTCTTTTTAGTAAGGGTATTTTCATAATATCTATCAGATGTAGTTTGATGTCCAGCGAGGCTTTAGCCGGGGGAGTAAGAGTTTTCTGTTGGATGTTACAAAATAATTTTCAATATTAATTTAACTTTTCAACATAAATACCTTCTAGGAGGTTATCTTGGATGATGGTGAATAGCGATTAAAGTTTATCTTTCAGCCGCAGATAATTCCACAATTGATTTTGTTGTAATACCGTAGCCTTAAGGTGGGTGGGTCTATCACCAGACCACCCTAAGATATATTTTTATATTCTTAGAACATTAAAAGTTATCATCATTGGCAGTGAAATGATAGAATGTTAAATTTCGGCTGTCACCAGACGAGAGCATAGTTTTGAATCCCCTCTGAATCACTTGGATTTAAGCTTAGGGGATAGCCTCCCCAAAAGCAGAAGAATCAACCCTAGATTCCACAAACCACTGGTTTTTCTATTTCACCATCATTCCGAAGGGCTAGTTGTATATTGGCAGGTTCGGCCACAGCTTCACAAATGCATGGACTTTGTATGAGGGGGTTGAAGGGGTAAATGATAGTCAGCAAAGTTCCACGGACCAGCTTCATTTACCAAAGCAAAAGTGGTGGAAAATATTCTATATATAATAAAATAAAGGCGAAAAATATGAGAAACATAAAAATACTAAATACTAAATTCGAAAGAAACATACACCCTAATATAAATTCCGTCGAAAGAATTCATACACTTGATATTGGCAAATAATCAAAACTGTTATGAAATTATCAGTATAAAACATTCAAATAAAATGTTCACCTCTCATAAAATAAATGAAAGCTTGCTCTACTGTTAAATGAATGGGTCTGAAAGCCTCCACTTACCAAAATGAAATTTCGATAATTTTGTCCCAGATCCCTTTCCAAATTTGTGTCTCAATTCGTAAATTTCATTCCTGTCAGTCCTAGCTACACTATAGAACGAACTCCTAAAGCGATACACAGAAACAGCCCGAATTCGTTCACAAACCACGAGTTCTATTTACATTAAAATAAGACATTTTCTCGAATTCATATCCGAATCATTATTATCATTAACTCATATGAAATAGATATTCCCTTAAAAAGTTGTGAAGGTTAGACGACTGTCTAAGTTAAAGAAGAATCCTTTCAATTCGGGTATGCAGTCAACAAGGGTATGGAAAATAAGTGTACTCTTTTTTCTATTCAAGCTTTCGAGTCATTTATTGGCTCTTCATTAGGAACTAAAAGTGAGGTTATCAATCCCTTTCTCTCGCCGTACTTTATGAAATATCATGTCACAACGGACAACACTCTTGATACAGTATTAAAATAGGTAAAACTTTTCAAGAGGAAATGATGTATGTGAATGTCATTCACATACATCATTTCCTCTTTAATTCAACATGGCCTCCATAAGAGCCCTGTTGGAATTTTAAATTGTTTCTCAGTTATTTTAATCTACCATGATCATTTTTAATCATAATGTATGAAAAGTTTTACCCATTTTAATATTGTATCAAGAGTGTTGTCCGTTGTGACATGATATTTCATAAAGTACGGCGAGAGAAAGGGATTGATAACCTCACTTTTAGTTCCTGATGAAGAGCCAATAAATGACTCGAAAGCTTGAATAGAAAAAAGAGTACACTTATTTTCCATACCCTTGTTGACTGCATACCCGAATTGAAAGGATTCTTCTATTCCCTTCGAAAATAACTGAAGCCCATATTTATATTCAAACTATTACCGATTTGAAAAAGACAAAACTTCAATTCAATATCCATTATTCACTATAACAAAATAATTGAGCCCATATTCCGTCTTCCCTACGACCGAGGGTGGCTACCGAGCGGCCACCCTTTACGTTGGTCACACGTCCCCAACCGAATTCAAACTATCGACGCCGTTACCGAATTCTAACTTTCTTCGACATCCGTATTCTCACTGTTTTCATCGTTCCGGGATTGTCACTCTCCCAACCTCCTAATTCCACCCAGAATTGGCGAGATCTTCAAAAATTCATCATTATTCAGAATTATGCATCAATTTTAACTTGGTGTACCAACTCTACAATGTAGCATACAAAGACATATAGCATATAAGAATAAAGATAATATCGTCAGATTGTATAAACCATAGAAATTATAATATATATACTTACTCTAGAATGCCAATTCAATGGGACGAAAGTGTTGTAAAAAGTTCGATGCATTATTTAGTGCGCATGATCAGGACCAGTTTCATTCATACCAGGTTGGGTTTCAGTGAGATTTTTAAATGATTCATGATATTGAGTAAAATCGATTTGATAATAAGTTGGTGTCGGGGCAGTCTATGAGACACGAAAAGTTTTGGTGGGCATATACCTATGTTGTGAAACTAATTAAATCCGAGAAATTCATCGAATAAAAGAACAATGAAAAAATATATCTTGAGTATATGTGACGTTTCTGAAATATACATATTTTATGATTTTTTTTTTAAGTTCTAATTCCCACGGAAAGAAACATCCTGTATTGTTCAGAGAACATCGTGAGAACCAAAGGTAGGTAGGTAGGAATTGATACTCTGCGAAACAGATTTTCGGCATGTCTCCAAAGTGACGGCATATGGATGTGCTGAGGACTGGAGCTCGACGGGTCAGTCTCGAAGGGACCGCTAACGGTGGAACGATAGATAATATTTCAGAAGAGCATCGTCCATGGAAATATCTATAAAACACAGATAGATTGCCAACCTTTCTGCGATGTTCCAGAGGAGTGAGCTAGCTTGTGAGTGAAGTTGTTGGATCACCATTCTGAAATTATTACCAAGTGCGTATTTATTTCATTCACGATTTTTCCCCGTTCTGCATTCACTGGCTGATATCGGAGCTTTGGAAGAGAAAGAGGTATGAAGAGTACTATCATCTGCAAAGCTGATTACTGGACATGAGGTAGCTCCCAACAAATCATTGATGTGAAGAAGGAAGTGTTGGTGCTAGAACTGATCCAGTGGAACACAACTGGAGAGGCAAGCCATAAGATGAATGGTTCATCCAGAAATATCCCAGTTCTATTTTCAAAATATCAAATTGGAATCTGAACTGAAAATAGGATACAACAGTCAATATAATTATATTAATTAAACTAAAGGTTTAGTTAAGCAATATGCACATCTTTGCACTTGGCTACACCATACTGATGATGACCAACAGTCTGAGGCACGTGTCGACTGTTAGTCTACATTTTAAGGGTTATACCCAATACATTCGTTTTTGGTGAGTTAATACAGCAAGTGAAATAAAATGAGAAATAAAACAAAATGAAGAGTAATAATAAATGGATTGTTTATAGAGCTGAGTGACTCAATATAAGAAATAAGAAACTGG
The DNA here is from genome assembly GCA_958298965.1 of Chrysolina haemoptera. Lineage (NCBI taxonomy): Eukaryota > Metazoa > Arthropoda > Insecta > Coleoptera > Chrysomelidae > Chrysolina > Chrysolina haemoptera. The sequence continues at coordinate 23,411,100 of OY282584.1, read as the reverse complement.
CAATCAAAATTTTGAACTTTGCCATTTTTAATGTTTATAAATATTATATGAATACTTTTTGATACTTTGTGTTTATTTTTCAAATGTGTACTTTTTCCTGATGGCCAATAGAACTACAAAAAGAATCTACAAAAATATTTTAATGGTTGGGTAATAAGTGCATAATATTGATTGAACATACTAAGTTCGAATAATGGATTCCAGGAATATTTCCACACCATAGAACCAAGCACGTCAACATTGTCAAAATTAAAATTTCACTACAGAAAAACCGAAAAACCAATAACATACACACTACCGATGAATAATTGAAGTAAACAACAGTAATAAGAAAAGCACATCTAAATAAACACACTAACGTTAATGGTTAATTTCACAATGAACACAAATCGCCTAAACCACCAAACTAACCCAAACCGGCTCTGGCAAACTACCAGCCTTTCTCTGCGGCAATTGAAAACTGTTAACACTGTTGCACGATCCCAACAATTCAACGGGAATTTGGGTAGGCTTCACAGTAATGCTAGGTTATTTTCGACAGAATCTCGACTACAAAGATAAAATTTTCTGAAATTTGTCAACGCTGCAGAGCTAGGAGACTGGTTATGGGCATGCGCATTGATGAAAACATTTGGAATTTATTATTTTAGCATTGCAGATACTAGTCTGCGATTGAGTGAGTGTTTTGTACGGAGCATAAACTTTTCAGTGTCCCACGAAGAGGGGATTGGCATTCTAGAGTAATTATATATATTATAATTTCTATGGTATAAACACACGGCCAATATTATCGGGTTTCTATTTCCTAAATTAAGGTATCAGTTCTTTCGATGGGAAATACTATTCAACTCACAATAATATTCCATTGAATACGAATATATGACATTATTATAAGGACCGAATTTATATAGGGTGAAACATTGATATAATAGCAATACCACTTATTACATTGTGAACATCTTGTTCATATTTTCAAATGAATATCAAAACTTTTTTTGAGTTATCAAATTTTTTCCAAATGGCACTTTTATGGCGCACCATGTATAACATAGTTTTGAAAGAGACGAATCGAATGATGCCATTTTTTTATACCTGTCTATAAATTCCAGAGTTATCACTATCATTTTTGAAAATATCCCAAAAGTGGTGTGCGGCCGCTGGACTGAAACAAATTTGAAATGTTTTGTAGTATACTTAAACAATAAGAATTTGTACTATATTTCTTATTAACGCATATTCCAGAAGAATGCAATGACAATTCTGGTTTGCTACCAGCAGATATTTCGGTAAGACTAGAATTCACTTTTTGCATAGTCATTGACCGAAATTCCAGAAAATCGATGGAATGACACCATTTTCAACTGCACCTCGTTTGCATCTACGCAATTTAGATATAAACTGAGTGATTATGTTCCTATAACGATGCGAATTTCCAGGTAATGGACAGAGAGTATGTTTTCAATGATAAGGATGATCACGCAGTAAAGTTATTTTGTCTGGAATGAAATCATCACTTCATTCATTAACAAAATGTACAAATTCAATATGTTCCAAATAATTTGCGTGTGCTCAGTGCCATATAATATTATTCTTTTATGGCTGAATAAAAAACTCTTTTTATGTGACATTTTTGTGGAGAACCAGGATGAATTACACATAACAAATCATGACACACGGGCTGTGGCCAATCAGGGACAGGCAGATTCATTACTTAACAGTTTCACAAAATTAAAGAAAAACTGCCTCTCTTTTCACCTATGGTGCTTAGTCATGCCCGTCTTCCTATGTGAACTCACAGGTAAAGGTTCCGAAGCACAAGTATACGTGGACGATTGAATTGTCCTAGTCAGCGAACGGTTCATTGAAGTCATATGCGAACGTATGACGGCCGCTTGAATAATAATAATTGGAAGATGGTGCGTTTTGAAGCAGGTCTCTCAGAACATCCGACAAAAACAAAGATAATTATTGAAATGAACAAATTTAGTAGTCCATATTTTATTTTTATTGATTCACATGGAGATTTGTTTATATATGTTTTAGTAGTTGTCAAAATATATTGTTTTTGAAAACGTCTACAAAAACTTAATTCAGCTTTTCATATCGAAATATTCTAGACTCGATTCTTCAGAAATAGTATATTTCATCAATAATCCTAAGCACCAGCCGAAGAGAAAAGATATGTGTAGGTTACCCATCATATTTGGCCAAGAGCTGGACTTCCAAAAGGTCGAATATCTGGGAGTGGTTCTGGACTTCGCATGAGGATACGATCATGCAGAAGTTGGTAGCACTCCTATGACAACTGATTATAATTGTTAGAAGCAATTGGGAAGCGAGCTCATTGATTATGCACTGGTTGTACACAGCAGTCGTAAGACCAAAAATTCTAAATGAGTCAGTTCTGCAAATATAGTAGCACAGTAGACCGAAAAAGTATCACGGTTCAGAGGTTGACCTATTTGGTAAAAACGCGCGCAATGAGATCGACTTCAACGGTAAAGTTAGAGTACTCTCGCTGCTTCCAGTGTTGATGAAAGAGTAGGATATTCCGAGCAGAAAAACTAATTTGTTTAGCGGACGGTTCGCGTCTAAACGACAAACAGGCTTCGGGTGCAGGCATCTGCCTGGAAGGAAGATATGCACGAGAAAGCTACGCTCTGTGAAGATATTCTACAGTTTCTCAAATTTCAGTGTTCGCGATCCTAACTGTAGCTGAGTGGTAAGTGGCGAAAGAAGAGTCCGAACAGAGCATTTATGTCTGGTTAGATAGTCAGGCAGCACTCAACGTCATCTGATAGATATTGGTTTATTGTTGTAAGAGATTTGACCTCGACTTGACCTTCGATTGGATGAACAGTAATCTAGCATTACTTCAGAAACGAGTACTTACCC